>FLSR01000710.1:0-133106 GCA_900092035.1 Leuciscus waleckii
GCCAATTTCCCCTGCCTGTACAATGTGTAATTCCAACATCAAACATCTTAAGGAGCACAAACTGGTCTGATAACATGTGGTGCTCCGGTCGGCTCAGCGGGAGAAGTGGAAAACAGCCGCGTATTTATAGACAGGTTTATTAGTGCTCAAAGTGGTGTCTTCAGTCGGCCTCAGGGAGTCTGTGTGTTATACGACACAGTTATATCATATCATGTAATGCTGGAAGAACAAGCTCTTCATGCTGTTTAATATGCATACGAACAGTCTTAAATATGTGTCATTAATTTCACACACGTGAATGCGTGCGGACAGTTTCAGCCTGTTTGATGTCTCGAGATGTGAATGATTGTTCCTCAAATAAGAGTCAACGGTTTTATTTCTCTGGATGAAAGAAGAGAAGGGACATGAAGTACATTACAAAGAAAAATATCAATATATGATGTACTAACAGTTGAACTCTCCAGACAGGCCGTCTCGTGATTGAGTGGCTGTCAACAACACTGAATGAGCCTATAAATCTTTAAATCCAACAGGCCGAAAACATGATTTTTTCTGTTTCATTTAGACTACTTGTTTCACTCAAAACCCCTTCATTTTAAGAGATATTTGTTCAAATAAAAGCACAAGTTGTGCTTTTTAGTGGCTTTTTCATTTCACAGCTGGTTAGTGCAGTTGTTTGTCTATACGGTATATGATTTATAAGCAGCGCGGATCAATATTAGGAGAGGATGGTCGAGCGGTGGCCTCGTGGATTCAGCACAGCAGAGATTCAGAGGCTTTAACTTCATATTTATCACTTAAAAACATATATAAATATTAGGATAAGATGGGAAAGATGCCTCTCCTTTACTTCTCCTGACCACAGGTGTCAGACATCTATATATAAATACTAGTGCTGTCATTCATCGCATCTAACATAAACATTTTTGTTTACATAGTATATATGTGTGTGTGTGTGTGTGTGTGTGTCTATATATATATATATATATATATATATATATATGTATATGTGTGTGTTTATATAATATAATGTGTGTGTGTGTGTATATACGTATGTAGCATTTACAGTATATATACTGTAAATGTAAACATATATATGTACACACACACATATATTATATAAACACAAACGTTTATGTTAGATGTGATTAATTGATTTGACAGCACTACTAAATACATTTACTGGATGACTATATTATGACATTTAAACATCAATATTTGTATGATTAGTGATCTTTTTGTCATTCCATAATGATCCACGAGTCTGTTTTGTGTATGCAGGATTTGTAGTAGTAATTCATGTAGATTTGGAGGGTTTTTTTAGTTATAAAGTGAAAAGTTAATTGTGGTACTTTAATAATCATAATTAATGGAGTAATTATTTCATAATTCTATGAACTATATTTACATTGACATTAGATTTGATTTCAAGCACATCTTCATTATTCATCACAACGATTGTGATTTGAGAGTGTATTGCTCTTGTAAAGGCATAAGCTGTTCTGTGCTGGAGCCCGAAGCCTGTGTGAAAGACAAACTCCAGGAGACATGAACAGGTTGTTTTATTCACCTTGGAGAACACCACAGTTGATGACTTCTCTCAACTGCTCTTGCTGTAATCCCAGACTGACTCAATGGTGGGAGTAGATCTCGGTGGAGGATTCCTCATTCAGCCATTCCTTATTCAAATAGAAGAAGATTAGGCTTTACTGTCATATAATAGGCTATCGGGGATATTTTAGCAGATTCACTCTGCATTTATATGCGGTTGTCTCTCCTGAAACTCTGCAGTGTATATGTGGCTGTTGGTCCTCTTAGCATCATGAGAAATACAACTTTTATTTAAATTGACCTATCGGTTAGCCCCGCCCCTCGAACGCAGATCAGCCAATGGCAGTTGAGTATCAGTTGCGTGGGGAACTCAGGCTTCTTCAGGTTTCACGAGATAGAGAAACATGGGAAGATCCGAAGCTCTCATGGGTTTGATGGTGTTTATGCTACAAAAATGGTAAAAGGATGTGCCTGGGGTGCTTGTAACACTGATTCCAGGTATCCTGAGAGGATGGGCATGTGTTCATGTATTGAGTCACGCGTTCGCTAGCGCGTTTCAAAAGTGTGATAAGATTCACACGAACGAACCAATTATCTGCGACTGAATTTATCAGTGATGTGAGCGCAGTAAAACCTGGTTCCCTAAGGATTCAATCCCAATGAAGATGAAAACTTAAATTTTCTGGTTGTCATACTCTCATTAAGTTGAACTACTATTTAGTTGTGTCCAGATATGTTGGGCAGAGGATGAGCCGAAACTGAATCTCATCCGAGCGGAGTGCCTCAGGGGTTTGTGCTGAGCCCATTCCTGCCAGAGTCCCGATCCGCTAATATCTGATGTAACGGGTGGAATAATATTCACGTGGTAATTTACGGTGCGGGTCGGGAATCAGTCGGCACGGTCGGACTGCGGGTCTTAGACAAATTTGACCGTAAATGTGATATTTTTGGATCAAACTCTAAATTTAAACCCAAGCCAGAGTTAGTTCTGTCTGTAAAGAGTATGCCTATATTGAACAGGTAGAGGAAACAAGACTTCTTGGAGTTATATTAGACAGTGGTCATTAAGAGATGTGCAAATCTTGGTAATGCTTTATTTTACAGTGTCCTTGTCTCATTCTTTGCCTCAGATATCTGTATATCTGTATATATATTGGAGAGTTTCTGCATGTGAACTGTTAGCTAGCTCGTACAGTATCTGCTTATACCTGACTGAAACCGGTCTCTGACATCTCTGCATGTCTGGATGAGCCTTCAGCACTCTCTCTATCGATGCGACACAGCAGGAGACATGCGGAAATCTCAGGCTTTATTGAATAACACTGAAACATCAATACTAATTTACTTTTATCTGCTATCTCCAGCCTTACTGATAGGAAATGTTACCCTTTATCTAGCAAAAATATCACTCGAATCAGTCAATACTAAATACTAATGGTATAAGTCGATACTAATTATTAGTGCTGAGGCAAGCCTCGCCATTTCATGGTGACACTTAACCCTTTACTGTAAATATTAAACTTTATCATGTGCACCTTTTACACGACAGACATGAAGGATTTGATTGTGAAGCTTGTTGAGGAGAAATGTTCTGGATATTTAAGTAACATATGATACGTACACTATAAAGCAAATCTCCTCTGCTTGATTCCCTGTAAACTATATTATCACCCAGCTGTAATCTGCTCAATGTGACGGCATGAAGATATTAAGTTATTATAAACATTAACCTCATGATTTTCTGTAAAGCTGCTTTGATGAACAGTGCTATACAAATAAAGTTGACTTGACTTGACTTACAGAACATTATAACCTGTTTTCCATCCAAATTTTATGCAAATAAAATTGAATGAAAACGGCAAGATTTGCATAAATTTAAAAAATTTGCTAAATTGAGGCGGATAATTGTTCTATTCGATAAGACGGCATGAGCATAAACTACGATGGAAACACATTTATTGAATAAATCCCTTGATGTGGTTCCAGAAACTTGCCTCATTAGAGGCTGTGATTGGATAAGTGGACTAACCAGTGGACCAATCACATCACAGCATCTCAAATGACAGCGTTTTTGTGTTCGTCATTTACGATGGAGGAAAAAAGAGACAGTTTCTTTCCGGATTGCAGAAACTTCCATTTTCATAACAAATATTTTGCACTAAAGTTTCCAGGAAGTGATGATTTTGTTCTCTTGAACACATCGGATGGAAATTATGCTTTATTCGCAGATGTTTTATGCCATATTCAAGTTTTGTGCACAAGTTAAATTCGTAAGGAACTTTGGAAGGAAATACAGCTTTAGAAACTTGGGTTGGCCTCCATGACTTTATCCAGTCAGTAGATCACCCAGAACACAGTTGTTATGCATGTGTCAAAAGGCCATATAACTCTTTGTCAGACGAAACCATAATCATGTTGGTACATGACATCTCATCATCATCATATAAGACTAGCAGCTGCTTGTCACCACCAGGACTGTGAGGAACTGGTCTCCAGATGTTCTGGAAGTGACATGTCTTGAGTCACATTGCGATGGCAAACACACACTCATTGTATGACCAGCTACATGAATTTTTATGTGGACAATGCAAGTTGCATGAAGACGAAAAGTTCCTTCAGTGAAAAGCTTTGTATCAGCAAGGACTCACAGATGCAGACCGGAGACAAGTGAAGTGAAGCCTGTCCACAGGTATAATAGTTCAGGAGTGCAGACTTTGAAAGAAGACTACAAATAGGATGTGGAGAGATAACCTGTGCAGAGGAACTAATCAGCATGTCAACACTGGCGAGTCCTTCCACTAGTGTTCTCTGTATGACACACACCTGATGAATTATTAAAACACTGGAAACACACTCTCACCTTAAAGCTGCTGTCACACCTGGAGCCGTAATCCTGCCGACACAAACACTCAAGAGTGGGTTTATCAAAGGAACTGATACTGGATATCAGACTTATTTTAGTGTCATTGAGATGCTCTGATGGGTTTTATTACTATTGTGATAGTTTTATAGATGCAAAAGCCTCTAAGTGCCATCTGACATTTTCTTCTAGAATCATCATTTTTATAAAGCTTGTTCAGTAATTTCACTTAATGACATTAATAGGTCATTTGCATCGCCATTTAAGTGAAATTATTGAACTTAAATATACAAGCTTGATAAAAATGATCATTCTAGAAGAAAATGTCAGATGGCCTTACTAGAGGCTTTTGCATCTGAACTCTTCATATATATATATATAGTTTTTCTAAATTTTTATTTCAGTTTTAGTTATTTGGTAACACTTTACAATAAGGTTCATTAGTTAAGTAAGGGTCAATGCCCGACGAGGTGTCCATTATCAGGTATTAATGGACGACGGCGAGGCGTGAACCGTCCGACGCGCAGCGGAGCCTCCGCCGAAGTCCATTAATACCTGACAATGGACACCTCGAAGGGCATTAACCCGCTTATACCATGGTCACTTACGAAAGAAAGAAATATTTAATCAATTAATAATACTTTAATGTGTTTTAGAGTAAAAATCGTGAGGGTTTTTATTTATTAAGTCGAGCGCACTATTTAATATCTCCCGTATACAGGCGTTGCCAAGCAACAGCGACCCAACCGCAGCAGTTGATCAGTGAGTTTGAGCCAGCGCAATCATTTAGAACTGTCATCAGGCAAATTGACGGGACGCCTTTCCTAGGTGTACATTATCACTTTTTAATGGACACCCTGCAGCCAATCAGAATCGAGTATTCACCCAGACCATGGTATAATTCGGACTAACAACCAAGGGGGTAATCCATCAGCCGGAAACCGAAGCGTCCCCGGGCGCTGCCATTGATTAGCAGACCATCATAATTCATCAGAATACCTGCAAAAGTTTTTTCCCCTCATAATATGTCTGAAATGGCACTCATCACTGCCGCGTACACTCCGAGCAGAAATGACCTCCAGATACTGTTGTGTGCAGATACAGAAATGCTGCGGATACGGTTCTGTGCGCTCGTATTAAGCACACACACCTGATTTGTATGTGCGCTATTATGGTACAAGGTAAACCATGCCATATGAAAGTATACCCACTAAACATTGGACGTCGGATAGACGTGCAGATCATGTCTATATTGGGTCCGTCGGTCCATGACCAATTCTGGACATCTATTCGACGTCCAAACTAGGTCCACTATTTGGACGTCCAACCATGACCCAACTTGGACGTCATATAGACGTTCAACATTGGACCTTTGAACTGGGTAATTTTTTTCGACGTCCAAACTAGGTCCACTATTTGGACGTCCAACCATGACCCAACTTGGACGTCATATAGACGTTCAACATTGGACCTTTGAACTGGGCAATTTTTTTCGACGTCCAGACTAGGTCCACTATTTGGACGTCCAACCATGACCCAACTTGGACGTCATATAGACGTTCAACATTGGACCTTTGAACTGGGCAATTTTTTTCGACGTCCAGACTAGGTCCACTATTTGGACGTCCAACCATGACCCAACTTGGACGTCATATATCTTCCCGCAATCCTTAATCACTGCTATTGTTGCCATTCCCTCCATTTAGGTGGTGCAATTACCTGGAAATAGAAAGAGATGCGGGAAAAACATCTCATTGTGTATTCCCCCCTATCTTCTCACCCCACAGCTCCTGCCGACAGACCCGCCGAAGAAGCCGGACCCGGTCACCTCAGAAACAGTGGTGTTCTGGGGGCTTCGGTTATGGCAGGTCATTGGCATTTTCTCCATGTTCATCCTAGCAATTAGTAAGTGTCTAAAAGTCTTCATCTTATGTTAAAAGCCATATTGCATTCATGTTTCAGCCACTCTTTCTGGACTGAGGCTTTCAAGCTCCAAAGGGACAAACAGAGATCATAACCTCAGAAGATTTGAAAGTTTTATTGACAATTTTTTTGATACGTTAATGACACTTTTGACATATTTTGTAGCTTGAAAGCTCCAGTCTCGTTTCATAGTAACTGCATGGAAAAGAGTAACCAGTATATTATTTAAAAAAATTGCACCTCCTGTGTTTCACAGAAGAAATAGGCTGTTTTTTTAATAATTAACATGAGAGCGAGTAAATAATAAAATAATTTTTATTTCTGGGTGACCTCGTTAAAATGGCAAGCTATGCATATATTTGCATTCAGAATTCCCATAAATGGGTGTCAAAATAAACACTTAATTATTCACACGTCGTGAATCGCATTAAGCGATTTAATGAAATTTCCCCAGAGCAAAAAGATTTACAGAAGTGAGAGATTGGAGACGCTGCCTGTTGTGTGGGACGACCCTTTCTCTAGATTTCAAAGCTCTCCTCCTCATTTCACAGTAATAACCCTGTGCTGCATCTTCAAATGCCGGATTCCACGGACCAAAAAAGAGATCGAGGCTCGGAACGTACAAAGACAAGCTGCGAAGACATACGCCAACACACTGGAGACGGTGCCCCCCCTCAACGAGCTGACGGACGTGCCGGGAGGTAAGAGCCCGATCTACGACCACACTCAGAGTGTGTGTGTGTGTGTGTGTGTGTGTGTGTGTGTGTGTGTTGTTCTTCTGGTTTGTTGCACATTTGTATTCGTACAAACTCATTTGTATGTTCTCATTGTATAGATAGAGCTTCATACTTAAGTTTTTTTATACAAATCATTCATTTTCACATTGCAAACTCATTACAAACTCAAAAAAAGGTAAATATTCATGTGAAACTGGTTTGGAGCAATGAATCAGTGCGCATTATATGTGTATATAGTAGGCTACTGTGCAAAAGTCTTAGGCACATTAGTATTTTCACCCCCCAAAAGTGGTTTTAAGCCGGGTATTTCTATCTTCGGCTGTAGTGTGTCAGAAGGAAATATCAGTTTACGTTTTGCCATTAAGGTTTTTGAACGCACAAGGATTCTGACAGCAGTTGTATTACACACACACACACACACACACACACACACACACACACACACACACACACACACACACACACACACACACACACACACACACACACACACAGAAAGTGAGATTAAATCCATAAAGTCCATTTGTGTAATTTATCATACTTCATTAATTATTGCAGATTTGAGTAATATTCTGAGTTTGCATTTCACTGCTTGCATTTTGTGCAAGCGAGATGAGTAAATGTTCACTATAATACACATCATGTTCACACACAGCACCTCTGCACTTACCCATGATTCCTCTCAACATCAGGACAGGAGAGATGTCAGTCAATACACGAGAAAACAAAGGAACCTGCATTACTTATCTGAATATACAGTATACACTGTATATAGACACACACACATACATGCAGTTTTGGGGAAAGTTACTTTTAAAAGTAATGTGTTACAATATTGCATTACTCCCTAAAAAGTAACTATTTGCGTTGCTTTGCTACTTTTTATGGAACGTAATGCATTACATTACTTTTGCGTTACTTTTTGTCACCTGAGCTGGGCTGTTTTTTAAATAACCAACAAAAAAAAGTTCTATTTTTGGTCAAAGTAATTGCCCTTTCACAGCAGAAGTGCATTAGTAAGCCTCAGGCTGAAGGAAATGCAAATTCACCAAAAATATGGGAGTTCATTTTTCAAATAAGTAATGCACATATTTTGTTATAAATGTAAAAGTAATGCATTACTAGTTACTTGAAAGTAATCTGATTACGTAAGTCACATTACTTGTAATGCCATACTCCCAATATATAAATATATATATAAATATAAATAAATATAAATAAATATATATATATAATCTTCTGTTTTTAAAGTGTTTATTATGGTTTGTTTTAGTCTTTTAACCTCACAAGGCTCTGCAAAAAAAAAAAACCTTGATCTGTGAGTTCATCATTGGCTTGTGTCAGGAGGCTGCGTCTGATTGTGCAAAGTCAATCAGATACATTTTAATGAATAATCCCATTATTAGCTGATCCATTTTCCCACTGTGTAATAATCCCACATTAAAGTATTCAATGAATGAATGAATGCATACTGTACATACAGTGCTGTGAATGGTGAATCAGCATATGCAGACAAACTGTATGAATACTGGACCTTTAGTGAGACATAAGCTATTGATGGGTAAAGATATAATGGAAAATACTAAAAAGTTGACATTGCATTCAACAAAACCTGAAGTGGTCTTCTGTGGAAAGACAAGCACTGCTGGCTCGACTCCTCTGGGAGAATAATGTGTTGTTGGTGTGTCTTATAACTCTTTCACCAAGCATGGCACTGAAACACCGGCTGAACGACTCATCTGCACATTATTCCCAAAGTCCCGTTCCTCTTCCTTACTCACTTCCCATTTAAATTGCCGCCACTAAATTTCCTTTTCCATTTTTCCTTTCACACATTTCTTCCATATATATGTTTCTTCATATGTTCAGATCTCCTGTTCCAGCTGATGTGTCAGATGTGTGTTCTGTCTCCTGGTCTTGATCTCTTCCTCTGCTTCTCTCTGTTCTTCTCCCTCTCTTCACGTCTCGTGTGTGTGTGTGTGTGTGTGTGTTCAGCTCTCGGGGAAACCCCAGCGCTACACACCGTCTCTGAGCAGGTCCAGGCTCGAGGTAGTGGACCGCTTGCTGTGGTCAGAGAAGAAGAGGAGCCAGCCAATCCCGTCGCTTAGACGCGTCACATGCTCTTCCGGTTCTCTGTCCTCGGTAGAAAAGCTTTGCAAACTATTTCCGCCGAAGTTAAACGTGGCGTTGGCAGTGTTCCTGAGGTCGTGTTTCGCCCGCCATTACAATCTGCTGTCTGTAGATGTAAGTGAAAGTTGCAAGTGTTAATGATAACACTTTACAATGAGGTTCATTAGTTAACATTAGTTAACTACATTAGTTAACATGAACTAAGAATGAACAATACTTACTCAGCATTTATTAATCTTAGTTCATATTCATTTCAACATTTACTAATAAATTATTAAAATCAAAGGTTGTATGTGTTAGCATTAGTTAATCAACTGTGAACTAACATGAACAAACAATGAACATCTGGATTTTATCAACTAACATTAACAAAGATTAATAAATACTGTAACAGATGTATTGCTCATTGTTAGTCCATGTTAGTAAATACATTAATGTTAACTAATGAACCTTATTGTAAAGTGTTACTGTGCTAATGTAGTGAATGGCTGCATCTTAGAAAATATAAAGTAATGAATGAGTAAAAAGCACAGATCTTTACTTTTCTTTCTCTTTCTCTGCCTGTCTTTTAAAATCATCCAGGAATCAGTATTGAGCTCGTTTACTTTCATAAACACCTGTGTGGTGCTGTGCAGTTTACCTCTGTAAGACAGGTGTGTTAAAGCCTTGCTCTGCCAGTGACTATACGTATAACACACAAGTTCACAACACACACACATCACAGCAGAATCAACACACAACACACAACACACACATCACAGCAGAATCAACACACAACACACAACACACACATCACAGCAGAATCAACACACAACACACAACACACACATCACAGCAGAATCAACACACAACACACAACACACACATCACAGCAGAATCAACACACAACACACAACACACACATCACAGCAGAATCAACACACAACACACAACACACACATCACAGCAGAATCAACACACAACACACAACACACACATCACAGCAGAATCAACACACAACACACAACACACACATCACAGCAGAATCAACACACAACACACAACACACACATCACAGCAGAATCAACACACAACACACAACACACACATCACAGCAGAATCAACACACAACACACAACACACACATCACAGCAGAATCAACACACAACACACAACACACACATCACAGCAGAATCAACACACAACACACAACACACACATCACAGCAGAATCAACACACAACACACAACACACACATCACAGCAGAATCAACACACAACACACAACACACACATCACAGCAGAATCAACACACAACACACAACACACACATCACAGCAGAATCAACACACAACACACAACACACACATCACAGCAGAATCAACACACAACACACAACACACACATCACAGCAGAATCAACACACAACACACAACACACACATCACAGCAGAATCAACACACAACACACAACACACACATCACAGCAGAATCAACACACAACACACAACACACACATCACAGCAGAATCAACACACAACACACAACACACACATCACAGCAGAATCAACACACAACACACAACACACACATCACAGCAGAATCAACACACAACACACAACACACACATCACAGCAGAATCAACACACAACACACAACACACACATCACAGCAGAATCAACACACAACACACAACACACACATCACAGCAGAATCAACACACAACACACAACACACACATCACAGCAGAATCAACACACAACACACAACACACACATCACAGCAGAATCAACACACAACACACAACACACACATCACAGCAGAATCAACACACAACACACAACACACACATCACAGCAGAATCAACACACAACACACAACACACACATCACAGCAGAATCAACACACAACACACAACACACACATCACAGCAGAATCAACACACAACACACAACACACACATCACAGCAGAATCAACACACAACACACAACACACACATCACAGCAGAATCAACACACAACACACAACACACACATCACAGCAGAATCAACACACAACACACAACACACACATCACAGCAGAATCAACACACAACACACAACACACACATCACAGCAGAATCAACACACAACACACAACACACACATCACAGCAGAATCAACACACAACACACAACACACACATCACAGCAGAATCAACACACAACACACAACACACACATCACAGCAGAATCAACACACAACACACAACACACACATCACAGCAGAATCAACACACAACACACAACACACACATCACAGCAGAATCAACACACAACACACAACACACACATCACAGCAGAATCAACACACAACACACAACACACACATCACAGCAGAATCAACACACAACACACAACACACACATCACAGCAGAATCAACACACAACACACAACACACACATCACAGCAGAATCAACACACAACACACAACACACACATCACAGCAGAATCAACACACAACACACAACACACACATCACAGCAGAATCAACACACAACACACAACACACACATCACAGCAGAATCAACACACAACACACAACACACACATCACAGCAGAATCAACACACAACACACAACACACACATCACAGCAGAATCAACACACAACACACAACACACACATCACAGCAGAATCAACACACAACACACAACACACACATCACAGCAGAATCAACACACAACACACAACACACACATCACAGCAGAATCAACACACAACACACAACACACACATCACAGCAGAATCAACACACAACACACAACACACACATCACAGCAGAATCAACACACAACACACAACACACACATCACAGCAGAATCAACACACAACACACAACACACACATCACAGCAGAATCAACACACAACACACAACACACACATCACAGCAGAATCAACACACAACACACAACACACACATCACAGCAGAATCAACACACAACACACAACACACACATCACAGCAGAATCAACACACAACACACAACACACACATCACAGCAGAATCAACACACAACACACAACACACACATCACAGCAGAATCAACACACAACACACAACACACACATCACAGCAGAATCAACACACAACACACAACACACACATCACAGCAGAATCAACACACAACACACAACACACACATCACAGCAGAATCAACACACAACACACAACACACACATCACAGCAGAATCAACACACAACACACAACACACACATCACAGCAGAATCAACACACAACACACAACACACACATCACAGCAGAATCAACACACAACACACAACACACACATCACAGCAGAATCAACACACAACACACAACACACACATCACAGCAGAATCAACACACAACACACAACACACACATCACAGCAGAATCAACACACAACACACAACACACACATCACAGCAGAATCAACACACAACACACAACACACACATCACAGCAGAATCAACACACAACACACAACACACACATCACAGCAGAATCAACACACAACACACAACACACACATCACAGCAGAATCAACACACAACACACAACACACACATCACAGCAGAATCAACACACAACACACAACACACACATCACAGCAGAATCAACACACAACACACAACACACACATCACAGCAGAATCAACACACAACACACAACACACACATCACAGCAGAATCAACACACAACACACAACACACACATCACAGCAGAATCAACACACAACACACAACACACACATCACAGCAGAATCAACACACAACACACAACACACACATCACAGCAGAATCAACACACAACACACAACACACACATCACAGCAGAATCAACACACAACACACAACACACACATCACAGCAGAATCAACACACAACACACAACACACACATCACAGCAGAATCAACACACAACACACAACACACACATCACAGCAGAATCAACACACAACACACAACACACACATCACAGCAGAATCAACACACAACACACAACACACACATCACAGCAGAATCAACACACAACACACAACACACACATCACAGCAGAATCAACACACAACACACAACACACACATCACAGCAGAATCAACACACAACACACAACACACACATCACAGCAGAATCAACACACAACACACAACACACACATCACAGCAGAATCAACACACAACACACAACACACACATCACAGCAGAATCAACACACAACACACAACACACACATCACAGCAGAATCAACACACAACACACAACACACACATCACAGCAGAATCAACACACAACACACAACACACACATCACAGCAGAATCAACACACAACACACAACACACACATCACAGCAGAATCAACACACAACACACAACACACACATCACAGCAGAATCAACACACAACACACAACACACACATCACAGCAGAATCAACACACAACACACAACACACACATCACAGCAGAATCAACACACAACACACAACACACACATCACAGCAGAATCAACACACAACACACAACACACACATCACAGCAGAATCAACACACAACACACAACACACACATCACAGCAGAATCAACACACAACACACAACACACACATCACAGCAGAATCAATCAAATAATTAAATAACTGCAATCATATTGTTGATGCTACTATCTATAAAAAAATCCCAATGGGGAAATACATTACTGCAATCCACTGTGGTACAGCGTTGCCATGTGGAAACATTGGTATTTTCTCAATTTACAGTAAAACAATGTTGATTTGTGAATAAAAATATCTAATTTAAAAATAAAATAAAATAAAAAATCCCCCTTAAGAAGAGATGTTTAGAAATGAGGTTAATAGAGCATTTTCTGGAGGGCTTCAACAGGCTTTAAAACAGCACATCATTGGCCACCTTAAGGCCTGCCCTTTTAATTCACATAGTAGAATATATTGTATTTTTTGTGAATAACAAGGGAATTAGTAGAAATTAATTGTTGCCATATGGCAACGCCGTACCATAAAGGGTTAAATGTGAAGAACCCGCTTTCGTATTTATCTTAGCCATCAGACCCTCACCCTGCGGTGCCGGCTCTGCCACGGATAAAGCCAGGCCCTGCGTCAGACGCTTAGACTGGGCAGAGGAGGAGAACTGCCCTGGCATTTGTCACAGAAGAAGTGCCAGCGAGTCTCTCTGGCATGAGCTGACAGAATGAAAAATTCATGCTGGAGGTGGAGTCCAATTTAAACATGAATTCATGCCCGGTCGTTGCCATCCTGTGAGGCCTGCTCACCTGGGTCAGCTCGCCAGATGCTTAGAAAACCATCACACCATCACATCAAAGCCGTAAGCCTGCTGAATTGTGTCCACAGTCCGGGAGGATAGCCTTTGCTAAATCTAGGCTGGCCCAGACGCTCTGGCCTGAAGAACACAAAGAGCTGATCAGAGACCTGTGCTGCTCTGTGCGCTCATGTAGATGTGAAGCCCCTGAACTGGCAGAACCACGACAACTTCTGACTTATCTCTACAGAATGAGGAAGAAAAGTTTGAAGCATAATTGCTTGGTTTAGCAGGAGTTGATATAAATGTGACTTTTGACAGAAATCTGTGTCAATACCGCTGAATTATCACCCCTGCATCACCAGGTAAGTATCTGATACACTCTTTGTGTACAAACAGAGCCTGTTACTCGCTCACCCTTTTAGCCCAACCTGATCCCGATCTCACGAAATGCGTCTCTATAGCACACATTGTATCTATCATGCAATTAACATGAGAAAATTAGTTTTTACGTGCATATGCTACACACTGTAAACCCCTTGGGCATGATTAGTGGTGTGGGGTACGTGCGTATTACACGCCATAAAGTGCGTATTTTATGCACGTAAAAACATATTTTCGCGTATAAATTGCATGATAAATACAATCTGTGCTATAGAGAGGCATTTCAGAAGATCAGGCTGATTAGCCAATGTAATACCCAAAAGGACGGCAGTCTGCATCTACAACCACTTGAGATCGGATGTGAGCAAGGTCTTTAGGGTTCCTCTACGAGTGTCAAGGACCCTTCTGAACTCCTATGGTGGCAGGGTTATAACAGTTTTAGGGCTAAATGTCTCGCCTTTGTAAGAAACTGGTGAATCAGGGCCCTGTCTGACCCCGGCTGGCTACGACTATCTCTGCCAAAATCTTTTTAGCGTAGTCGATGATCTCCCAAGCTCTTGTAAAACCAAAGAATTACTGCTGCTTTCTGGCATGCGTCACACCATAATTGAAAAACCCACCATCGATAACCACTCGATATAGCTACTGCTCTAGTAGATCCATCGCACTCCCTAAGATGCGGGGCTTGGTGTCCGGATCCTGACGCTCATGTCTAGTTCGGTTTCGGTTCGGAGTCGGGGTCAGGACATCACGCTCCATGTTTTTCATTCTTTCTTTTTTTTGTGAACACATAGGCTGAAGGTTCACTCCCTCACCATGTGTTCTTGATGAAGTTGTACTTTCTTGTTGAGTGCCTGGACAGTGGTTTGATGTCATCACACGGCTTCTGTTATTTTTGTGTCATATGTGTCATGTGCTCTTGTCTTGACCTGGCCCTCCTTCTACCTGATCATTAGTTATCTCTCGTTACGCTCCTCATTCGCTTCCCTCTTTATTCTCCCTGTGTTCTCTGTTTTTGCTTTGCCTCATCCCATCCAGTCCTGCCGCCGCATGTTTTCCCCTATGGGGTAGTTTTGTGTGTTTTTGAGGAAGAGCTCACTGCTGCAGAAAATAAAGGCAGGCAAAAAGAAAAACATGGATAGGATCCTGCGGGAGCTTGGGAAGAGTTTATTGCTGTAGCTGCTGGAAAGAATAACTAAAGAAAATACAAAGAAGAGAGAAAGGAAGTGTAATTTGTCTCTGTTACCAACCTCCTGGTGTAGGCGATCTACAGTACAAGAATGCTGTGATGGATTGTATCGAAGGCAACAGTTAATTCGACCTCCTCATTCGCTTCCCTCTTTATTCTCCCTGTGTTCTCTGTTTTTGCTTTGCCTCATCCCATCCAGTCCTGCCGCCGCATGTTTTCCCCTATGGGGTAGTTTTGTGTGTTTTTGAGGAAGAGCTCACTGCTGCAGAAAATAAAGGCAGGCAAAAAGAAAAACATGGATAGGATCCTGCGGGAGCTTGGGAAGAGTTTATTGCTGTAGCTGCTGGAAAGAATAACTAAAGAAAATACAAAGAAGAGAGAAAGGAAGTGTAATTTGTCTCTGTTACCAACCTCCTGGTGTAGGCGATCTACAGTACAAGAATGCTGTGATGGATTGTATCGAAGGCAACATTAATTCGAACTAAATTAAAAGGTAATTCGTCATTAAGGAGGGCAGTTTTGGTGCTATGGCTCCGAACCCAGACTGAAATGTATCATAATGGTCTGCTAAAAATGCAGAAGTTGAAGAAAAAAAATCTTCTCTAACACCTGTGACAAGAAAGGGATAGTGGAAATGGGATGAAAATTATTAAAATCGGAGGAATTGAGATTTGGCTTCTTCAGAAATGGCCTTATCACTGCATGCTTGAAGTAGGAATGAATAACGCCCGAAGTCAATGAGCTGTTCATGGTGGTCAACACAGATGGACCAATCACGCCTATCACATCTCCAAAGAGATGTGTGGGCGTAATATCCACAGGTGAGGTAGTCGGTCTCAATTTATGAAGATCAGTTGGATTTAAATGAGTCGACTGGACATTATCAAGAACAGGACTGGATAAATTAATGAGATGATAAGCACAGGGAATGCAAGAATATAAAGCCTAAATCTTACTCCTGAAATATTCTGTGCACGACTCAGGGGTAACGCCAGGGTATGATGTTGCCATAGGATTAACCACTTTATCAAAAGTATTAAACAACACTTCTGGATTATGTGAATTGGTAAATATTAAATCTGAAACATACTTTGCTGCTTTGACAGCGAGTTGATAGACAGACAGGGAATTCTTAAAAATCTGCTGAGAAGCGTAACTTATCTTTTTTTTCGATTTGTGCTATGCTTCACAACACACATGCCTGAGGTATGCTGGTTAAACCATGGGCTGGAGCTAAATTTGGAAACGTTTGTGTTTATTGTGGGTCTAAAATATTAATTAAACAACATAGTGTTGTCCCTGTTTGATGATGCTTCCAAAACACTCCTTTCTAAAGAATCTGACATTTCTTTACACCTAATGGGGTAATCACACGAGAATAATGCACGTCCTTCCGAGCACTCAGAGGCAAGTACAGAAGTATTACATTAAACATGACAGACATATGATCAGACAAACAGCTTTCCTTAACATCAGTGTCACGTAATAGAAGGCAAGAGAATGAAGAGATCAAGATCAAGGGAATGTCTATGCTCAAGTGTGGGACCATTAACATGCTGAACGAGACCAAATGACTCAATGAGTTGTTCAGATTCATTCTCAGGTGATTGGTTACCATCGTTTTTAAGTCCAAATCAATGCAGTTTCAAAAGTCTTTGAAGTGTTTAAACGGGCTGTACGCGATCACAGCTGAAGAAGAGGTTGTTATCTAGCGAAACGATAGGTCATTTAAAAAAAATTGTTAAATAATTTATAGACTTTTTACCTTCAATAGTTCGGATTGAGCTGATCAACAAACGGACAGGGAACTACGTCATCATGTTGAAAGGTCACGCCGGCGCCGCGTTCAGCTGTGATCGCGTACAGCCCGTTTAAACACTTCATAGACTTTTGAAACTGCATTGATTTGGACTTAAAAACGATGGTAACCAATGAAGTCCATTGTTAGAAGAAAAGTCCAGAAATGTTTTCCTCAAAAAACATAATTTCTCTCCCACTGAGGAAAGAAAGACATTGATATCTTGGATGGCATTGGGGTGAGTAAATTATTAGGAAATGTTCATTTTGGGGTGAACTAATCCTTTAATCATGAATAAAATCCTTAAGTTGGTCTATAAATAAGGGCACAAATCACCAGGCTAGATTGTTGAATCCTCAATAATTGCAACTCAAATGTTAGGTATTGAGCAGAAGGCAAATGCCCACATTTAAACTGTTTTTTAAAAATTGTAGCCACTAATCGGCCCACTAATCTAAGAAAATAAAAATAATCACGATCCTCTGGTGATAAGTGCACTAATGAATCCAACTCAGTTGAGCCAAGTTTCCGTTAAAGTCTTGTCCGTCAAGTCTAGTGATATATATAAATTGTTTAATATACATTTTTTATTGCAAATGGATCTTGATCAACACCCCTCTGGATGCAGCGGTGTCTGGATGATCCGCAAAAAGGGGTTGATGAGTCCGGAAAGGCTGACGAGACCGTAGCTCCAGCACATGGTAAGTTTAAGCCTAAAGCTTCCAGGCCCGATGCGGAGAATCCTTGGGGATAAAACCCGGCATCTCTTTAGCCTAACAAGAAGTCCACTGCGCCTTCCAGGCTTTCTTCATTTACAATGAAGAGCACAGCCGGTCGAGTAACAGAAGTAGAAGAAGCCCTTGAGCTGAAGAAGTGATCCTCTATAGGGTAGAGAAACGTAAATTAAGGAGGGCTTGAAGATCACCACCATCTTGAATTCAGTTTTAAACTGGAATAAATAATTACACTTTAACTAACTTTCTGACCAGGCCTGTACAGGTATATCGTGCATATTGATGTCTCCTGTAATTAAAAATGTTACATAATTATACATATTGATATGTTGTTATTATGATGATCAGGGTGATATTTCTGATGCATTTGAAGTCAAGCTTAAAGAGGAAGACATAATTCTGCCTGTACTCTGCAGCATTAAAGACTCCATGAATCAAGTAATTATTGCCTTGTTTGTACAGACAATAGCCGTTAGTTTAGCTCACACTCCAGCAAAACCTAACCTAACTAGCTTGTATCAACGGAAAGGAGACATTTTCAAATTGCAAGCAATTGGTGGATGGGAAAGGTAATTAATGCAATTGATGGCCGACCCAGACAGCAACATAGACGTACACTATGGATTCAACGCGTACCAGATGTGGGCCGGATCTGGGCCGACACTATGTTGCTGTCTGGGGATAAACCATGATTTGCTACTTGCTGTTGCAAGTCGAAATGCAGATGGCATTGAGGAGTTGGGAATGTTCTCTTGGATAAAAAGAGAGAAACTGTATATGTGTGTGTATACCTGTGTGTTCAAGGTGAGTGATCAATATTTTTGATCCAGACAGAGTCCAGAAACATACTGCACTGCACTCTCATACCAGCCCACTGTGGCACCATCACATTACGGGTCGGCTGTCATAGAGAAGAATATTTATAGCCTCATTATTTCAAGAGGCTCATGTTGATGAAGCATTCTTTGACAGACTGTAAATTGACGAGATTTTTCTCTCTCAGAAAACTGCAACACGCATGAGATGGAATGACACGCGGATCATGAATGAGGTGTAGATGATTGTTCGCACACACACAGTGCCAAGGATAACGGAGTAGTTTGAAACAAACAAACCCTCTGAGGCTCGCACTTCCCCACAGTTAATTATATTCCTCATTAGCGCTAAAGACATTCTAATGGGACTCTCCCAGATACCACGGAGACCATTTAGCGTTTTACCATTTAGTGCCCCCTCGTCAGGCGCCTTTCCAGTGCCTGTTCCTTGTGTTCATAGATGGAACGCGTTACACACTTGTGGCTTTCTTCTGTGGACATATGCATTTTTCATAGGCAGCTATGCAAATAATGTCAGTGGGTTTCCACTGCGGCTACATCTGGATTAATTAGGTCACCCATAAAAAATGCGATCTAAATATCACTCAGAGAGGAGTGGCCTGATTGTGCGGTTTACGATCAGAAACACGTGTTTTATTGCTTATAGAGCACAAGAGTATATGTGTGATCAAAGCCTTGATTTAATCAACTCTTGACATTTGTTTGTTTGTAGTAGTATGCTTTATAAAGTGCTACTCACACCAAAAAACAAAAAACAAAAAAAAGTCTACTGTTTAACCGGAAGAGTTTTTGCACTGTTTTACTTGAAACATTTGAATTCATACAATGAATCTAACTCAATGCCTTTAAGCATGTAGACACGGTCAAGACGATCTGCTGAAGTTCAAACTGTGCATCAGAATGGGGCAGAAAGGTGATTTAAGTGACTTTGAACGGTGGCATGGGTGTAATATTTGTGAATTTGATTATCCATTTGGTTGCGAGTGCAGTGTGCTTGCAGAGAGACTCCGCCCACAGGCTCTTTTAATTGGCTGTGATTTTTGATTGATTTGGTTGTGAGTGCAGTGCGTTTATAAAGAAACTCCGCTCACACACTCTTCTGATTGGCTGTGATTTTGGATTGATTTGGTTGTGAGTGCAGTGCGCTTGCAGAGAGGCTCCGCCCACACTCTCTTCTGTTGGCTGTGATTTTGGATTGATTTGGTTGTGAGTGCAGTGCGCTTGCAGAGAGACTCCGCCCACACACTCTTCTGATTGGCTGTGATTTTGGATTGATTTGGTTGTGAGTGCAGTGCGTTTATAAAGAAACTCCGCTCACACACTCTTCTGATTGGCTGTGATTTTGGATTGATTTGGTTGTGAGTGCAGTGCGTTTATAAAGAAACTCCGCTCACACACTCTTCTGATTGGCTGTGATTTTGGATTGATTTGGTTGTGAGTGCAGTGCGTTTATAAAGAAACTCCGCTCACACACTCTTCTGATTGGCTGTGATTTTGGATTGATTTGGTTGTGAGTGCAGTGCGTTTATAAAGAAACTCCGCTCACACACTCTTCTGATTGGCTGTGATTTTGGATTGATTTGGTTGTGAGTGCAGTGCGTTTATAAAGAAACTCCGCTCACACACTCTTCTGATTGGCTGTGATTTTGGATTGATTTGGTTGTGAGTGCAGTGCGTTTATAAAGAAACTCCGCTCACACACTCTTCTGATTGGCTGTGATTTTGGATTGATTTGGTTGTGAGTGCAGTGCGTTTATAAAGAAACTCCGCTCACACACTCTTCTGATTGGCTGTGATTTTGGATTGATTTGGTTGTGAGTGCAGTGCGTTTATAAAGAAACTCCGCTCACACACTCTTCTGATTGGCTGTGATTTTGGATTGATTTGGTTGTGAGTGCAGTGCGTTTATAAAGAAACTCCGCTCACACACTCTTCTGATTGGCTGTGATTTTGGATTGATTTGGTTGTGAGTGCAGTGCGTTTATAAAGAAACTCCGCTCACACACTCTTCTGATTGGCTGTGATTTTGGATTGATTTGGTTAAATATGTCATTTTGGTGATCAAAGATGAGTTTTAAGGGATACAATTATTGACTACAGTATTAATATCAGTTTGAAAACTTCCAAGATAGCAGATTATTATTATTTTTTTTAAGTATTTCATTATCCGTATTTACTTCCCAAGCTTGTAATGAATTATCCAGAGCATGTCGGTTTCCAGGCCCAGATCTGCTGGAGAAACAGAGAGTCGTCTCAGTAATTCTCCAAGACCCGTCTCTCTCACACACCTTTACTAACCCTGAGATTCAATCCCTGACCTTTCAGCTGCAGGCCAAGTCATTAACCTCACGCCACGGCCTGCCACACACGGGCCAGAAGATATTACCGTGGACTGAAAATTTAAAAGCCATGGAATCCAATTAGGTTGTGCAATGTTAGGCTACCAACAGAAATGCTGTAGGCGCATGAAAATTGGTCACAAATATGTGTTACGGTGTAGAGAAACATTATTACCCTGCACTTTTTGGTGGGTAATCAATGTTAAGATGTTTCCCCCAAGTAATTTATAGTCCCCTGGTTTAGAGTTAAGCGTCGTTTAGAGTTTAGAGTAAACCTCGCCTGTGTGTTTGGCTTGCCGTCAGTTGCTCTCGTGTCTTCTTCTCTGGCTGTCTGCTGTGTGTTTGATCTGCTGTACGCTTCTAGTATACGCCCGTCAAGCTCTCCTAGACATCGGCGTCTCTGATGTAGACTCATTCACAAACTCTTACACCTTGGTCGTGGACTGCCCCTTCTACAAATCATACGAGTCGCTCAGAACGATCATCCCGCACGGTATCCGCTGCTCAACATCTCGGGGAGAAAGCGAAGGAGGAAACGAGGAATCCGTGGAGGATGCATCGCGAAACTGAGGGTGAAACAGGGCTCATTTACGAGCTGGTATTCACTCAAATCCTTCGCTTGAATCGGAGTTAATCACGGAAATCTGCGCTCATTGAGAAAAGTGTCTTCATCTCACGTTACTATTCCTCCGCCTAAGATGGCATTAATAAACGCCCGCTCTGTGGTGAATAAGACCTTTTTATTAAATGTCCCTACTCTTCATTTAACTTGGATTTTATGTTCATCACAGAATCCTGGATAAAGGTTGGTGATTTAACTCCCTTCTCAGAACTGGTGAACTGTACATCTGTTAACTCTCCTCGTCCGAGTGGAGGCGGGGTGGGATGATAACAGTTTTAATGACTCTCTCTCCTCACGCTGCCGGCTTGTCCCTGTGACGGCCTTCCCCAGCTTTGAAGCTCAGCTTCTCCACCGAGACTGGAATGGTCCTGTCTGTCCAGGGGTGATATACCGCCCTACACATTCTACTAAGGATATTATACAGCAATATATGGAACTTATCAATATTGCCACAAACTATGATCGCTTTCTACTGGTGGGCGATTTTAATATTCATGTTTGCTGTCTCTCAAATTCCTTTAATAGATCCCTCTAATAAATTCTTTTAATCTATCGCAGTGGATCAGAACTCTACTCATGTTCAGGGCCACACGTTGGATCATCTTATGGGCTGGATGTCACTGATATTGTGCTCTCAGATTTTTTGCTCTACGTTCATAAGCCTATTTTTTCTCACTGTCTCTTCCAGAGCTCTCTCAACTCACTATTGCACCCTTGACATTGTCGTGGTTCTGCTTTCCACAGTTTAGCACAAACTTCCACCTGTGCTTTGCTGAACTATGCTCACACTTGCACTTGGATCAACCATTATCCGACCCGGATGCAAGAATGCAAATAGGAAAGGGACAGGCTACTAGTCTTATTCCAAATGCTCAAAGACTCTCTAAACTCATACCAGAATGCTGCAAAGTCTGCGAAAGCTGCTCATTTCTCGAACTTAATTGAATCCAATCCCTCTAACCCACAGGTTTTGTTTTCAGTCATTCAGTCTGTTGTAAATCCTTCTGTTAACACATTGTCTGTTGCCTCTATGCCTCATAGATGCGATATGTGAAGACCACTATCTTAAGAAATCACTAACTTAAGAGTTAGTCTGCCCTAATTTAAATGCCACCTAATCTTGACAGCTTCTTCTGCTTATTTGATCCTATCAACCTCTAGACACTGAAGGACGTGATTGTCAAGCTCAAACCTTAATTTTGTCCTAATGATATCATTCACCCGAGACTTTTTTTTAATGAATCATTGATTGGGTTGGGCCAGGTATGGTGTCTCTTATCAACAAGTGTCTCCAAACGGGCTCTGTTCCTGCCAATCTTACAGTGGCTACGATCACTCCTCTACTCAAGAAGACTTCACCAGAACCTTCTGTTTAAAAAAGTTTCAGCCTATCTCTGTCTTACCTTTCATTTCTAAGCTATTGGAGAAAATTGTGCTGGATCAACACTTTCTGAGGTTTCTCAGTCTGGTTTTAGTTCTGCTCACAGCACGAGTCCGCCCTCCTGAGAGAGTTACATGATGTTTATCTCTCTACTGATTCCAGAGATACTGTGGGTCTTGTTCTCTTTGATCTTTCGGCAGCTTTTGATACCATTGACCACTCTACTCTTTTATCTAGACTTAGCTCCTGCCTATCTCTCTGAACTTGTTCACCCCTACACTCCGTCCAGAAGCCTAAGATCCCCCGACCAGGCTCTGCTGGTCCCTGGCGTTAGACTCAAGCGTAGAGGGGAGCATTAGCGGTGGCAGGGCCTCGACTCTGGGACACCTGCCCCTTGAGATTAGAACGGCCCCTACACTATCTGTCTTCAAGTCCCTGTTAAAACCTACCTGTTTTCTTTAACATATTGATCTCTATTTTTAGTTGGTTTTACTATTATATTTTTGAGTCTGATACTGTTTTACCACTCCGGTTTTAAGGTTGCTCTTAGCTTTGCTGCTTTTATTTGTGTTTTATGTGTTGTTATGCAGGTATTATTTTCTTATTATTTATCTGGTTGTTCTGTAAAGCACTTTGGTCAGCCTAGTGGCTGTTGTAAATGTGCTTTATAAGTAAAGTGAACTTGAGCAATAAAGTAAAAAAAAAAAACTACATTTGTAGCAAACTGAAAGCAATACCTTTAGCCATGAATATTTTCACAATATAGCTTGGCTTTGAGTGCCGTATTGCTTTTATAAACGGGTTAATCACTTTTTTCCTATTACACTACATAACTTTGCATTACTTCTGCTAGAAGATACAGTTCTTTACTGAGGACAGTTCTAGACAAAAGGACATTTGGTTCGTTCCAAAACACTTAAATTGTGCCAATGCTGCATTTTCTCATTGGTTTGGTTAACTGTCACCGCACAACATTTAAAAGCATACCAACATGTGTTCATGCAGGTCACATGTGAGTAAATCTGTCCTCTCATTGGACGATTGGATCAATTGTACTTGGAGAGACTTTGTCTGATCAGCACAAATTCAACAAGTGTTACTGTCACACTTTATATTAGGTGTCCTTTATGTACTTACATCAGAAATATAAGTACAAAGTTAGTTAGTTATTGATGTACTAATTACTGTACAGTGATAAATGAATGACTGCCTCACAACATTAAAAAGCCTGAGGTTCAGAGACTTTGTTAGAGAATATGTTTATAAAATTGCTAGATAGAAAGAGATAAAGATAATATGACAGAGGTGAAGTAACAGCAGGAATGAAGGACAACACAGATGTATGTTTAAGCTGAACACACACTTACGCTGCTATTAAAAGAACTCAAATTACACCCTTAGATCCGTCTATTACACACACACTGGATTACATGTCGAGCGGTCTGAGACGGCAGAATCAATCAGAACTATTCATTTCATGATATTAAAAGAGTCATTGTTACAGCATTGTGTTGCACAAAAAGAGCTTTTGTTTTTTCAAAGATTTGTCGGTCATATGTCCTGTATTTGTAAACTTCAAAGCTGAAATCCAATCAAAACTGAAAGAAAAAGAAAGAAGGAATCTGAGGCGTTTGTCCAGCTGTAATAATATCTACTGTATACTTCATTTGTCAATATTTATAGGACAGGCCATTTTGAGAAGATTAAGCTCTCTTCATGTTGTTTGATGATTGCCGTGGTTTAATGCTGAACGGCTCAGGAATATTAACTAACATCTGTTGTTTTTGTACTTTTGCAACTAATAACACCTTAAGCCTTTAGTTAGAGTTTTAAAGAAGACCTATTCTTCCACAGCGCAATCAGTGTCAGTGTTTCTGAACTCCTGAAACGCCTCCATTGTAGTCTTGAGTTTCTTCCGGGAACGAACACGTCACAATATTCCTCATTATAATAATTCATACGCAGAATAAAGGGGCGGGGCCTGGTTGAGTTAGTTAGTAGTGTGTTAAACTGGCGGTTATGGTAAGGGGCGGGACATTTCCCAAACACACTCGAAGCGCTCGACCAATCACAACACACTGATCCAGCCGACCAATCAGAGCACAGTGTGCTTTTCAGAAGGAGGGGCTTAATAGAGACAGGAAGTAAACAGAGCGTTACTGACAGACTGGGAAGAGAGGAGCCGCAACAATGGAGAATATGAGGAAAATAATCAACATTCAAGCAGGAAAACCTGTTCTAGTAGAGAAACAACAACATCAGGACTTTGTAAAAGGGTATAATAGGTCCTCTAAAGATTTTCAAACATCATTAATTTCACTTATGATAAAGCACTGAAGTCAAACCTTTAGTTATGCAAGTGAAATAATCATTATCCCCCTCCACGATCTGCTCTCCTGCTGCTTTCCTCTTGTCCGGGTGATGTTTGAGGACCATGGCTTTATCTGAGCACAACAACAGCATGTTACTGCTAAATATCTGCATAATCTTTAGGAAAGTAGAGAGGAGAGGAATTACACTGTAAACACAAGCACTTACGAGCAGCTTTGATCTGTTTCTGGGTCGCTTTATACCTGACGTGTGCTAGACCTAAAACAGCGACACACTCGCTGAGACTTTCATTATGTGATTATATAGATGTAACAGGCTGATTGTGTGTTTAGAAGGAGGTTTTTGTGTGTTATCCTCCTTTTGTTAGAGTGTGTGTGTGTGTGTGTGTGTGGTGTGTGTGTGTGTGTGTGTGTGTGTGTGTGTGTGAGATCCAGCAGTGTTTACAGTCATGAACGCTGTGAACGCAGTGAAGACGGCTTATTAGTAGGCAGTCAGCAGCGGATCAATCTGAAACCAATCAGCTGACTTCATCATTCTCTGAACATCTCTGTGTCTGCGAGGAGTGCTGTGCTATTTTAGGATTGCTCAGATATACTGTTATCCCAGACAGCAACACAGAGTCGGCTCAGATCAGGCACACGTGCAGTCATGTTTACCACCAGATGTGGGCCGACACCATGTTGCTGTCTGGCATAATAGTATATCTAGTATATGTATATATTTATATTTTCGTTCAAGTTTTGGTGACGCTTTATTTTGATGGACCTTCTACTCACTATAAGTCACTTTGCAACCACACGTCAGCCAACTCTCACTAGAGCATTAGTAGACGGTTAGGGTTATGGACATGTAGTTGCTACAGTAAGTTACTTCTGTCTAAAGTTGTCCTTCAAAATAAAGTCGCCAACGTTTTAGTAATTTTGTTCAAGTGTATTGTTTCTTGTTGTAGTTTCCAGTGTGAACGCACTACTGTGTGAATCTACGCTGGTCTGGATTGTGTCTCTGGTATAATAAATCACTGATGAAAATGATTCTGTCGTGAAGTAAATTCTACAGAAAGAAAACATGTAATTTCTAACGGAATAAGTTAGTTCAGGCAAGAATAAAAAAACAGTTAATTCCATATTAATACTCAATAAGCTTGTTGAAATAAAAGTGTAAATATCAGCATAATAAAATTAAGTACAACCTACTCCACTTTCTGATTCTGGTATTCCCATCATGCATCAATAGTTAATAAGTTCACATTTTTCAGAGTTTTCCAGCTGTATTTATCACTGCTTCAGTACTTGCTGTTTTGTAACATCTTCTACTAAATGACATTCATACTCAAACATGATCCAGTGAAAGTTCCCGTTATTGTATGTTGTGTCCCGAGTATTGAGGTCTCATTACTTATATATACACAACATTACTGTATATATTATTTACTTAGATGTTCTATGTAAAGCAAACACTTTAAAAGCATGGCTTAATTCAGTCTTATATTGATGAGGTCAAATGTACTTAAAACAGAGTGTTGCAAAGTAAACTTCAATTAAGTAGAAATTACTTACACTTGATTTTTTCCAGTGCAGGTTGACTCATTCTTATTAAATAATTATTTTTGTTTGATTAGGGTTATTTTTTTTCAACTAATTTAGATGAAATAAATTAAATAAGGGTGTATTACTTTGTATCACCAAGTCGACTGTGAGATCCAGGTGCTTCTGTTAGGGGTCAATTTGACAAGTAAGAGGCTTAAAGGTCCCATACTGTCAAAACTGAAATCTCCTGGCTTTTTCACTATAACAGAGGTCTAGTGGTGATGAAACTACCATATATGTTTCAAAACAGTCGATCCACAGACACATGCACACAGCCTGTATAAAGTAGCTGTGGCTTTTCACAAGCCGCTGTGACTTCTGTATGAGTGTGATGTCAGAACTACTCAGTCTCACCTCCACCAATGGTGGGTCACTCAGAAAACAACAGGCCAATCAGAAGAGAGGCTCATGAATATTAAGTAGTGTTAAATATATTGAGATGGTTTCTGGTGCTTATACCGCAAATATATATTCTTAAGGACATCAAAACCTAAAATAAAACTTCAGAAAGGTGGACAATATGGGAGCTTTCAGTAAGTCATATAACATTAGTAACACTTTATTTTACAGTGTACTGTACTTGTTACGCGTTACATGCAATTAATGTAACTGTAAATCAATCCAAACCAAACCCTAATAATTACACACAGTTTATTAATATCACTCAGTACTTATTTGTATAATTACACGTAAAAAGGAGACATAGTGTTACCTTTTATTTTGTGTCCTTTTTACGATGTTACATGTACTTCCATAGTAATAGCAGTAAATTATGCATAATTACATGCAACTAACCCTAAACCAAACCCTAATCCTACCCTAACCCTATAGTAAGTACATGTAGTTCTTAATATTACTCAGTACTACTTACATATATAATTACACTGTAACATGGACACCTTAAAATAAAGTGTAACTGATTTTTACCATCATTTGTGGTACCATTTTTGTGGTAGCATTAAAAAAGATTATTGCAAGAATTTTACAACTATTCTTTCTTCATAATTCAGTCTGTTTCTCCTTAATTAAGTGTGAAGTTGACTAAATGAAGATGGTTGTGCAGAACTATAAGTTGGTGAAGCGCGTCTTCAGCTAATCCCGCTCTGTGTCTTCTGTAGCGGTGAAGCCCACGGAGAAGGAGGAGGTGCCAACCGTCACGGGGAAGCTCGACGCGGAGAAGGGAGCGAAGAAGAAGGAGAAAGACGGCAAAAAGGAAGGCAAGGGTGCGAAAGAGGGCAAAGAAGGGAAGGCGGAGGAGAAGGAGAAGGAGGAAGCCCCGAAGAAGAAAGGGGAGAAGGGAGAGAAAGGCACATCAAAGAAAGAGGCGTCAGATGGAGGAGGGAAAGGTAAAAAGGGAGGAGAAGAGAAAGGAGAGAAAGGAGGGAAAGGAGGAGGAGCCAAAGGCAGTGAAGCCAAGAAGCCTGCGAAGAAGTGAACATCGAAATCTTAGCCATTTTATAACTGCTTTTTGTAAGACACTCACACGCACACACACACACACGCGCGCGCACACGCACACACACACACACACACACACACACACACACACACACACACACAGCTGCTGCTGTTGAGCAAACCGTGCAAACAGAGATGGCATTTCAGAAATAACACTGCATTTAATAGTAATAAAATCCTCAAATTCAAGTTCAACTGTGTGTTATATAGAGAAAAGCAGAATGCATATGTATATATTTCTGTAAATACAGTAATGGTTTGAATGTATCGACTATCGGTCTGAATTTAAATCGCTAATCGCTAAAAGAAAAAAACATCTGGATGTAAACTTTTGGTTACACTTTATTTTAAGGTGACGAAGTTACATATTACTCAAATAAGTACTGGGTAATATTAATCAACTACACATACTTACTATAGAGTTACAATTAGGGTTAGGGTTTGATTTAGTTGCTTGTAATTATGCATAACTTACTATAGTAAGCACATGTTGTAACACTTTCTTTTACAGTGTCAGTTACTATAGTAATAACTATTAATTATGCATAATTACATGCAACTAACCCTCAACCAAACCCTAATCCTACCCTAACCCTATTGTAAGTACATGTAGTTCATTAATATTACTCAGTACTTGAATGTATAATTACAGTGTAACGAAGATATCTTAAAATATTAAACCTTAACCGCACATGTAACGTGTAACTACGTCACCTTATAATAAAGTGTAACAAAACTTCTTTTTGGAGGGTCTTAATTTCAGCAAGTATATCAGCATATCAATTACTGTCTTTTCATATGAATTATTACATTCCAGAATATATGCAGAGAAACACATTGAGCTCATAACTGGATGTAAACACAATATGAATGAATATACATGGAGTAAGAAAAAGCAGCATTATATTACACACAACAGACCATGAGCCTCTAAACTATAATACTGACCGACAAATAACGGCTTCATGAACAATCCCCATATACATGTAATAAACAAAACTGTTTGTTCTTCCTTATGGCTGTAAAAAAAATGAATAATAATAATTTGGCATCTGATGATTTTCATCTTCCCATATCCGTTATGATGAAGCGACTGACTGTAATATGAGGTGAGTAATATGAGTGAAGCTCAAGCATAATGAAAGACTTTCCAGGAGGAAATCTATATGTGAAAAATATGACTCATTCTTTCCTCGATAATGATGAAAGTGAAGGACGGGAGATTTTAATAAGCAGCTCTAATGATGAGATTAATAATTCCCTGAAAACTCTCACAGTGCAGATCATGAAGCTGCGAATCCATTTCCAACAAGGAGTCTGCTTTTATATATTTATTCATGGCTGACACCTGAAATATAGTCTAACTTAGCAGAAGAAAACACTAAATCAAAGGCATAATAATGTTCATTCATTATAGACTTTCTAGGATGCTTCAGATCTGTATTTGCTATGCATTTCACTGTAAAAAAAAAGTTGTTTATTCAACCTAAATAAGTGTTTGTGCTGCCTTAAAATTTTAAGTTTAGTCAACTTGAAATGTGAGAACTTGGATATTTGAGTTGACTAAACTTAAAATTTCAAGGCAGCGCAAACACTTACAATTTAAGTTACAAATTTTTTTATTTTTTTTTTACAGTGAATAACAAAAATAATTACCTTGAATATTAAATGCCTGTTCATAACTCATCGTCTCTTGACATGAACAAAACCTCAGATCATTTGGCGTGTTAATAAGAGCTGTTTTATTGCTTATATACGTGATCTGACCATGTGAGGATTTTCCTCTTTGGACGAAAACTGCAGTTGAAAAGCTTTTGTAAAAGGTTTTGTGTTGGGCTGTTAATCAACAGCTTAGCAACCACTCAGAACACCAAATCCAGTTTTATAAATATTATTAATGACAGCATTATGAGTTTTTTTGGATAAATTTGCTATAGTAGATTTCAATGGTAAAGTTAGTCAAAAATGACCGTGAAAGAGAAACATACAGACACAGCATTTCTCTTTTATGCTGATGTGTCTGTCCTAATAACAAAATGCTTTGACATTTTACACATGTAATAATGAGTTCAGGATGACTGGCAGTAATGCAGCCGTGTGCTGTGAGAATCTGCAGATACAGAGCCAATCTCCTTCCGCTTTCACTGTCAGACTCGCTGAGAAAAAACACCGTTTGGCAAGACTTGGCGAATCTACACTGATGTTCTTCCTCAGTATTTTTGGATTTTTTCCAGTACAAAAATATCTAAACATTCTTGAATGAAGACATTTTTTGAGCAGCAGATATGAAGTCTTGTTTTTGTGAGTTTTTGCTTAAAACGAGAACAAACGGGGTCAGGAAAATAAACTCAATTCATAGGGAAACAAGAGTATTTTCATGAACCCATTGGCAGATATTTGATACACGTTTCAGAAAACAAGGCCTAATATCTTGCATCTCCAGTAATTTGTGCTGGAAAACAAGACAGAAACACTGAGGAAGAACATCTTTTCTTAGCAGTGTACTGATAAAACTCTCAAGGCTTCGAGAAATATAAATATCACATTCTACGAACAAAAACCTGCAATTATAATACAAAGATCACAGATCTGGCATCATTCGGAACGAGTGTAAATAAAAATGAGGTTAGTGCTGATCAAATAAGTCCAATATAAATCTCACGGCTGTCTTATTTACAATTCACGTTCCAGAGAGCCAGACGTTTCATCAGAGGCAGACTCACCGTTCTTCATCGGCATCGTGAAACACTCGCGTGATATATGAGGGTGTTCACCGTAACCCAAATCTGTCCTGATCCTCCGAATCCTGCCAGTAGAAGACTCCAGTCCGGGGTACTGATGGTCTCTGGTATGGTCCAACACATCTGAGATGGTCCCACAAGTCAAACTGTGAGGAAATCCTGAGGAAACAAAGGACCTGCTAGTCCTTCCGTGCACAACACTAGTCCTCGTTCTGAAGTCACATGACGGTTTCTCGTTCCTCCTCCACCACCGGGATGGCTTTCTCCGCCTGGAGGTTCTCGTGGCCCGAGGACGGGATGGAGTTCTCGGAGACGGAGCCGTTCTTGACGTACCCTGGGAGGTTGCGGTGCCCGTTGATGGCCCCGGGGCCCAGGCGGGTGGTGAGGTGCAGGGCCAGGGGCCCGCGGGCCGTCACGTTGGTCACGCTGGTGTGGGACACCATGGGCCCGTAGCTGTACGTGTTGCTGCCGCTCCGGGCTTTCCTCTTGAAGTCCAGAGCCAGTGTCCTCCGACTCCACGACTTCTTGATTTCTGCCTGGACCTGAAGAGAGGGATCAGGACTGATGAGGACTAAAGGCGTGGTTCTACATTCTGTCATAAATCACTGCTACACTGTACAACAAAAAAAAGCTGCCTTCAATTTATAAGTACAATCAATTCAACTTAAATTACATTACATTGGCTCAAGAAATGAGTTGAATCTTGTATAACTTAGAACAAAGTTAAAGCAACACTAAGGAACTTTTCCTCTTCGGTCCCCCTACAGGTTAGAAGTGGAATTGTCCATTACCGCTGTCGTAAATCATTTAGCCTACCGTCGCACGCACGCCCACTGTTTATCCAGCACCGGCTTTGGAATGAAGGATGTCCACAGACAAGGTAGAGTATGATGCATGATTTTATGAAAGTATAATGTATTGCGACATCAGAAACGAAGAAAACCTAAATAATGACTATTGTAACGCTTGCCGTAAAGCAAGTCAAATTTGTAGTTTTCTTACGTCTCATTAGAACTACAGAAACGCGACCCGATCTGGCAATCTTACATAGTGTGGTTACAGCAGATAAAGGGCTGCAAAGCGGAGGCAGAAGTGCCGTTCACCCTGTTACGACTTGATGAACCACTGAAACCATTTTGGAAACATTTTGGAAAAATTGTTTTAAGGTAAAATGTTTTCCTTAGTGTTGCTTTAAAGCAATTTAAAAACACATGTTGTCATAACTTATTGATTATAATTTTTTTGTAGTGTAGTATTAATAAAGAAATGCGTGAAATACACTAAGTAAGAGAGTAAATAGTTCCTCGTGTAAATAGTGGCAGATAATACACACTGATCGGCCAAAGAAAGTCGCTGTTTGGATTTAAATAGGCAAATTCTTAAGAGCTTATGATTGGATCATTGTTGCAGTGATGTTTAGTAATAGTTCTTGTGATGGAGTGTGTATGAATGTTGTGACGTTATTCCCATCAAGAGCTGCATCAGTTTTTGGGCCAGTTTTGTATTTCCACTTTTCAATTAATTGCAATTAAACTGAGCTGATATGAGACGGGGAAAGAGAGAATAATGAGTTAAGTTACCGCACTTCTTTTAGATATTTAACATAGTAGCTAATAAAGCAAAAAAAAGAATAGCTCACTTCAGCACTGGAAAATAAGGTCTTTCTTTCCAAGAAATATACATTTAAAACCAGAAACAGGGGCTCATTTAATTCAACTATTCAAGAGGGTCACCAACAGTTAGGATAACACATCAATTAAACTGAAATAATTAAAACTATGAAATTAAAAAGTCAAATTCAGAATTGAAAAGCAAGCTGTATAAAATTGTATAAAGTGCAAGTACATACAAAATAACGTCTTGTGCATGTGGACAAAGCTTTGGGATACAGAAGCTACAGAAGTTCGTTCTTACCTCTCCATTGCAGAAGCAATATATAATTGCAACAAAGAATCCCTGGAAAACAGAGCATGAAATATAAAGATTCAACTTATAGCAAAATATGTTGGTGCCTATATACAGTCTTCATCATCTGCATCTCAAGAAGTGTGAAGTTTGACCTGGAATGAGTTAATGAGCATTTCATAATGCATCTGTATCTGCCACGGGACGCCGGACACCTCTGTGTAGGGCATTGCCATGAAGACGATGTAGTGAACGCCGAACAACGGCATGAGCACCAGGGTGGATTTCAGCAGCTTCCTGCGGGGCGCAAACAAGATACACCAGCACACGTTAGCTGAATACACATGACCGGTCACAAGTTTGGGCTCAGTATGGTTTTGGATTTTCTTTGAAAGTAACTGACACTTTTATTGAGCATATATTTTTATTCATTAAATTGATTAAAAATAACATTAAATGCATATATATGGCCCTATCTTGCACCCAGCGAAATTGAGTTTGTACACGACGCATGTATCATTCCTATTTTGCACCCGACGCACAGCTGACTTTTCCCTCCACAGACGCACGTCTGTAAACTAGGGAATGAACTTGCGCTCCCGGGGGCAGTTCAGCGAAAAGAGGAGACGTGTTCCGGCGCAAACGTTCCCTGGTGCTATTTTGCAGTTGCAGAAAACAATTTCGTTGGCGCGTTATTCAGATGCTATTTTAAGGGCGCATGCTGGCCATAATGTAGCGTGTGCACAACGCACATACACTTTACTTCTCTCATCTACACAGACGCAGCAGTTCCCATTTTTGCAAACCATACTAATTACAAGGAAAAATATTCCACACGAGGGAAATCATTGTGGTGTCCATGAAGATGTGGAAAAATAGGCATAAATCTAGCTTACACATTTACCCAAATTATTATACGCCTGTTTAACCGAAGCTAATTTGGGTTTCTCCATCCCCATACAATGTCACTTTTCTGTCTTTTCTCAGATCGTTAAAATAGGACCCATAAGGTGCACCGGGGTACAAATATCAGGACTTTTCAAGATGCACGTGGAAATTTGTCTGATCCATGACAGGCATCACGGGCAGCAACACAAGGTTTTGATCTAATATTTGATGTTTTTCAAAATGTAGATTTATGTACTGTAGCAAATGAGAATCGCTAAAATTATTGAATATATTTTGAGACAAAGGTCTTCTTAATAAGTTTTAGTTTTGTTCAAGCTAATTAAAGCAAGTTTTCATTAACGGGAAGAATATGTAAAAGTATGGCATTTGGGGTAAAAGACACAATAATTCACATGATAATAAATACCTGTCTGACTTTTCCATCTGTTGACATGACATGGTTATTCAGATGGTAAATATCTTGTATCAAGTTGGGTGTCCACCTTAGAGGTAATCACCATATTTATAATGAAACCATCATATTTAAAAATATGATATTAATCATATAATATAATAAAATATAATATTTATTTGTTCCTACTGTAAAACTTTATTAAATTATTATTGGATCTCATTCAATGCTTTCAGAATCTTTACTTTTTTAATGATTTTGTTTCAGTATTTTTAAAAAGAACACATTTTACTGACAGTATATTTATTGAACAAAAATTAATTATTTTGTTTATCAAAATTAACAGAAAATAGCAAAAACTTTGCTAAAGTGATTTCTTTGAACAAATATTAAATTTTTTGACCCATTTCTCCACCTCATATATATATATATATATGGGTCAAATTTTTTATATTTGTTTAATAAACTCCTAATTACTAGTATATATGTATATATACTAAAGGACTAAGTATATATATATATATATACTTAGCCTTTAGTATATATATATATATACTAGTAATTAGGAGTTTATTGAGGCAAAATGTTTATAGTGAGAATTGGACCCTAATCTAAAGTGTGACCATACCATTATTGATATTGTATTATTGATAATATACATTCAGTCATGGTGAACAGGAGAATCTTCTTAAAAAAAATCAACAATCATTACTGACGTCAAGCAGTAGTGTATGTTTCAGATGTTGCTTATTGTCTTACCTGTACTGTTGTCTGGTGTCACATCGCCCTGCATTTGTTTCTCTGAGTTTTGTTGCCAAGACTCTTATTATATTCAGGAACAACAAAAAATTGACCTTGTGAGTAAAAAAAACATACACAAATTAATGGATCATAATTGAGACTAAAAATAAAATAAATAATGCATGAAATAACTCATTTAATTGAGGATTCTTACACTGTGTTCACACGAAAGCAAATGGTAGACAAATGAATCAAATATTTCAAATCTACTGGAGACACATGTATGAATAATGCAGGGCAACAGAACTTAAACTACTACACTTGACTGAATTTATACTTTTTTGATTGATTTAAAAATATAAAACTTTTTCTGCCTAAAAAGCACCAACTTTTTGAATGAATTTTTTACTTATGTAAACGTACAACAATTGCTGTCAGAATAGGGATCTGCACAATCCATTTCAGGTTTCCTGCGCTTAAATCCCAGCACCTGTGGATCATAAACCAGATCAGTCACTATTAGAAAGATCAATCGCAGACATCCTATTAACATTTAATATTAGGGGTGTAGCGGTACATGCACAGACAGTCAGACTCAGATGACGAATACAGTCAGTCACAGGCGATCCACACTTTTTTTTTTTAACGTTGGTTGATTCATTGTACTGTTAACGTATTATGTTTTGTATGTTCATTGTATTTATTATATTTTGTATTCTATGTGTACTTTTATGGCGGCCTTCTTGGCCAGGGCTCCTTCGTAAAAGAGACTTGTTCTCAAAGGATTTCCCTGGTTAAATAAGGGTTAAATAAATAAAAAATGCAACAGTGTTTGCTAACCGCCACAACAGGAAAAAGAGCAGAAGAAGAAGAGACGATCTAGGCACCAACCCTAAACGGGAGTTCAGAAGCACGCGAGAGCTTGCTAGTAGCCTTTACGCTGAGTTTCCATTCAGTTTTGTGACGAGCTCCACAAACTTCATGGAAAGGAAACCGGGATGGCATGTTTTGTTTTTATTGTGAAAAATAGACCCTTTCAAATGATGTCTCACTCTTCTCTGTATGACGATAAATGACAGAGTATTTTAAGTTGTTTCCAATGTTATAATGAGACGAAAGGATTGGTATTGTGCTGATTTGTGTCGTGGATGTCTCACTAGAGTCCAGTGATGATATGCATGTCCTGGAAACTCAGGTGGCGCTTCACTCGCTGTGTCCTCATGGAAAGGTGAAGTAGACTCTGCCATTGTCACCGCCTGTTAACTCTCAAAGTTTCATTTTTCATTACTCTATTTATTTTCTACTTTTATAACACAAGAGATGCTTTTCAGTTTTGTAACTGATTGCGACCAAATACCAAATGGTCTTTTTCAAGAATGCATTGTTTATTGCTTAAAACACTACTGTCGCCACTACTTCAGGTGGACTCAACGCCGCTAGCTGGAACAAACTGTAATTTGCACTATTGTCTGTTCCAAATAAATGAACAGAAACCTAGCTTTGGGGATTTGCTGCTTGTTGTACCAAACTCGCATCGAACCATGAGCCCAAAACCGAGGTACGTACCGAACCGTGACTTCTGTGTACCGTTACACCCCTAATACACTACACAGATAGCATGTTCTTTCAAAACATCCTGCATGTGCATACATCATTTACCATGCACAGAAAATGTTCTTTGTTCAACAAGCTGAATTAACAGTGTATTCCTGTATAAATGGACACATGGTACTATTTCTATCACAAGACTTACTCAGTGTCAGCGAGAGTGGCTCTCACACTGGCCCAGATGGTGACGAACATCGCAGGAACACCTGTTTAGTGAAACCTTTATGACCTTCAGTTCCAAGTTCAACATACAGGAGGACATATGGGTTTGTTATCACACAACACTCAAGCCTAATACGATTGGCCTTGATTTTTGATAGTCTTGGATACAATCTATTAAGAAAAAAATAGTAACATGTTGGTGGGACCAATATAAAAGAGTGGCAGCGAATTTGGGTAACACTTTAGATCAGGGAAGACATATTTACTATTAACTAGGTGCTTATTAACATGCATATTACAAGCACACTGGTTGTTTATTAGTACTTATAAAGCACATATCAATGCCTTATTCTGCATGACTATTCTACATGACTTCTAGATCCCTTAACCCTTCCCCATACCTAAACATAACCACTACAACAACTAGCTTACTAACTTTCAATAAACAGTAATTAGGAGTTTATCGAGGGAAAACTCCTAGTTAATAGTGAATATGTGTCCCCGAAATCTAGGGCGTTACCTCAGAGAGTAAAGCTGGAGTACTGGCGCACCATTGTTGAGCCCTGGTTCTTAAGCAACAGAGAAGTGGATCAGCTCCACAGCATCCACATTGTATGCGCTGTGCATGTCCAACTTTTCCGCACAGTGTGTACAATGCAGGAGCCGTGAAGTCCAAAGTATATCCACACGTGTGTCTGCTGACGTCCCCATAACATACAGCACATGGAAACACATAGCAATACCTCACAGCAACTGTTACCATTAAAATATAACATCTGTTTGATTTACCAGTTGATAGCCCACTTAGTTATTTATTTCAAATTAACCAGAGAAGATGTCTAAATCTTTTAAAAAGCCTAATGTCTAAAGAAAGCAGTAATTAAATCTTGTGAACATGATTTGGTGTCTGTAGCCAGAGGCTGAATAATGACGTACTAGTGTTGTGTACTGGAGATAAGTGTCCGAGAACAAGTTTACTCACCCCATCCAATCAGAGTAAGCCCCAGAGGTACTTCCTGTCTGAGAAGAAGGTCATGAAGATAAGGCTGTGCAGGTACAGGCCTTCCACCAGAATCCAGTAATATTAGTCGCCAAGAAGTACAAGAAGAGAGTCACAGCCACCTTACAGCCAATCTTGAAGGGTAAAGGAGAATCGATTCAGCACATATTGATTAGAAGCATGTGCTCCTTCATGGTCAGCTTAATTTGATTTTGAGATGTAGACTCCATGTAACTTGACCATCCTCCCAAAATCAAAATTCATTCTTTAGAGAGAAGGGCCATTTAAAACAAGTGTCGAAAGATATTTTGAGTGCTTGTCAAGGTGTTCTGAGTACGTTCACTATTCAGGTGTTCTGAATTACTAGGGTAATCATCTCTAGGTACTCTCGTAACATCTGTTCCCTGAGATGAGGGAATGAGACATTTTGTCAATAGCTGACATTGGTCCCTATCTTGCACCCAGCGCAATTGACTTTGTACACGACGCATGTATCATTCCTATTTTGCACCCGCGCACAGCTGACTTTTCCCTCCACAGACGCACGTCGGTAAATTAGGGAATGAACTTGCGCTCCCGGGGGCGGTTCAGCGAAAAGAGGAGGCGTGTTCCGGCGCAAACGTTCCCTGGTGCTATTTTGCAGTTCCAGAAAACAATTGACCAGGAAAAACCTAGTCTAAAGTCAGTGGCGCGTTGCGCATGTTATTCAGATGCTATTTTAAGGGTGCATGCTTGGCCATAAAGTAGCATGTGCACAACGCGCATAAACTTTGATTCTCTTATCTACACACAGATGCAGCAGTTTTCATTTTTGCAAATCATACATTATTACAAGGAAAAATATTAACACACGAGGGAAATCATTGTGGTATCCATGAAGATGTGAAAAAATAGACATAAATCTAGCTTACACATTTACCCAAATAATCATACGCCTGTTTAACCGAAGGTAATTTGGGTGAGTTTCTCCATCCCCAACGTCACTTCTCTGTGTTTTACAGCCCTGACGAGAACGTCGGTCCCTCGGCTGTGAACCGCTCCTGGCGTGCGCCTAGCAAATCCGCCGTTATAATAGCAATCCGCCATGGAACAAGCGCTCCTGCTCTAAAGGGAATGTGAGATGACGCTCTGATTGGTTTATTTCACGTTACGCCCAAACCACACCTATGAATAATGAAGCTACTTCAGACCAACCCATTTTAGATTTGCGTCGAGCGCAAGAGTCATTTATCCCGCCGTTATAATAGCAACAGCGCCCGAGATCCGCCCACAAAGTTACTTGCGTTTCGCGCTTGATACTTGCGTTTCAGATCGTTAAAATAGGGCCCATTATGTGGAAACATATTTAACCACCTCTGAAAATACTGAAGCCTTATTGAACAATGCCAGTGTCTCACACAAGCCAATGGAGTTTCAGCATGCTAAATGGAGGCAGTTCGCAGCATATGTAAAGTGGGTGCCAAACTTTACAAACAAGTCCTTTGAATCTTTTGACTAAGGAATAACTGGCGAGCTTGGATAATAGTTCAAGAGCAACAAACACAGCCAGCGTACAGTACACAATTCCCTGTTCCCTCATCTCAGGAAACTTAGTTTCCAAACATTTTAAACTGAGACAAAAACACAACATACACAAACACAATAAATACACACAGGTGAAACAGAAGTGTGTTGACTGAAGTCTGTGTGAAAGCAGCCAGTGATGTGCAAGAGGGCATGTCAACTGTCTGTGTTTGGAGCCGCTTCCATTTGGCACGATTAAACACTATTGGCCAGAGTGAAACACTGGTGTGATTCAATAAGGCTTTTTGGAGACAGATGTTTCCTCAGTGTCAGCTACTGAACTGAAATTGACAGGGGAATTGGTGGTTGCTGGGTGACTGCTTACTGGACCACGTCCTGTATCCTGGTCTTGAGACCCATATTCATGGCAAAAGATAATACCCATAATCCTTCTTGAAATTGGGCACGAGTAACTACCATAGTTACTATAATAGTCTTAATTATAATGTTTAATTAAAAGTTAAATATATTCCATAATTGATTCCCATAAAGCTTAATTGAGAACCCTGTTTCTTGGTCACGCATTTATGTGGAAATTGCTCCAGTGGCACGACAACAACAAAGCTTTCAGATGATAATGACGCTCCCGCCTACTATGGCAACAACACAATGTGAGATCCCTCTGCAATGAACTTCACTGTGAGATACGCTTGTATGTGTGCTGGACTTACAAACTGGGTTTTGTTGGCAGGAGGGGCTTCTGTGATGGATTTGAGATCCTCCACAGTGATTCGTTCCATTTCCTGCAACGCGGCACCAGAGTACAGCACCACATCTTTCACAAATATACTAATGGCCCTCAACATGAACGATACAAACAGGTGCATGTGGATGTAGTTTCTGGTGCAGTGCAGCCGCCTAGAAGAAGAAAACAGAAAGAGAGAGAAATGAGGTCAAACAGGTGATATTTTGTAATTAGGTGTAAAAAGTTGGAGGTATCAAGGTACATGAAAATCCCAGACCAGAACATTGCAGATCAGTATGCAATAGCAGATACTTGGAGCTGTGTATGTATTTGTTTGGTTGCTCTCCAATGCCCTTTCACAGAGGCTAGAAGAACAATACTCATCTTAATTAGGGCCAGATGAGTCTGCCGCTGACTGTAACACATTCTTTGGGATTTAAAGGGTTCAGAAAGCACAAATGTTGAAAATCTAGGGCTCAAAAAGTAAGCTATAAAAACAAAATTGCAAGCATGTGTTACCCAAATTCCCTTCAGTTTGTCTACACTCTCTCAGTTTGACCGGAGCAAGTCTATTAAGGAATAACTCCTCTAGATTTGTTGCAGACTTCTGAAAAAAATGTTGCAGTCTGATCTCATGAGAACTCATAAGTATTGTTTAAATAGTTTAAATAGTTCAAAATACCGCTGTCAATATGTATAAAACTATACAAATCCATTATAATATAAATATATTTGTGTATAGTTATATTTGACTATTATATAGATATGTTTGAGCCCTTAACTCACCTCAAACTACTAACCAAGAATATAAAAACATATAGGCAGATATGACCGTTGCACAGTGACAAATACTGTAGTTACAATATACTATTGCATTGTATTGATATTTTCAAGCTCACACTCCACTCCTTACCAATGAACATAACAATTTCCTGCCAATACACCTGGTACAGCTATCATTATGAAAACATAGACATAGACACAATGGTCTTTATACTGAGCAACAGGGAGGAGACGATGGTTGGACGGGCCAGGTGAGAACAGACGGCGGCACTGATGGAGGGAGGAGCCATGGTGGAGTCAGTAAACCGACCGACAGCGGTAGAGCCAGGAGAGCTGGAGACCCAGGCGGAGCCAAGGAGACGAAGAGACCAGATAACACTGTAGGTCCTGGAAGCCAAGATGGAACCAGGGTGCCGGATTACTGAGGCGGAGCCGGTGGGACTGAGGACCAAGGCTGAGATCAAAAGAAGGCAGAGCCTGGCAAAGCTGAATGGGTGGAGGGATGAGGCACTGCCGAAAGCCCAGAAGTCCATGGCGTAGGCAGAGCGACAACTGACTAGGGTGGAGCCGGAGGGACGGGGAAGCCCGGTGTAGCCGCGAGGATGACGGGACCAAGTGGAGCTAAGGGGACAAAGAGTTAAGGTGGAGCTGATTGGCCAAGGTGGAGCTGGAGACCAGAAGACCGAGTTGCAGGGCAGAGCCAATAGAAGAGGAACTGAGGGACTGAAGGGAGCTAGTGGAGGCGTGACAGAAGGACCAGCTGGCTTAGGTAGAGGAGGCGGGAGTGAGAGTATGGGTCCATCATCGACGAAGGAGACTTGGAGCTGGGCGGGACTAGCGGAGACGCAGGAGACTAGGCTTGGGAATAAGAGGGCACCAGGGTGTCCATTATATTGATCATGCTCATAGGCAGTGACTGTACACCAGGGAAGGGGACATGGATGGAACTAAAATCCCCAACGGCATGGCCATGAGTGCCGGCTCTCACACCTGGTTGGACACGATGACTGGCTCAGTCTCCAGGACAAGTAGGGCTATAGGCTCCGTCTCCAGGGTGCCTTCTCAATTCATGGCAGGCCCTGGCTGTGGCGCTGACTCTGGCTCTTGACTCGTGGTGAGCTCGGGCTCAGGTTCTGGTCTGCAGTGGGCTCTGGCTCTGTGACCGTGGTGGGCATGTTGGAAGGCTGGCTGGTTCTGAGGAGGGCATGGGCTAAAGTCCAATGTCTGTGGCAGGTAAGAGCCTGGGAAAGTCCTCCTCCACCTCACCCATGTTTAAGGAGGAGCCACTTCTCAGGAGCATCAACTCAACAAAATCTATAAACTTCCCATTAGAACAATTAACCTGCAGAGGAACTACAGTAGCTGTCTGTGGAGATATACTGAGACCAACCCCCCTTAGGGTAAACAGAATAGAACCAACATGAATGTATTACAGATATCATTAATGTCAATATTTTAATGTACAACATAATTCGAGAATTTATTCTGATTCAAGGGGAATCAGAATGCCAAATCCTGACTGACGAGAGGAGGAGCTGGGGATGGAGGAGGGTAATTCGCTCCTGAGAAACGCGATAGATGTTGATAATACTGAAGGAGCTTATATATGTATACAGTGATAGGCCTCGTATTCCTATAGGTAGATGTGGATCAGCTGAGAGTCACTGATGCGAGCTTGACTAACATGACCTGCCAGAACTAACACTACGCTTGATTTTTACAGCTTAAAAAGTCTTGAAATAAGGTAAAAATCCATTCATGGTTCGTTCCTGTCCCACAGCAAACAAAGTAATTATTTTTAAAAAGAATTAAGGAAAGATTAAATAATGATATAGTGTTAAATTTAACATAAAAGTTCAGGCTTGTGTCAAATAATGGAACACCTTTAAAAACAAGTTAAATATAGCAGCATAAATTAATTAAATTATTATAACGTCCAATGAGGTACATGTGTTATATAAATGTAATGTGGCAATGAAATCTCATTGAATAAATAAAATACAATAAACCTAATCATTTGATTAATTAATTCAGTATTCAATAACCTAAAATGATGAGTAACTTTTTACGTTTCTAAACTGTTCATGCATTGATGAGTAACTTTTTACGTTTCTAAAGCTGTTCATGCATAAAAAAAAAAGTTTTAGATGATACCAACATGTTCATCCTGTATGTTTCAGTGTTTATGCAAATGTGCAAAATATACATGTGATTGAACCAAACTGTTCATATAAATGCATGTTCGTATAAATGCATTAGATCACAGTGGATATCGAAGCTGATGTCAAGGCCACCTTTGTCTCAAAAGGATTCTGTATTGACATCATGTCTGCACACACAGCAATCAATAGCAAACAAGAGCAGCTCAAGAGAATGACTGATCAATTTGTACAATAAGAGCACATTTTCACAAACTGTTTCAGAACCACCACTGGTCAATAATGATTGCGGGTGTTTGTTGCTTTGTTCCAACACCAGGCATTCACCACAAATTGTGCACAAAGTTCAGTGATATTTTAAAGCTAAGATTACTGTTATGATTTCTGGAGATGTTACTCGTCATATATTCTGAAGGCTCTCTCTCTAGCAGGGTTCCAACACTGAATGCTTATGATTTCTCCTTGACTGTATAGGTGTGTCGCAATATACCAGAATAGATGAAATATTAATATCACGTTAACACATATGATAATATTGTAAACAGGAAGTGCAGATAAACAGAACATAAGCACAAAAGGGGGCAATACCACCAATATGTTCACCCTCCTTCACCTCCATCATCCTGCAGATTTCACCACGGTACACAGAGTAATGCAGAGTAATGACTTTCACAGTCCTCAAACTGATGATCTTTTCCCAGTAAACAGCTGTCTGTCTTTGCTGATGTCAGTTCCAGTCAGAGCACATTTACACTACAGATCTTGGATCACATCATCACATATTCAACCTGCTAAGCATTAACTCTTCTCTCAGATTGCATCTTTGATAATCGTAACACAGCGATCGTCGTACCGATTTGCCTCTGATTTTGCGCTTTTATCTGTGATCTCAATTAACTGTTGTTGAGCGGAGAATCAGGACAGTTAGTTTGCTAAAGCCTTAACTGGGAAATGTTACATTACGGTCGTAGTTGTGTTGATAAGATTAGTTATCATGGTGTTGGAATTTTTCCACAAAAAATGTCTATAGATATTGTGAAAATATTATTATTTTGGCCAAATAATTGTGTAGTGAAAGTACGATCTTGTGATAGCTGTAGATAATTGTATATGGGTTTAAATTTTTTTTATTTTAGTAGACATCACACACACATAAAAAAAATGTCTTAGCCAAAGAAACACTAGAACTAGAAACATTTATACTGACTATAAATGGACATTCACATGCTCTTTATTTTATTTTATTTAAAGTTTTATTAATTTGTATGATTTTTTTGAATGATTATATGGTGTGATGTGATATATTGGTGATTGGCAACTTTTTAAAATTTGGTAAAAAATGTAAAATGTTATTTAAATGGTCATAGAAAAAGCTACATCCAAAATGTAAATTAATATTTACAAAATGTAAATGTAAATTATTATAATTACAAAAAATAAAATAATAATGCTAAAATCGAAGATCTTATTTCAGTCAACTAAAAAAGAAGAAGCCTATATTTTTGTTTGGAAATACATTTATTTAAATGTGATGTATATCTTTATTAAACCCATTTTTTAATCATTACCATGATGTAAACTTGACATAAAGATTTGGCCATAATTCCATTGCAAAAGCCATATAATTGATTATTATCATTTCTTGTGTGATCAGTCTCCATATTCCTATTGTTGTTACTTCAGAGAATGTCTTTTCTCAGTAAAAAACCCATCAGTCCCTTCTGCAGAAAGACATGCTGAAATGTGAAACCTTGAGGGTTTATGTTTGTTATTACTGTCTGTCCTCTGGAGAGGTTTAGGAACGGCTTCCCTCCTCGTCATTAGACTAACTGCTGTTTAAGCAGCGTCCCGTTGGGAAGGACTGATCGGGAGGCTCGTGTGGAGCGTGTCTCAGACACTGGAGGTAATGTTGGAGAGTCACCGCGCCGCATGGCTGATGTCCTGGAGCCCGTGCACCGGAGACCATGGAAAGACTGGCAGTGTTTCAGCAGGAGCCCAAACGACCCTTATTAAAGTCATTTTCCTGACCTGCATTTCCGGGCGCACAGGCCTCTTAAAAACACGGAGCACTGGAGCCGAGTAAGCTAATCTGGTGCCTGTCAGCGGCTCGTTCCGCACACGACCCGGCCCTTTATTTGAGTAAGCCCACTGGATAAATAGCGAGGGGAACCTCTTTGCATTAATTAGTAATGAAAATGGAACGATTGAACGCTAAAGTCATAAATGCACTCATATGTCTTCATATTGAAAAAGGGCCAGCACACACACTGGGTGAACTATTAGATAAACATTCATTTGATGCAGTTCATTTGGAAAAACGATCGCTTTAGTCGAGTTAAAAACGTAAAATAGTCACTTTCTCCACACAATCAATTACATTAACCCCTCAAAACCACATCCTTGAAACACGAGCAGAACATATTTATGTGTAAATCATTTGTAAAGCCATTCATACACAATCGTGACAGTTTCCGTAATTAATGATTTACACAAAAATGTGTTCTGCTCATGTCTCATGACAATGAAAGCGCATACCAACTCTACATTAAATATTTTTTTTAAATGACTCGAAGTCATTCAAAGAGGACATATATGCCCTTTTACAAAGTCTTGTTGTGTTCAGGCTCTACTAGAACAGGTTTTCCTGCTGTAATGTTGATTATTTTCCTCATATTCTCCATTGTTGCTGCTCCTCTCTTCCCAGTCTGTCAGTAACGCTCTGTTTACTTCCTGTCTCTATGAAGCTCCTCCTTCTGAAAAGCACACTGTGCTCTGATTGGTCGGCTGGAGCAGTGTGTTGTGATTGGTCGAGCGCTTCGAGTGTGTTTGGGAAATGTCCCGCCCCTTCCCATTACCACCAGTTTAACACACTGTGCTCTGATTGGTCGGCTGGAGCAGTGTGTTGTGATTGGTCGAGCGCTTCGAGTGTGTTTGGGAAATGTCCCGCCCCTTCCCATAACCACCAGTTTAACACACTACTAACTAACTCAACCAGGCCCCGCCCCTTTATTCTGCGTATGAATTATATAATGAGGAATATTGTGACGTGTTCGTTCCCGGAAGAGCCTCAAGACTACAATGGAGGTGTTTCAGGAGTTCAGAACACTGGAGCTTTTTCACTCTCAAACAGCAACACTAAAGACAGATGAACATGGAGAAAAGCAGAATAGCTGCTCTTTCATTTATTTAAAATATTTTGTCTATTGAACCAGTATGCACACATCGCCAGCTAGCATTGATGAATGTGTCTAAACGAACAATGTCTATAACTCTTGCATAGAGTAAATAAATATAGTGGGGCATATATGAGATTGTAGCCTAAGAGCACCTGCAGCGTGTAGATTTATTATCACCTAACAAATCAAGACTAAATTACTAAGAATGTATAATTTCTGTCCGTCAATCACTTGATAGTCTGTATAGACCACAGCTGTGTTACGCAGCAGAAACACTGGCAGTGCTACAACTCACAGATATGCTGACATGTAAGCAAGAGCTGTATGGATCAAACAGAGAGGTAAAACATGGATATTCATGTCAGGATATTTCATATATACAGATATTGCTTGATATGCCATTTTTGTTCAGACAATATCATCTGAGAATCACACACACTTGTTTTCTGCACAGTCCCCAGAACGAGGAAAAGCCCCTTAAAATTGCTTTTGAAGGTTGATGATTTGTGAAGGGTTTTGTGAATCCCAGGAGGGTTTTTCTCACCGGAAGTATCCGAGGATGACGGTCGCCACCATCAGCGACCCCAGAGAGATGGAGTAGCCCACCGTGTAGATCAGGTAAAGCCGGTCGAAAACCTCCTGAGGATGAAGACGACAGTACGAGAGTGTGTTAAAGCAAGAAGATCATGAGTGTATCATGCACACAATATTGAACATCTATGAGGAAGAATGAAACAGATCGCTATAGAGCTCAAATACACGTATTTTGAACTTCATCCTCTTCAATAATGTTTATTTTCAACTTTGTGAATGTCTCAGTTGAGCTTTAGGTTACACTTTATTTTAAGGTGTCATTGTTACAGTGTAATTAATATTCAAGTACTGAGTAATATTAATAAACTACATGCACTTACTATAGGGTTAGGGTAGGATTAGGGTTTGGTTGAGGTTAGTTGCATGTAATTATGCATAATGTACTGTTATTACTATGGTAAGTACATGTAACATATGTAATTGAAGGTATTGTGTTGTTATTATTCTCAATTGTAGTTGAGGAGGTCCAGACGTCGGGGGTGGGACGGGCCAAAGAGAGCTGCTGAAATTGATAATTTATTCTTTCATAGTAGTGATTTAAATATGTTTTTCCATGTTTACATAATTGATGTACTTTTTGTCTTGCTTTGGGGTATAACCAAGTAGATGTATGAATATTTGGAACGAGGGTCGATTATTTGTAAGCTTTGATTTGTGGATAGGGGGTGGGATTAAATACTTTTTTTTCTTTTCTTCCCACTCCTTTTCAAATATGCAATGGACAATGACAATGACAATGGTTAAAAAAAAGTCTTTGGCTGTAACTACTGTTAATTATAATAATTTTTTTACTTTTTCAATTTTTTTTATTGTGTTATTCTAATTATTTTGATTTGTCTACTTGATTTCATTTTCTTGTTGGATGTTTTTTTTTTTTTTTTTTTGCATAATTTAAAAAACAAAAAAAAAAAGGACGCATAAATTCAACAACAACAAAAAAAAGGACACTGTAAAATAAAGTCTTACCGAGCATTATTTGTTTGCTCAGGACATTTTATTGTGGATTCTTTGGTAGAACAGTTGCAATTTGATGCAGGCTTTACAAACAGACTTTTACAGACAGATATGAGCCTGACAGTAATGCAGACACATGTGACTAACAGAGTTCATGGTCACGCCTGAGGAGGTAGTTAGCAGTGTGTTGAAAACAGCAAGAACAAACGTTCTTGTGTCAGTAAATCAATCATCGATTTAAGGGTCCGTCAACCACACATTGTTCGTCTTAGTAGCATCAGTTAGCAATCATCAGTTATTTACATTCTGATTGAATGTTTTACAGAAAGCAAACAAAAAATGCTCTTTATAATCACTGAAGTGTCAGCAGAGACCATGACTGTCCTCTGCCAAGGCCTCATCCACACGACAGAAGGCTTTCCTCTCAACAGATTTAAGGTTATCAAAATGATTCCTGTTCACATGGATCCACGGAAACATAATTTGGAGAGTCACGTTGTAAAGAAAGACGTCTCGCCTGCACACATTCGCATTCAAATATGCATGCCTATAGACCAGGGTTTCTCAAACTCGGTCCTGGAGGGCCACTGTCCTGCACAGTTTATCTCCAACCCTGATCAAACACACCTGAGCAAGCTAATCAATGTCTTCAGGATCACTAGAAACTCACAGCTAGGTGTGTTTGATCAGGGTTAGAGCTAAACTGTGCAGTGGCCCTCCAGGACCGAGTTTGAGAAACCCTGGAGTAAACATGTAACATGCGTGTGCACGCCGTCACCGTTTTCACCGATTTTTGACAGACGTTTTTGACGTTTACACGGAGATGATCACGGTATCGCTTTCAAAACCCTGTTCAAAAAACTTGCACTTTGAACCCTATTTCAAAGTTCAAGTTCTCAGGCCAATGAACGGGCAGAACGCATGAAAAGTTTTCTGATTTCAGTTGAAACGGTGTCGTGTCAGCGGCCCCTACCTTAATAACTAACCATTTTACAACGGAAATGAATCAATCCAAAAATGAACTTAAGCTGGACAATGGCTTTGGACAATGATGTTGTCTTCACCGCATAATGAATCTCTTATTTACACCGTGTTTGCATGTGTTAGTTATGATGAAAGCATTCAGAAATTGTTGCAGGAGTTGCAATGGCGAGATCCTTGCATTTGTGTTAATCTACTAGGCAAATTATCTTCAACATTTACACTAGTTGAAAGTCTGGAACCATTTCATTTCTTCTTCATCTCAACTCAGTGTATTATGACCTTGTCTGAAACAATCCCACAGTTTCTTTATGTATCTGCTATTTACACCACATGAACATCATGTCAGCAGTGTGTGATTTCTGTTTGGGCTTAAACTCAAAGCTCAAGCATTTGCATATTTTGAAGTGTACATGAAAGCAGATGAAGCAATTGAATCTCTGCTTTCGGCGGTTTTCCGTCAAAAACACAAGTGTTTATTTGGAGAGCAAGCTGACACCCTGTGAATAAGGTGTCTGCTCAATGGCTTAGTGCAAACAGTTTGTCTTGAAGTTCAGAGGCCTTACAAAGAGCCAGATTACTTCAGGCTGCAGTCAGTGGAGTGACTTCACATCGCGACCGCACTATTAGAGAGAGCCATCCGGGCTGATAGAGCGAGAGATCTGCCAGCTGTTAACACTTAGCATGAGTGGAGATGGCCAAACCCAGCGCTGCTCCAAAGCATTTCATTTGCATGGATGGATTTTTCATTAACTACAGAAGTGGCTCTCAGGACTTCATCAAATGCCTATTCCAAGCAAACAGGCATGACCTCAAAATATAGATCTCCAATCCCAATGTTACAGTTCAAAGGAAGATATCTTCTAAAAAAATATATATAAAAAAATGAAACCATAATTGAAGATTTGAACATCTCAGTGCCGTGAGCATCCATTTATCTGAGAAGAACACTAATCTAGAAAGCCAATTATACCTTGTTATGAATATGAATAAATTGGTCCATCTGACCTGTTAATGAGTAAACAAGCGAGATATGAGCAACATGTGTAAATTGTAAATGTCTGAACTTTGGTAAATTACCTTAATGATCCACTTGATCAAGACATTCACATAATCTTATCTCATTTTGATCTGTTCATGCAAATTTGTTGAGCTAAAAGAAATCAAAATGCCTTGAAATAAGTGTTACGAGTGTAAAAGATGTCAGCTTGTAGAGATAGTGTGGTGATAATGTGGTAGATATATCTGCAGACTATCACAGAGCAAAAGCAGTGCTTATTATAATTAAATGCGAGAGCAAAATTAGGAAGAAACCCAATTGAGACAATATAATGAAGAGCTTGATATCAACTCTTTCCCCGCCAGGGTTATTTTTCATTTTATTTTTTTAAGTTGCCAGCCACAGCCAGCGTTTTTGATTAATTAAAAAAAAAAATTTAATGGCCCCCAGAATATTTTGTTGTATGAATACAATATTTATTTGATTATTTTTATTTTTATTTATTTATTTTTTATCAACATTTAAATATGGGTAAGTCTCATAAAAAAACACATTTTGAACAAAAAGCTGAGAAGATCAAGCAACATGCATTACCGATGTTTTTATTGGTTGTTTCTGCTCCTTTTCTTTTTTACTTGACTAGAATGTGCATTAGCAATGCTTTTATCACTCATTTCTGCTCCTTTTTTTCTTTGCATGCGTTTTGATCCGGAAATCAAAACATGTGTAATAGCGCCCCCTACCGTACAACAGTGAAAACACGGAGAGTTGGACATTTCCGTCAATGGCGGTGAAAGAGTTAAGCAGTGTTTTATTAAAAGTTCAGTAACACAAAAGTGGATTTTACAGCTTTCCGCATTAATCCAGATTTTTATTTTAGTAAAATGAGAAGTACTTTTCATTTGTAAAGAAATGAACTCACTGGATTATCCCAAAAACAGGCATTACCACATGGATATTTACTATGCAAACCATTTTTGCTGCATTTTTAGCAAACTATGTTGTGAAATATACTTTTAAGGTCCTTGCACAAGATATACTGTTAAGGTCCTGCTGAAATTTTCGCACGTTAAAAAATAAATATGACCTCACGTTGATTTAGATTTTCTGCATTTTTGCATCGGTAGCAAGCATTGTGAGAGGTGTTTTGACAATTCAGAGCCACCGAATGACGAACATTTCGGACTCAGTGTGCAAGTACATTCACTGTGATATAAGTTAGTGAACGTAACCCTGGTTCCGTGAGTGGGAACGAGACGCAGCGTAAGCACGATGGGAAGACGTCACGAGGTCTGAAGCCCTATAGAATCATGCCGACTCATTATCTAGCAAACAAAAACATGTTCTGAAAACGTTTTACTAATGTTTCTCATTAAGTTATGAAACTGTTATTTCTCTGAATGTTCAAAATGTCCAGTTTTTTAAATGTTTTAAAAACATTCCATTTCATCATCATTCTTCAAACACTATTGGAATGTTACTTTTAAATGTTCTCTGAACATTCCGAAACAAGTAGATACATTTAAAACATGTTTCAGGTAACACGCTCCATGAACAACTGGAAAAAACCTTGCCAGACACTTCCCTGTTAGCTGGGATGTTCTGTAACTTAAGGTTCAACAAGTTTGGTTCAACTACATTGATTGATTAAATTCACTTCTTCTTCTTCTGCTCTAGAATACTCTTTCCACTGAGAGTTGAGTTTATGTGCATTCCTCATCTAAATGGTAAATATTTCTGCCAGCAACTCAACTTTTCACCAGTCTACACCAAAATGAAAAGCACACAGAAGAGAGAAATGAATCTAAACAAAGCTAAACAAACAAAAGACTTCAGTGTTAACACTGATGACTAATGAACTGTGTCCACACAATGTGGTTAGACTCTTAAAGCAATATGGAAAAAAGTCATTTCCTCTCATGCTGTTCCAAGCTATATGCCATGCCTTCTAAAGCCATGATAACTTTGTGTGAGGAACAAATCAAAATGCAAACAGAATCACTAAACAGCTGCATCAATATTGCACATGGTATGTCAACACAAATACCGGCGTCTTATTCACTAACCACCTGCACACAGAGCTGAAATGATGCTGCATATTCAATATTTAAAGGAAGACACTGCCATTCCTCTCTGTGCAGACATGCCTCATAATAGACTGCGCTTTATTCACAAAAATAAAAATAGCCTGTCGCACTATGCAATTACTGTCAAATGAAGTAGTATATGAAAGTAGCCTAGGCTATATACACTGAAAAAAGCATTTGCTGCTTGTTCACTTTACTTAAAATGAGCCAAAGCAACACAATTGCTCAAGATTAGCCGCGTTTCCAATACCCCTCAAATTGCGCAAATTGAAATTTCGAATTGAAAATAAGCCCAATGGAAACACGTCGATTTCGCAAAAACTCCCATATTTCGCTAAAAAGTTTTTACGCTCACATGAGGTGGTTTTTCAGGCAATTTGAAAAAGGAATATTTCACAAAACTGCAATTGAAACAGTTTTTTCACATGTACAGGTCACCTGACGTACTTAAAAGTCACATGATCACTCTTTAAAGTGATGCTGTATGTTTGAGCAGAAGACAGAGTTCTCTATTAAACTCATAGGGAAAACTGGATCCTAAACAACAAGAAATGCCACATTTATTAAGACTTTAGAGCAGATTTGAGGGAGAAACACCCAGAAACACCTCATATGAGCCACTCACAAGCTTTCCTTGCCATTAATGCTTGGAAAACACACATACGTCTCCTTCCATTAATAATAATGGCTAGTGCGGTGACTGAGATATATGTAAACCCACCAACATCTGCTGCCATGATTTCAATTTTTGAAATGATTATCGCGAGAGGAAAAAGTGACGTTTTAGTCGCATAACATCGGTTTAATGGAAACGCGTCATTTCGCAATAGTTTTTTATCGACATTTAGAAAATACTGCAAAAGCGGAAATCTGTCATGGAAACTTAGTTATTGTCACAACTTAATTGCATTGTGTTCAATCCAATTATATGTATGTAAAATTTCCTTATTATTTCTGTAGATACTCGTGGTTACCCAGACAACAACATAGTGTCGGCCCACATCTGGTACGTGTGGATTCAATGGATCTGGGCCGACACTATGTTGTTGTCTGGGTATCATTGTGCTGAAGAGTAAAGGCTGTGTTTGTGTTGTGGGTGCCTACCTGACTGAAGACTATAGTGTGTGTTGCTTCACTCAATACACTGCAGCTGTGCTAATGCTGCAGAATACTGGAAAATATACACTGGATTATACTAGAATCAACTCAATATAAATGAGCTGATGGAACTAAAAACATTGACTACGTTAAGCTAAAGTTACATACTGTAACATGAATGTTAAAGTGGCTTATCTACACTGTAAAACAAACCTATAGAATCTAATCAAAGTGACAGTTCGCACTCAGTTTGATTTCATGTCATGTTTTGAGTCAAGAGTACCGACATTTAACAGACACATTAGGAAACATCTAATACATTACACAACTAATTACTTATATCCACATTTCTGAAATGCTTGAAATTTTTGGCTGATGACAGCAACTGTAAGGTCAAAGTCTTACCCTCTCTGGGTTCGGGTTGTAATGGGTGAGGAATTTGGCACACTCGCTGTAGTTAGCCCAGGTTTGTTGTTATTTGAAGCCAGCTCCCAGGTCCCATTGAAGTCACAGCGCCGGTAGGCATGTCCTGGAGACACAGCACACACATCCTCTAGTCGTGTCTTCAGGACATTCACACATTGATTTACTCAGTTAGACTGTCAGAATAGAGTCAGAGCTCCTTTTTATGCACATGAAACTGAATTAAAAAACGTTTAGCCTTTTATGTTCAAACCGGAGTCAGACAATGATGGAGAGACTCAAGAAGAAGTGACAACATGTAGAAGCAACAGGACATTTCTGAATGGTTAGTTGATGAATTTATGAAGCTGATGTGTAGTTATCTTCTAGTCATTGATTAGCATATTCTCTCATGATAATCTATCAATCGTGTTCCCGAGGGCGGAGTTTATGTAAATTCTAGGGTTGGTGATGTCACTAACCCGGGAGGAATGTTGTGTAGTCTCTACCAGCCGTTTGTTGTAGTCCTTAAAAAGCGATTTCTTTAAAAGCAAATATCTCCCTTTGCTTTGAACTTTGAGCGTCGTAACTTTGCAGATGTTGTTTATGCTCAAACAGCAACATTACACACTAACTAAAGTTAGAAAAGGTGGAAAAACATAATAAGACCCCTTCAATGCAAATGATATACAATACAAATCTAGTTCAAAACATTCATGGCATGTTGTGTACGTAGTTCCCTTACAAGGGAACTTGAGCTGCGCCGAGACGTGGTGGGAACGCCTCTGCGTGATTGCCTCATGATTGCATGCATCTCTACAATAAGAATCTAGTGGCTCAGATCGTGCGTTTGCCGAGGCAACGTGTTGATAATGGGTCCGCAATGTATAATATGTGCAGGGAACTGAGCAGACGGGAATTTCCCTTTCTCTCGTTCTCTTATGATTGTGTGCATACTAATTATGTAGCGTATTCTTTATTGTTTGAGATTATAACAAGAAGTCTATATTAATACACTACAGAAGCTAGTGACTGTTTGTTCCAGGTATGCTTTATAGTTTCCTGGTCGATGACGTCACATGACGTTCGTCACACCATTGGACTGATTTCACACGTGCTTCATGACGCAATCACGCAGAGACGCAGCGTCTCGTTCCCTCTTAAGGGAAGCAGGGTTACATATATAACCTGAGACGTTTTCCACTGAAAGAACGCAAAGAAGAAAGATTTTTAATCAGTTTCATTAATAATATCGGTAACACTTTACAATAAGGTTCATTAGTTAACATGAACTAAGAATGAACAATACTTCTTCAGCATTTATTAATCTTAGTTCATATTAATTTCAACATTACTAATATATTATTAAAATCAAAGGTTTTCCCATTCTTCAGATTAAGATTCTTCCCATTCTTCAGATTTCAGAAATTATTCTTTGAAACAAAGAGTGTGAACTGATTCAAGGAAACGCATGAACTTACCAACAGCCCAGCACTGTGAATAAAGATTTCTTGAAGTTGTACATAAAATAAAGATTGTTGTAGAATGTTTTGCAAGAAACTCCTATTTTTCTACTTCAAAATGTCATGTTTAATCCAATATGTTTCTTTGATATTGCAGTTTCTGAGTGGAAAGGGTCTCAAAGTAAATCCTACACCAGATTTGACTTTCCAGACAGAAGTCTGATTGATTCTCTCCAACACTGCTGAATAATAACACGACTCTAGTGCTCAGGCAAACTCTGGAAAACCTGCACGGTTTATATTGTTTTCTCCCTCGGATTATTTGCTGATGTTATTTTTATTTATTTGGCACTTTGGCACTTTCTGCTAAAATAATAAATGTAAATGTAATGAAGTGAGGATTCACACCGCTAGTTCTCAGTTCACCGTCCAGGTACACAATATATTTGTTTTCTGAAAACGTGCCTTGAGTGTAAAATGAAAGGACATATTTGGGAATGTTTGTCTGGAAGACGTGAGAAGTATTGTGAGCGTTCTGTACGAGGAGAAAAGCACAGATTCTGGAAGTGATCTGTTATGTCATGGGAGTGTCATGTGGTTCGGAGTCGGACATGTGTCAGTGAAGCACAGGTCAGCGGCTGCAAGCCACCTTTGTGGTTGAAGTCATATATGTAGTCCGGGCAGGCAGTGGACACCATCCTTCCAGGAAGACCCTCGGGCCAGCACACGATCCCATCCCACTCCGGCGAGCAGAAACCTTCTACAACACAGAGAGGATTGACATTTAGATGGACTGAACTCCACTCCAGCAACACACCACTAACCTCCTCCACTACCTGAGCACAATTATAGAGAAGGGAATGAGGACACGTTTAGATTTGCTCTTCCTGAAGGACAATCTTTACTACTTTATCTGCTCAAGTGTCAAACACTGTGACAATGAACCGCTGTCTTTTGTTCAATGCACTGCTATCTTGTCTGCCCTTTATGTGCATGCACTTTTGTAGACTGAAGTTCACCCTAAATGACATTTATAATCTATTATACTTCAGTAATCTGATGCACAAACCCAAGATATGTGGATTACGAGTGAAAAGAAAACAGATGAGAAGGATAATGAAATGTAATGTTTTGGTAAAATGCAGCAAAGTTTGACCACACTAGACGATGAAAGCTATTTAGCGCCGTCCACTTGTGATCAGATCAACAAAACCGCATCTTAATATCAGGTGTAAACAGGGCCTTAGAGACTTTCAGGAGTGAAACGCCATGCACACAACCATGGCCATGATTCATCTGTCTTCAGAAGTCCTACAGTATACTTATTCCTGCATGTTATTACATTATACATTCAGCACATGTGGTTACAATTCATTGTAAGGTCTCTTTGTTAAAGAGTTTTATATTTAAGTACTGAGCAATATTAATTAACTACATATACTTATGGTTAGTTGCATGTAATTACTACAGTAACTACATGTAACGTGTAACAACAACATCAAATAAAGTGTTACCTGACATTATATCAACTTGTAATTAGATATGTAATAATCATATTAGGCCATATCCCAACTTCAATAGCAGCAAATCTGAATCAGAATTTTTTAAGTACGTACACAGTAAGTACATTTTAATTCTATTAAGTAAGTGTGTATTAGTTAAAGTCCCCTATAGTAAATAATTGTATCCCTTAAAACTCATCTTTGATCACCAAAGTTACATATTCAATGTTTTTTCCTTGAAAAACAAATCTTGAATTGAATGTAACTCGACACCCTTGCCTCATTTAGTATACTCTATGAATATGCAAATGAGCCCCGCCTCCACTCACTCACTCAGCTCAGAGATCCACTGGTTGACGATCACACGTTGATCTGATTGGTTACAAGGTAGTTTGTGACGTCAGAAACACCAGCGATTTCAAAGCGTGTGTTTGAGACTGTCTTTGGTTCACTGCAGTTTTAAGGAGGAAATACTCAGCAATGCTGTCGACTTATGAATCTACACATGGTTTGTCTTAAAGCATATTAAAAACACCACATAGACATATAAACAACATTAAAAGCTAGATTTTCACCACAGGGGGACTTTAAGATATTTAATGTTGAGTTGGACGGTCTTGCATTTTGAAATTTAACATTTTGCATTCAAACCCTGAAACTGAATGCTTAAGACTCTGTTGAGGGCCGTAAATTGTGTTGAAAGTATATAAATTATAGTTAGATAAATCAGCTGTAATGCTAATGGGCTTTTTAATGAGATGAAATTACAGAAGCATACACTTCATGTACTATACAGGGGTCATGAAGTTTTCCTTGATCTTTTGTCCTGAAAAGTATGTAAAAGTATATAATGCCATAATTTTAGCATACTCTGTTCACGCAGCACATAGGCTTGAAAGTCCTGAAAATGTACGGTGTGAGTTTGATGGTAGAATGCGGCTGTCACTGCTGTAAACTCCAATATATAAATACAACTATATATATATATATATATATATATATATCCAAAAGAAAAAGTTATATAGGTTTCAGTTTATGAAAATTATTTATTATTTTATATACAATTTATATTTTATGAAACATGTTGAACTCTAAGACGGCTAGAAAATCAAAGCCATAATCTAAACAAGTTTTGTTCCAAATTTGAGGTTGATATCTCAAAAAATGAGCTTTCAGTGAGATTTTGGTGGGCGCACTAACAGATTTTCCCCATTGGATGCCAGCAAAACTCCACTGGTCACAGTGATTGGATTTGTTATTTGCAGTTGAGTTTTTCCTTATAACATCCATACCAACACACCCACACAATTATTGTTGCATAATTTATCCAATTGGCTCTATAATATGCCGAAGCAGTAAACAGCAATAAAGCGAGTATTTGCTTTATAGGCCAAACCTGAGAAAATGGCAACATCTGGTAAAAACTAGTAACATTTTAAATTTTGAAGCCTTGCCAACAGAATGAAAGCCTCTTAACAAAGATTGCATCATTTTATAAATAAATGGCCCTGGGATTAAACATTGCAGTAATGGGTTTCAATGCAGACATTTTTGTCCAAAAGGTGCTGAGAGGAACTATTTTGTGTTACAAGTGCAAAATAGATTTTTTAAAGGAAATGGGGGTGAAATGGTAAAATTCCATTACAAATACACCCCTGTGCCAAATTTTATGCAGTTAGCATTAACACAGGCAAAGTGATCAAAAAAACAAACTGAAAAAGACAAAAATGTCCATAATGTCGCAAAAGTGTTAAATAGTATTTCTGAAAAAGACAAAAATGCCCATAATGATGCACAGGTGTTGATTAACTTCAAGACTTACAGTGATAAAAAATATTATTTTTCTGTTCTTCACTCCACTTCTATCCATTTTGGTCATGTGACAGACTTACAGTAATGTTGGAGGGTGAGCGGTTCATATAATGTATTATTAATAAAATGTTGAACTCATCTAAAATGCTAAACAAAAGCTAATAAAATAAAGTCATTAGCCTCGTTTTATCACCCCATTTTCATATTTGCTCTTTTTTGGAATCACAAGTTTAATGGATTTTTACTTTACCCGAGTGTCACAATATCTTCTATAGCACATGTGACACCATCTTTAAAACTGGAACATAAATCTCTTTCAGGTGCTTAAAAATACACAGCAAACTTTTATCATCCCTTTTTTCTTTGTTTTCGACGTGCTATAACTTCCACACCCAGAGCACAAAGCAGCTTCTGTTCCTGCATTACCAACAATGCTCATGTCATTCACCACTGTGAGAATGAACACAATAATGAAGCTGAGAAGACCACCTACAATATTTCAAAGTGTTCTTGAATGCAAGAATGAAAAAATGGCCACGTTTGTCAAAGAACCGAAACACCTGGAAATACATCAATGACAAAATCCTGAATGAGTCTGAATGACTGAAGATGACACATTTATATGCACTTTAAATGCTTTTAATATTAGCTGTTCTGTTGTATGTAGGAATCAGACCTCTGGTAAAGTCAAGGCTGCACAAACTTTGGACTGTCCCACCTGGGTATGACCTTGGCTTTGCCTGATGTGCAAACTGGCCACTTGTTTATGACCCTTGCCTGTCATCCATCAAGGTCAACCTCATATTCACAGACCTAGCTTATATTATTACTTATGTTTTTCTATGCATCTAGGCTAGTAAACTTTACAGCGCCGCCTTTACTGGAAATTGGCGTGTCACATTGTTTTAGGGTTCATCATGAATATTTAAGAGATGTAAATGTTCCTACCAGAACAATGTTTCCTGAAGAGACAATCTTTCATTGAAGCTATGCACATGTGGATATATACTGATTCTAATTGCATGAATGAATTCATTGTCTTCTTTTACCAAGTTCACAAAAACGCAATATTATCATTCATAACAGTTTAGTTATACTCAATCTTCATGAGCAACAACATTATTCTTCCATTTGCATTTCTGAGAAACTAACTTTAAGCCCAAACTTGGATCTTTTCACTCTACACATGACTTAATATTCTCCATTAGTATTATTCTCCATTAGTATATTTCTGATATTGTTGCTCATGCATGATCGAGCTCCTAGACTTCTATAAATAACTTGAGGTGTACTTAACGTATACGCAATAACTTAACACATATTTATTTGCAGGCACAATGAATAAACTCACACCAGCTTGTTATATGCTCCATTTGTACATAAATGTTAATCTCTATTGTGTCTATTTAAGTCATTACTCTCTATAGTGTCTATTTAACTCATTACTCTCTATAGTGTCTATGTAATCTATTTAACTCATTACTCTCTATTTAACTCATTACTCTCTATAGTGTCTATGTAACTCATTACTCTCTATAGTGTCTATTTAACTCATTACTCACTATAGTGTCTATTTAACACATTACTCTCTATAGTGTCTATTTAACTCATTACTCTCTATAGTGTCAAAATATAATTAATTTTGTTGGTATGAATTAATGTATTTTAGGTTAATTCAGTGATGTTGAATAGTAATTTTGATTAAGTAAAAGTTAATTTAGATGAGTTACATTTTTTCAGTACTATTTAAATTAAACGCAAAAGCATATATTCCTGCTAGTTTGCTTATATGGTTAATTATTTCACTCGTTGCATCATGTCTGCAATCATCAGCTTCAGCTTGTTAAATATCAAAGGTGATTCATGCTTCACTTAGGAACTGATAAATGCAGACCGCGCAACGTTTTGTGATTAGGAATAATGATGTTAAACTTCAGAGGAAGACTTGTCCACAGCCAACACCGAACCAAATTATTTAAAGCTGCTCATTGGCTGCAGATGTAGCAGAGACCAATCAGCTTGTGCCGTCTCGTAAATGATGTCATAGCTAGCAGATTGCATTAAGGGCCTATTAGCCTGCGCCATCTAGAGTTTGGTAACAGAACTAGATATTTATCCTAAATAAAGCTTCAGTTCAGAAGAATCTCACTCTTAGTTCCTCTCTCCTCACAGAAATGACAGAAATGCCCTTTTGGTTTTTTCCCCCCACATTTTCTTGGCAACACTAGTATTTCTGGCTTTGCCTTCAGTCGCTGTTATTGAAACCAGCTGCCCCCAACTTGCCACAAATAACTAGTTGAGGATAAATCTCAGCGTATGGCTTTACTGCAGATCCATTATTTTCCTATGCCTGTAATTAAAGATTTTCAGAGGGAAAATCAAAGCGTATGATGGAGCACATTTTATATGCCTGGAGACCAGTTGTCAATTTTTGCAAATGTAATTAAAGGCGAGTTTCAGACAACAGGCCTGTTTTGCAGGACGCTGTCCTGGAGGGAGTGTGCCATGTGTGTTTCACATTTCCACAATAACAATAGCCAAATGTGGAGGTTTTCATCTTACATATAGAGCATTAGGCCGCAGACGACCTCCAATAGCCTTCTGGTTTCAGATGCAGCTCCACACGGAAACACCACATATATAATTTCCCAAAATCCAAGGTTATGAGGAAGCTATAACCGTATCTGATGAGGCTGTGGCTATTGATGATGTCATTTGGGGTTTCTGAATAATATTTATCTTCTTGCCCCCTTCTCACATGAGATTCGGGAACGGCTGGCCTGAATTGTGCCGGGGTTTTGATATATGAAAGCTTTTATAGCGATCTGGTGGTGTTATTTTACAGCCGACCGCAAAGTTTGAGCGTCAGGCTATTTTCACACACAGGCCAGAGAGACTCAAGCCACATCCCGGCACTGTGCGACCCGGGCTGAAACCTCAGTGTCTCTCTCAATGGGAACCTTGTTCATGCCCCGCCATGGAGACTTGGTCTTAACCGAAGCACAAACGTGCAATAATAACAAATAAGAGCTTCGCAGTGCAGCCTAGCCTTGAGCTGAGGTCGGGCTCCGCCACCTTCAGCCCGGACTAGAATAGATAAACCGACTCAGCTAACTATTTGCTGAGCAAACACCCCGATGCAATGCTCTAATAATAGTTGGCTCAACGGTTAGCGGAGAGCGCCACGTAAACGGCGGTATAGAAACGTCAAGGGTGGTCTCACAAAGACATGGTCAGCGGCGAAGCAGAAGACATTGCTGAATCAATCGCCGAGTCTTTCCTCACTCAGCAAGAGCGAGGGATGTAGCGGCCAGCCGTTTCCTTTGGATGATGAACACTTGAAAATAGACTTGTTTTTACTGTAGGAAATCTCCTTAATGTGCTTTGACACGCATTTATTGTGCTAGGGCCAGAACTGTCTTTGGCAATACCTCACAAAAGCACAGAACAGCGAGAATTGCTTTGACGGCGACGGAGAGAAAGACAGTTAGTGTAAAATTCCAGTTAAGACAAAAGGGAAAGGAAATTTGCAAACTGCTTGTGTTATGTGGGGTCACAGTGATGCTGGAGTGCACACACACACACACACACACACACACACACATTTGGAGACACTTTACGAGTGAAATGTCCAGTGAGTGGCACAAAGAGCATGATGTTCGGTTTAACTCAAAACACATGAATGTGAATCTGACAATGTTTTATTACGCTGGTTGTTGTATTGCTGCAGTTCGGAAATGAAATGTCACCGTTGAAAATAATGTAATACCACCTACACTAAACCAGTGACAGTGCTAACAAAAGCCAATGTGACATCAAACACATTTGCTGAACTTGGCAACCGTGACATTTCAGCTTGATTCTACTTTGACCTCGTACTGGAGAGCTTTACATCACGAGGGCACTGCCTACACCCTGAATATATGTGAATGCACAAATCATAATCATTCTTTTCAAAATAGCTTTCAGATATATTTTTCAAGGTAAAAACATTTATAAATTTTTTTTTATTTTTTTTTACAGACACGCACCTGAACTAATCTCGCCTTGTCATCCAAAGGTCAAATTTCAAAGTTGACGTTTTTCATGCATGTAAATTGTTTTATATACTGCAGTGTTCGTAATTGTAGTTTTTACTCAAATTGTATTTTTAATATTTGAGATAAAAAAAAAAAAACTAATTTGTTTGCAAACTAATCCTAGTGTCGCACAATTTCTCTGGACTCCCTATAGGTCAATATTTATCAAAACATATGTGACTGTGTGGTATGTGGATGGCTATGACAGGGTCATTACCCAGAAGCCTATATAATTCCTCAACAAAACCTCAAGAACGTCAATGAACATCATGAAAGAAGCATGCAAACCTTAAGGAGGACCGGGCCATAGGTGACAATACAACAGCTACAAATAATAAAAATGTACAGACTTACAGACTTGCTAAATAATATCTTTTTACGAGTACGTTAAAAGCCCTAAAGCGCCTGAACCCTGACAATTGCTTTTTAAAACAAATTTAAAACAAATGATAGATCCAAACTTTAAGAAAAAATTACTGTCCCATCATTGACCCAAATTAAAAATGCATTGGTTCTTCTGGTCTCAGCACTTCAAAAACAGTAGAAAGCCCCCATGACCAGTGTCTGTGAGAGAGCACATGTGTCGCCTGGTGTCTCCTGCTGGTCTGTGATCAGAGAGACGTGTGCACCCTTCCAAAAGGGGTCAGAAAACAGCCACCAGAAAGAGCGCAGAGTCATCAGGTAAACAGGTCAGATCTGACTCAACACAGGGCCGAGAGCAGAGACCCGACTGCAGGAATCTCTCCGCCACTTCACATCACTGCAGGACATTACAAGAGATCTGGTGAAACCGTTTCTGTTTTCCACCGTTGAACATCGCAGTTGACCTATGCTATTAATTGACTGCATGAAACTTACAGCCAGCGGATCTGAGATTTATTATCTGGATGCAGGATCATTTCTGAATAAGCACAGACTCTCTGCACTAAGTGCAAATAGCCATAGATGGTATTTATATACACTACCAGAAAAATTTTTGGGATCTGTAAGATGTTTTATGTTTTTTAAAATAAGTCTCTTCTGCTCACCAAGGCTGCGTTTATGTGATTATAAAAAAAACTGACAAAAAAACGATTGTGAAATATTGTGATAATATTATTCCAATGTAAATCAGCTGTTTTCTATGTGAATATACAGTAAAGTGTAATTTATTCCTGTGATCAAAGCTGAATGTTCAGCATCATTACTCCAGTCTTCAGTGTCACATGATCCTTCACAAATCATTCTAATATGATGATTTGACGTTCAAGAAACATTTATGATTATTATCAATGTTGAAAACAGTTATTTACATTTTTATTCCAGGATTCTTTGATGAATAGAAAGTTCAACAGAAGCTTTAGTAACATTAAACACGACCGTTCAAAAGTTTGGGTCACTAAGAATTTTGATCAAAATGTCTTTACTGCACTTTTGATCAATTTAATTCATCCTTGATGAATAATAGTATTGGTTTATTTTATTTATTTCCCCAAGAAATTAAATAAAAATTCTTATACATATGTTACAAATTTAAAATAAATGCTGTTCTTTTGAACTTTCTATTCATCAAAGAATCCTGAAATAAAAATGTAAATAACTGTTTTCAACACTGATAATAATAATGAATGTTTTTTGAGCATCAAATCATCATATTAGAGTGATTTCTGAAGGATCATGAAGACACTGAAAATTCTGCTTTGATCACAGGAATAAATTACATTTTAAAATATATTAAAATAGAAAATAGTTATTTTAAATTGTCATAATATTTAACAATTTTACTGTTTTTTTTTGCTGTTGTTGTTTTTTGTATTTTTTGTATTTCTAATCACATAAATGCAGTCTTGGTGAGCAGAAGAGACTTCTTTTAAAACATAAAAAATCGTACCGATCCAAAACTTTTGACTGGTAGTGTATGGCAGATACTATTTGCACGTCAGTGTATATAAACAGTATGCAATAATAACAACATATTCAGTGTATTTGATTACATTTAGTATCAGAAATAGATGTTGCCTTATTTTCCCTACACATAATCCTAACTATATTGATCCTGCTGAACAGTAAAGGTGTCCTCCAAGGTCCAGGAAAGGAGTTACAGTTATATATGGATATATATATACAGTATATATATTCAACTGTGTGTGTATGCTAGTATTCACATCAAAAAAGACATATACTTTGGGCTTAATGATACAAGTGTCTGATCAATAATACCAGCCTGTCTGATTTCCACATCAAATTTCAGTTATAGGCATTTTCAACACCCATTAGTCCCTTGTTTTTCACTTTTCAAATAATTTATTGATTTTCATTTGTAATAAACACCTTTCAGAGCTGATATGCAATGAAACCTGAAAAGAAAGGGATCGGAAAAGGGCAGATTTGAACTCGTCAAAAGGTAACATCACTGTCATTAGTTGCCATTCTGCTGTTTGTCTGGCTCTACAGTCAATAGTTGGTGTAAATAGCCTGTGTCAACAAGATGAGGGACTGTTTGCACTCATTTAATTGAGCTTAATCGGATCGATTGAGGTGTTTACATGAAGGCTGAACCATCAATCCAATTACTAACTATTTGGTTTGGTTGCATGTAAATGTAGATACGGTTAAAGAAAAAACTGTTTTACTCTAAAATGCTCAATTACTTCAGTCGTTAAATCTGTATTACATAATGTCCAATGGAGTCTAAGACCATGTTAAGCCTGGACATAAACAGATTTTAGGTTTTTGAAAAATGTACAAGAAAGAATAGTTATGATATAAAGTAGGCCCTATATACGATTTAAAGTCCCCCTGTGGTGAAAATCCAGCTTTTAATGTTGTTTATGTGTCTATGTGGTGTTTTTAATATGCTTTAAGACAAACCATGTGTAGATTCATAAGTCGACAGCATTGCTGAGTATTTCCTCCTTAAAACTGCAGTGAACCAAAGACAGTCTCAAACACACGCTTTGAAATCGCTGGTGTTTCTGACGTCACAAACTACCTTGTAACCAATCAGATCAACGTGTGATCGTCAACCAGTGGATCTCTGAGCTGAGTGAGTGAGTGGAGGCGGGACTCATTTGCATATTCATAGAACCACGCATACTAAATGAGGCAAGGATGTCGAGTTACGTTCAAGATATTTTAAGACATGAAAATACTTTAAATGTGCCATTTTGGTGATCAAATATGAGTTTTAAGGAATACAATTATTTACTACAGGGGGACTTTAATATATTATTTGTAGATCAACAATCAGACAAGCAAAGATTGGCTCACTGAACCTTCTCAAATCATCCTGGATAGCTGGTAGCTTGTGGCGTTTCCGCAAGGTTATTGAAGCAAAAGGTGGCAATACTTCCAAAGGTTTATGTATCATCGTTCTAAGACATTCAAGGTAATTGTTTCAGTACTGGTACAAAACTGGAAACAGTATCAAATTGTGAAAATAATTTTAATAAACCCTCAGATTTCAGGTGTGTTTTCCCGTAACTCGCTGCTCAAACACCACAGTATGACGCATCACTGGAGAAATGACCTGCAATCACGGCCGTTTCACAAAACTGCAGTTAGAAATCGGGATCACTCTGCCAAGCCTTGAACAACACTAAATAGCCTCAGACTTTTGGACCCCTTCTGTATATTATAATTATTCCTGTCTGTTATTCATCACTTCATATTTCGAAAGTAATCTGCAAACCAAAGTAGACTGAAACACTGAAAATGGTTTTGAAAGAGTGAAAAGAGCACAGTTGTCCATCTTGGCAGTGACACGAAAGAGATGTCGGGAGGCATTACGTGTGACAGAGCTCAGGCAAGCCAGCATCGACTGCATCTGAATGAGAAGCCATTTGAGTGCCAGATCTCTGCTTAGCATCAGCGTTGAGATCAGTGGCATCTAATAGGAGATATTGGACCATCCACTGCCTCCTGAAGCCCTCATGACAAGCCTCTGCTGCTGGACTAACTCAAGACTCAACAGGACTCGACTGCCACTGAACACAGTCATAGCGGCCGGATAATCCTCACTTCTGTTTCTTTAGCTACTAATTGTCATGGGTAGAGTGTAACTTTTCCAAAAGTGAGATGAGTGACAGAATGATCGAATAGCCAAGAAGCTTTAGTAAAAACAAAGGGCGATACGCCACTACACTACCATTAACTTCAGCACAGAACAAAGAGCTGAAGAAAGAGGCAGGCGATCAATGAAACAGGGAACAGGTGAGAACTAGTTAGAAACCATGGTAACAAACGAGCACTCGGGCAAAGACCGTGGCTGAATCCGAAATCACCCCCTATACCCTCAAACAGGGCGTTATCTGAGGGGACAGCCGTTAGTAGTGGTGTCCGAAACCATAGTGGACATTATTGAGTGCACTCATTCAATCCCACAATGCACCGCAATAACGAGTGTACAGCCGATGTAATTCGCTCACTGGTTTTCATTCACTTCTTCAAGTGAACTGTATATTAGTGGACTAACATAGGGAAGAGTGATTGAGGGTTAGGAGGTTCAGCCAGTGACAAAGAAAACCATGACCTAGAAACTAAACAGGAACATGAAGTGAAACTATAAAACTAAACATGACATGACGGTGACACTAATATACCGTGTCATTTAAACTCGGACTCTCACATTTTTGACAAATTAATTTCCATGACTTTTCCAGTCAACTGTGAATACTGGATAACAAGGAGTTCAAAATCATTTGAGAAAGACTGCACACAAAAAGAGAAATTTAGCTGCATTTTCCCTATTTTACACATAAAAATGTTCTATAGAAATTACAGTCACACTTTATATTAGACGTCTTTAAAGTCAGCATAAAATTGAAAGTTGCACGAGTCTTGTCTCCCCTATTGTGACGTATATCTTAGTGAAACGCTTCTGGGACAAGAACAAATGTGGCCGGGGCTTGATTTTGTCTGTGAGGAATTGATTGGATGGTTGGATGGTTGTGGTTTGCTATTGGTGGATCTCATGTGAGTGACAGGTTATAGCCCCGCCCTCGTCATCAGAGAAGAGAAGAGATGCTGCTGTTATTCTGATTCAAGATTACCAGGAACACGAATTTAAAACACAGATACATCATTTAAAATAAACACTGCAATATTCCATTAAAAAAACAACAAGAATTGTCCATTTTGAATTACAGTGACTTTAACTGTTATGTACCAAGGGCATTCCCTCTAAGCAGGAGAGGCAGTGCCTCCTAAACCACAGCACACATGTAAAACAACACAGACTTTATCAATAACACAACACCTGTGTGAAGCAGCTTTCCTCCGCTGAGCTCGCTGAGCTCGCTGAGCTCGCTGAGTCTGAACAGACCCGAGGGTTTAATTGAGAATGAATGAAAGTCACACCAGTGGCCTGTTACACTGTTCATGTAATTAATCATGCGTTTATGTGTATGTTCCGCATTTGCAAATCCGTCTAATAAATAATGGTGTTAATGGGAAGAATAATTAAAAAGTAAGTAACCAACTTGATGTCACATTCAAACCTGAAATGACTTGAAACGTATCTGTGAGGGGTTTTCAGTCATGTGACATTAAAGGTTCATCTCTGTGTCTGTGGCCACACACTCTGGTGACTGATGATCCACAGATAAGCCGACTACTTCAAACAACAGCTGGACATTAGCTATCAAATCAAATATATTTGAAACGGTGTTAATAATTGCATTGTGAATGTGAATTGTTTTGATTGTTGTTGTATTCTTGATAGTGTAAGTAATGCTTTTTTTGTGTCAGCATAAAGTTCTTATTTACGAACACCACTGCACAACACTGCTATGTGATTATGTAAAATAAAATAAAATAAAAAATATAAAACAAAATAAATAATAACAAGCCATAATTACATACAAAATAAGTACAATGTAAAAACATGCATATACACAATAAGTGCGTTGTATCAAATTATTAAATTAAATATTAGTACATAGTAGTAAAAGACACCTAATATAAAGTGGGACTGAAATTACTTTTCCATACATTTTTTCAAATTCATTTGATTAATTTGTATTATGTTTTCCAGGTCTGGAAATCACAATTTTAAAATAGGCAGTGGCTATCTACAAAAACCTTTAGATAATATTTATACTGAGTGTTATAAAATAGTAAATAGTAATTAAAAGCTATTGGCACCAACTGTAAATAATCTTGTATGCTATTTAGTCATAGCATATAAGATTTTCTAGCAATGAGTGTTTGGCAAAATACATTACTTAAAAGCATATTTTAAACCATCATAAATAAATATGAAACATATGTAATGCAATGGAGAAAGGTGATACTCTAATTTGAATATAAAATCATGTATAGTTATTTTAAGCACAGGATGTCTTGGGAATGTCCTCTTTCTCTGTGACTAACGTACTGCAGCTCGTGTCATGTTTCATTCAAGTTTGCATCTAAAACTGAAAAGTCAAGCACATTTACCCATTGTGTAAGAGATTCCATAACATTTTACTCCAGTTTGGACAAAAACGTCCCTAACTGCTTCATGCTGCGAGACAAAAGTGACTTAACACAAGTAAAATAGCATGTGATGAGAAGAAAATAATACAGCAGTCTGGCTATGACAATAGGCCACCAGAAAGGTTATTTAAAAGCTTTTGAGACAGTGCTCCAGGGACTGAAGTGACCACAGTGAAAGGAAACTGAGGTTGCCATAAAAATATAACCCTTTCACACACTCTTCTATTCCCAGATCTCTATTTAACGTGGCAAATCACCCAAAAGGGATTACACAGAACTGTGCTATGCTGTTTTCCATTTAGCAGCTGCTGTTTTTTCTTTTCTGATGTTGCAATGCCAATGTATCGTTTAGACATCACAACATAAGTCATTACGTAAAGATAAGACACAGAAAAAATTTATTCAATCATGTCATCACTTAAAGGGCACCTATTATGCCCATTTTCACAATATGTAAAATAAGTCTATGATGTCCCCAGAGTGTGTTTGTGAAGTGTTAGCTCAAAATACTCAACAGATAATTTTTTACAGCATGTTTAATTTGTCACTTTTTGGGGCTCAGAAAAAAAACGCACCGTTTTCCGTTTTAGTGTGTATCCCTTTAAATGCAAATGAGCTGTTGCTGCCGGCCCAGAGGGCGGAGCCTCACGAGCTCGCGCTTCAGTCAGGACAATCAGGACAAAAACAGAAACTCTCAGTAAGGGTGTTCATTTCGACCCGGAGTCGGACAATAATGCCCACAGAGTCAGAGAATACATGCTGTATGGAAATAGAACAGGTATAGTCTAGTTTAATTACGGATATAACTTATTTTTCATCTTGCTTTTATCCACTATTAGTACAAGCCTGTTGTAGCGGACCCCGTCCGAATGATGGCTAAAAATATACTGATGAGTTCAGTGAAGTTTATTGTCCATCACACAAAAGATGAAGCGTTAGTTTTACTCCAGAGAATCACAGTAAGAGCTGAATAAACACAGTATAAGAATTGTGCATTAATGTCTTATCCATAAACTCTCTCTCTCTCCCTTTCATTATCATCAACATACACAGCGAAGTACACAAAACACTCGTTACAACTAACGTAAACAAATATATACACACCTTTTCAGTCTGTGCTTAATAAACTGGTAAACCTTAATCCGTAACATGACTCGATGAGCACTTTCATTTCTGCCGTGATCAGTAACGTTAGGCCTGTCTCCGGAGACCGTAAGCTGGGTCACGAACAGTTGGTACTGATCCATCCTCGAGTAACAACGAGAGTAAATGAAGACTGCTATGTTCATTCTTACATCCAACAAAAAAAATACCTCAATCGCTTTTGAAGACATTCTTGTCTACAGCTAGTCTGGCTATCACCAGACCAAGTCTTTAGTCTGGGGAGTCTGCTCTGTATTTTCTACTGCACAAGAGGCGTGATCAACAGGTATAGTTCAAATGACTCTGTATGCAGTTGGATACTCCTTCAACCACTCAGACCAATGATCCAGGTGACGTACTTTGCAGCGAAAACTCCAGGCAGGAAACGTGTCAACAAACGTGTTGGTTTGTAGCATTGATCAGCGGTTTGCGGAAGCAGGAATGGTATCCAGCAATTTCTGAAACATGAAAGTGAGTGGTACTTACACCCACTCGAGTGATTCGTTTGCTAAACTAAAGAAGCCATTGAGCATCGTCGAAAGGTTAAAAGGAATTGGATTGGATTAAACCCGCCAATAGCGCGTCAGGTGGATAAGCCAGTTTGTGATTGGTCCCCGCAGATTTGTAGAAGAATGTACAGATTTCCAGCCTGAGCTGCAGGGCGAAATAAAATCGCCGGCAGATCGGCCTGGGTTTACCCAGTCTAGTCTACAGCTGCTCCGGCGTCGAAACATTGACGGACTGTGTTTAGCTCACTCAGGGCGGGTCTACGCCAAAGCTGCAGTGTCAATCAACAGTCGTGGGAGGGGCTTGTGCAAAAGTACGTCACATTGCCCCGAATCTGAGAACGGCTTGTTCTGAGACAGTGCAACAGCCCTTAATAGTTTAACAGCCCTTACTTCACTGTACCCAAGAAAAAGCAGTAGGTTATGGCCGATCTTGGATCTGCGAGTTCTGAATCGGTTCTTCATCGGCTACCGTTACGAATGTTGACGCAAAAACGCATTTTCGAATGCATAGTCCCCAAAATTGGTTTGCAGTGATGCGTACTTTCATGTTTCAATTCTCCCTCGACCGTTTCTGTGTTTGAGGGTCAAGCATATCAGTACAAAGTCCTCCCCTTCGGGTTGTCCCTGTCTCCCTGCGTATTCACGAAAGTTGCGGAGGGGGCCCTTGTTCCCATGAGGGAATGTGACGTTCGCATCCTCAACTATCTCGACGACTGGCTCATACTGGCACAGTCACGAGATCAGTTGTGCGAACACAGGGACATGGTGCTCAGTCACCTCAGCCAGCTGGGGCTTTGGGTCAACTGGGAAAAGAGCAAAATAGCCCCGTGCAGAGGATCTCTTTTCTCGATATGGAGTTGGATTCGGTCGCCCAGACAGCAAGCCTCACAGAAGAGCATGTTCGGTGAGTGTTGAACTACTTGAATTCGTTCAAAGGCAGGACAGCGGCCCCACTTAAATTATTTCAGAAAATCCTGGGTCATATGGCATCCGCAGTAACGCCGCTCAGTTTGCTTCATATTAGGCTGCTTCAGCACTGGCTTCACGGGCGAGTCCTGAGATGGACTTACTGGGTGACAATCACTCAGGTCAGCCGACGAACCTTTAGCCCGTGGTTGGACCCTTCGTTTCTTCGGGCAGGAGTGCCCCTAGAACAAGTGTCCAGGTATGCTGTGGTCTCCATGGATGCCTCTACCACAGGCTGGAGTGCCACATACAACGGGCATGCAGTTTTAGGGATTTGGACGGGTCCGCAACTGCATTGGCACATCAACCGCCTTGAGTTGGTAGTAGTACGTCTCGCAGTGGGCCGCAAAAAAAAACACTACTGGGCAAAGACGTACTGGTCCGTACGGACAAGACTGCGACCGTTGCGGTGGTTAATGGCCACCCTGAAAGTCTATGCTGCCAAAACTTCTGCCTATCACGATCCAATAGAAGGCAAGTCATTTCCTTAGGGGAGCGAGGAGGTTAAATCACCTTCCCCTTCCTCCATACCCTCTTGGGATTCAGAATGCCCCATTTGAGCCTTGCAGTCAGCAGAGGTAAAAATCTTGTCTATGAAGACGTTGCTACTGGTTGCATTGGCTTCCATTAAGAGGGTAGAGGACCTGAAGGCATTTCCAGTCTACGAATCGTGCATAGAATTTAGGCCGGATGACTCCCATGCAGTCTTGAGACCTCTCCCACATATGTACCCCCACTTTCATTAGATTATAGCCTTCGTGTAGAGCCAGTATCCTCCTGTGTTCTCACCTCAAACGAGTAGAAGGCACTGAGGGGCCCCGGCGAGTGTCAGCTTGCTCAGCCAGTGTATGTGCCCATATTGCTTCAGAGAGTTCCTACGAGTAAACCCTGTTGAGTTGAGTGGGTCATGTGGAACAGCAGTGATGGACATTCTCTGTGTAAGCCCTGTCCTTTCCTTCGCCCCATCTGCATAGAGGTATCAGGAGGCTTTAACAGGGCGCTGGAAGAGGCAGCATCTGTGGCGCTTTGGTAGGGATTCCTATTCGTTGGTCACTACCGATGTGGCGTCGAATGTGACAGACTGAAATGGAACGTCTCGGTTATGTATGTAACCCTCGTTCCCTGAAGGAGTTCCCTGTCTGGTCGCCACAGTACCTGTACCACCGCTGGGTGGCCGGGTCACGGCTTGGCTCCTCATATACCCACGCTGCGAGGCAGAGCAGCTGTTGCAATTCTCGCATACCATTCGCAACTCGTTTTATAAGGGCAAGTGCAGAGTAGAATCAAGAGTTTTAAAATTTGGACCTTCATGAATTGTGGACTACTTTTCTCTCTGTGTAAAATGTTTTCTGTTCTAATGATGATTGATATAAGGAAAAACCTGGCTTTCTGATATCCAAAAATATTACATAAATCATTCAGAGCCTGATGAAATGAGAACCTGTTGAGAGCAGGAAATTAGCAATTTCAGATGTTAGGTGAAGTTTGACTTCCCATGGCGCTCTGAAGTAAAAACTCCTGTCCAGTTGAAAGGTTTCAGATGCTGAAATCATATAAAACACTTCATATCGGTGTATCCTATCCAACAAGGAATTATGTTACTTATCATTACTTTTAGTAATCAGATTTGCGTGTAGGTTTTAAGTATGATACCACACACACACACACACACACACACACACACACACACAATATATTTTTACCAAAAAATAAACAATTATATTTCATTTCACAAGGGAGAATGACCCAGGACGCCGCCATGTTCATACCAAATCTACACCCTGGAGTCTAAGACTAAAACATGTGCTTTTTTAAAACAGGGAGCTGACAGACAGCTGCTTATTTATTTTAAATATTTTAAATAACAAAGTGTCAGGCCAGTGTAATAGAAACTAATGGATCCTGTTGGCTTTGGCACTGACTAATGGAGTGTTGCTGAGAGATCCAGCTTAATCAATGCCAGTTCGTTTTAGCATCAGCCTGATTGGATGTGGCGTAGCGCAGAGTCACACTCAAGCACCTGAGACCTCCATGCGGAGACACATGTGTCCACAACTCCTACGTCCATCAAAGGTGTCACTTCAGCCATGCCCAACTGACCTGAGCGTGAAGAGAACTGCACTCGGGTAGTGCTCGGAGACAGTGGATGTCTATGCAGTGACGCCCAGATTAGCAGTTTCTTCCTCTGCGTGTTCTCAGTCTTTTATTAAAGAATACAACATTTATAACTTACCAGTTTTATGTTTGGACTTGATCGCCAGCTCGCATTTACGCCTTGCGTTGAACAGAACATAGAGTTGTTCCTCTTTCGTGAGGACATCATCAGCATCAACCTGTACAGACACACAAAATATATAACAACGATTAATATAGAGTTGATTACCATGGGTATTTTTGATCTTTATTAGGGCATATTGTTTTTTTCTATATATTTCATCCTTTTATGTCAAGCTCTTCAGTGTAATTAATTCACTCAGATAAATGCTCTGAATATTTACAATTACTAATTATTTGATAAGAGATTATATAGTATAACTAATTTCTAACTAATAATTTATGTAGTATCACTTATGAAATACAAATGCATTGCATAAAAACAATGCCAGCCAACATCACGCTACATTCACAAACATTTGATTTGATATTAAAAGCACCATCAAAGCTTTATTCATTCCTTAAAATATATCATTATACATTCATGCATACATACAGATAATAACAGAGATAGATAGATAGATAGATAGATAGATAGATAGACAGACAGACAGACAGACAGACAGACAGACAGACAGACAGATAGATAGAAAGCTCTAGCATCATTGTCTTGCAGATTCCACTTGGTTTGATATATTATCGTGTAACTAATGGTCATACACAAGACTAGCAGTTTGAAAAAGGGAACAATGGGTGGAATATTAAGTCTGGCTTAATGCTCATATAGTTTTTGAGGGCACTATATGTACATTTTCTGAGCGATGCACACATTTTGTATCTCTAGTGATAAACAGGAAGTCTAATATATCAGGGAGACAAACACAGAACCAACTCTAAGATATCCAGCTATTTTATCACTTTAATATCACTGCATATTCCACGCTCACAAAAGCTTTTGCCAAGTAAACAAAAAACATTGTTTTTTGCACAATGCACAATATCTTGAAGGATCTAAGGATTCTCAATAGCATTAGATGTGTGTGTGTGTGTGTGTGTGTGTGTGTGTGTGTGGCTTCAAGAGAGCAACCATACATCTGTGTTGTGTTTTCTTTATCCTTTTAATTCATTTATAATAATTGTATCATAATCGTTTATAATTGAATCATTTATTATCCAACTGAATCATCTAATTGTTCATCTTTATTCTTTTATTTTCCTTGTAATGCTTGCTATTGTTGTTTAATCTTATGATGTTTGAAGGGATGCTTGTCTTCATAAGAGATCAGAGAAAAGTCTCTTTCAAGGTTTTAAGGACACTCTCAGAAAAAAAGGTACAAAATCTGTCACTGTGGCGGTACCTTTTCAAAAGGTACACTTTTGTACCTAAAGAGTACATATTAGTCCCTCAAAGGTACATATATGACCTCAAAGGTACATATATGTACCTTTGAGGGACTAATATGTACTCTATAGTACAAAAGTGTACCTTTTGAAAAGGTACCGCCACAGTGACAGATTTTGTACCTTTTTTTCTGAGAGTGGACAATGTTAAAAGGTCAAAAGCAATGGCTTTTGCTTTGGTATATGATAACACTTGTTGGATTTGTTCTGGCCAGACGAAGTAGAGATGAAGTTCAGATGAAGTCTAAACATTGAAGCATTTACTCAACTAAGGTTATTCAATAAACCCTGCTCATTTTTTATAATCATCTCCTGTTTTCTGCTCTTCCTCTCGGGCTGAAAATATACATTTAGTTAATACAGTTTTGTGATTTAGTTTCTGACAGGATCATGTAAAGAGACGAGATCTAATATTCCGGCTGTGGAGATTCAATCTAACAATCTCTACAGGTTCTCCATTTTCTATCTCAGTTGGGCTTTTGGTTTATGAAAGTGCTGTATGTAATATTCTTATGTGATATTCTTATATTTGGGTCACTCTATGACCCAATCATTTTTTATTTTATTTATTTTTTTTTTTTTTTACTGGGTACAATGAGATGACATTATTCCACTCATCCTTCAACCATCGAACATTAAAAGGACATTTAAAAGTGTAAAAGCATCAACAAGAATAACCAATAACCAAAAGCATGACGGGTTATATATCACTGTAGTTATATATATATCTGTAACATATGTAACATATGTTGCCTTAATCAAAAATGTTCATTTACTTCAGCAATGCATGATGCTATTTCAAAGTGATTTCCGTCATTTTGACTGATAATGAATTGTATTTACCTGTGAAAACAAACCTGGAAAGAGACGCGAGGATTAGAGGAGAATAACGAGAGATTCTCCGTGCATTCCAGTGAATTATTAATGGGAATGTGTCATAAATTAAATTGGGAGAACAGACCACAAATGTGCAGGACATGTTGTCCTTTTTCATACTATTACAGAGGAATGCAAAGGGAAAAAAGAAAAGAATCAGCAGGAAAGAATGCAGTGACTGAAAGGAGATCTTTCCGTAGATATTCTTGTCACGTTAAACACCAAGTGTAACGTTATTCTCATGATGTCTGAAATTAATAAAACATGAAGGAAAACTGACGGATCAGCTTTATTTTTAGGGCAACCTTGTGATTTGAAATGATTAGTTTCAGTCTTTTCCCCAAACCGGAAGTGCCTCCCATCATTCAGCGTGCAGTGAGCTCGTCGGGAATAAGCTGGATACGTTTATGTAAAATCTCAGGCATGGTTTGTCCACTCTGAGCTGTGAAGCCAATGCAGGTGTGACTCTGAATTTGGCTTACATTATTTCCCCTTTATCTCTTTAATTTCCTTTCCTCTCTACTGTTACAGCATGCCGGAAATGCCACCATTTCCAGTTATGCGCACAGTTATCCATTGGGAAACCTGGAATTTTTGGGCTTTACTAGAATAGTTTTTCAGGCTTTCATGCATATTTGCCATTGCTGCATCCCAGTCTGTCAGTGCGTTTCCCGAAAGCGTCATTTGCCAACTGTGGTCGCAAGTTCAGTCGTTATCAGCAGTTCAACGAGTCAGCGTTTCTCTGCTCTGATTGGTCGGCTGGTGAAGTGTGTTGTGATTGGTCGAGTGCTTCGAGTGTGTTTGGGAAATGTCCCGCCCCTTACCATAACCACCAGTTTAACACACTACTAACTAACTCAACCAGGCCCCGCCCCTTTATTCTGCGTATTAATTATTATAATGAGGAATATTGTGACGTGTTCGTTCCCGGAAGAAACTCAAGACTACAATGGAGTGTTATGTAATGTTAAATCCCATGTTCGGTATAGTGTATTCAGTTATTCACTGGCAACAAGAGTTCATTGTTTATTTATTTATTTATTTTTTAAACCTCTATATTTTATTTCCTTCTTAAATGCATGTTATGCCATAACAACTCTTGTTACATAGAACTGCTTTCCCATTAACAGCACTCAGATTTAGCTTGCCTTACAATGTCCAGAAATCCATATCTTAAAGAATAAAACACTCCAAGCTGGAAGAGTTGCTCACAGTGAATAATTAGACGTTCTGTTCCTAACAAGCTAGGGTTATATGAGAACCACCGATTTACTATCATCATCTTCATTTACCCAAAGCATGCGTGCTATTTATAGATGAAAAACAGCCACATCAGGCCTTCAGAGATTATAGTACGTAGCTTGTCGGTTTCACTGCTCATAAGATGGAATTAATATTTCTTGCATTGACACAGAGAAAATGAACCTTGCGTTCGCTAAGAGCTTGTCAACACTGATTACATCCAGCCGAGCTCCAGTCACTGTTTAGATCTCAGGGTATTGATCTCCGTCTCAGGGAAGGTGTTTGATAGACCTGACTGCAGTTTCTTCACTGGTTGTTTCACATGGCATACTAGCACAGCACTCTTACTAACCCTGCCGTACATTAGTGCTCAGCACACAGGTCACATTCATATCAATGGCACTGGCTTGGCTGACTTACTTTTTCTTACAACAAAAGTGAACATCCCTGAACTTACTTAAGCTGGATGACACTATTTTCTTTTAGAAACAAACTTTGTTCCATTATTGTCCTGTTATTACTGTAAAGCTGTTTTTATATGTGCTCAGCATTCAGTTCTCAATGGCACTTGCTTGACTGACTTACTATTTCCAATGAGATACTGAAGTGTGCATCTGATCAACACTTTCCTATCCCATAAGGCCACGGGAGATGAGTTGTGAACGGCACACCTGATTCTGGTAGGTCATGTGACAGTGACAACATACATCCAAATTTCATTCATCCTACCCATATTCATACTATATAGTAGTACAACACACTTGACGGCCTCAAAGTAAAGGTCCTCGCACACTGAGTCCGAAATTTTCATATATGTGTTGTTTCGTGTTCGTCATTCGGTGGCTTTGAACTGTCAAAACACCAAAGTAATTGTTACAGATGCGAAAAACACAGAAAATCGATATTTTTATGACGGATGAAAGTTTTGGAGGGAGTGTGTAAACGTGATTGACACAACGTGAGGTCGTATTATTTTTTAACGAGCAAAAATTTCGGACTTTTTTTTCGGACCTCAAGATCAGTTTCGGATGCAACGAGTATTTTTCCTACAGTGGCATTTTAAAATCCTACAGTTAAGAATCAAGGCAAGACTGAAAAGCAGCATGTTTAATTTCAACAGAAACGGCAACTTCTCCGATTGGAGGATCCCATTTCAGAATGATCGGCAGTAAAGCCTTGTGACATCTATCTACAGGAACATACACCTCAATGAACACTTAAACTCTTAGCCTTTTATGTTCAAACCGGAGTCAGACAATGATGGAGAGACTCAAGAAGAAGTGACAACATGTAGAAGCAACAGGACATTTCTGAATGGTTAGTTGATGAATTTATGAAGCTTATGTGTAGTTATCTTCTAGTCATTGATTAGCATATTCTGTCATGATAATCTATAAATCGGGTTTCAGGGGGCGGTGTTTATGTAAATTCTAGTGTTGGTGATGTCACTAACCCGGGGGGAATGTGGTGTAGTCTCTACCAGCCGTTTGTTATAGTCCTTAAAAAGCGATTTCTTTAAAAGCAAATATCTCCCTTTGCTTTGAACTTTGAGCGTCGTAACTTTGCAGATGTTGTTCATGCTCAAACAGCAACATTACACACTAACTAAAGCTAGAAAAGTCAAATCATAATCAACTTCTTTAAATAGAAAAGTGCTGAAGGTCGCAACAGGATTCAAGAGTGAATATTTCATTATAAGCCAGGCTTGTTTTCATTCTTCACAGGTATGGTATGTCATTTTTGGGATGTTTCAGTATCTAAGCATAAAACTCAGGGACGGGAAGCAAGTCGTTCGTCGGCTGATTTCTCCTGAATGGTCTAAACACTGAGGCTTTGTGGAGAGATGGACCCCACACCGCAAAACTGGCTCGACCAATGGGGTTTCTCCAGTCAACAAATGCACTTGAAACTGCTATTCTGTTGCAATGGAAGCATTAGAATATGTAGTTATAACATTTGGTGACACAGAAATGACACACAATCAGTAATGTAGACAACCATGAGTTAATATTGCATATTGTCTATTCATTAAGACAGTTAGCTTGTTTTCTTATGTATATAATGAACTGGATTACCATGGGTGTCATTTGCACCTGATATTTGACATTCGTGAAGAAATGTAGCTGGAAGTCAGACTGACATTAATCAAGATGGATAAATATGAAAATGTCCAGTAGTTTGAGTCGAATGCAGTAGCTCTAATTTAGGCATTAAATCAACATTTTCTTTTTGTGTCTAAAAACATTTACCTTTCACGGTACACGGCAGTCAACATTTCACACTTATATAAGCACAGTAGCCAGGCAGGATTTCATTAAATTAAATCACAATATTTTCCAAATGGCCAGGCCAAAATCCCAAATTAATGAAATGAATAGCATGTCTTTTATCTTCCGACCGAGTGGTCGAGTGACTCTCAACTCTACTGTGCACTGCCATGTTTGGATATGATAATGAGGCCAGCGTCTCATAGACATTTTTATGTTATTTCCAGAAAGGCGGAGGTAGAAAAACCAGAGACGATAAAGGCTTGATAAAAGAGCACAGCAGAAACCTGTGTCCTCGGATGAGAAAGACGGACCCGAGTGGAATGTGTTGAAATAGCTGAAATATCATGCATTTTCATAAAATCTCTAAAGGCCTGTTCACTCCAAAAAAAGATATTTGACATTTGATATAGACTGCAATAAAGCAGGACAATGAATCAATTTGAAAAGGCTATGATTCACCTGTATGTGCTTGAAGTCTTCCACACTGACACTGTTTTAATCTTTGGTTCGCATAAATTACATATGAAAGTGTAACCTTTACTTGTCGATTTATGTAAAATATGAACCCACGTCTTTTACATAATCACCAGATGATCTCGGTGAATAAGCAAGACGTGTGATATAACAATAGATGGAGGAAATGCACAATTTTAGTTTGTGATTAATACGAAGATGCTTCAATTAATTGCAGATTCGTCAAAACACGAAAAGTAATGTAGCTTTCGGTCGCGCTAAACCGGTACTGCTGGAAAAAGTAGTTCGCTACTAGAAAAGCTGTCTATCCACTTCTCTGGTTTACGCAGATCTTCTTCTATGCTTGTTTTTGCATCTCAAGATGATGCACTCTTTCAGAAGATGTGTAACAGCGCCCCCTACCGTATGACAGTGAAAACACGTGTTAATGGCAGGGAAAGAGTTAAGTGAAAAAATGTAAGTCAGATGTTTGAAGGGAGGGGTTGAAAAAGTTAACCCTTAGTGGCAGATGGCAGATACTGCACTCTTCTGAGACAGTAGACAGTAAGGTTTCCCTTAAGAGGGTTTTCAGTGAAGAAAACCACCACTAACTTCCTCCTGTCACCTTGAGTAGTAGAGACAGACAAGCATGTGACTCATCCAAAGTAAATTGAAGTCAGCCAAGCCAAATTGTCTGCTTCATAGTGGCAATCATAGTCTCAATCACATCATCCTTTCTAGCCCTGTTTTTCCAGCTCCACACCAGACGCCGAAACATCTGACCCCACCGACTGGCAGCATCTGTAAACATAATATTCTATCCATCAATATTTTCTCTTTTCTCAAGTAAGGAGGTGAAGGGAAGTCATATTTTGGGCACTGAAAGGGTGTACAGAGGAGAGACGTTTATGGCTACGCACAGTAAACAACCACAAATGGAACAACATTTTGCCACAAGTAAATATGGGAAAGACACAACTTGTTTGGTGTTCTGGATGGGCCAATATAGAATATTCCACAATCCAATCCAAACAGGGAGGAAAGAAGACCAAGATATAAATTTGCTCAGTACTGGTTTAATGTTATGCAGAGGCAAGTCCAGTGAGAAACAGGACGACACATTCAAACAAATCTACAGTTCGCAAAGTAGAAAACAGAGACAAGACTTAGGGGAAGAAATCCTCCTTAAGAACATTGTACATCAGCCAGTGCACAATTATTATTATTTTTTGTTCCAATCAACATAAAAAAAAATAAAAAAAATAAACTATTCTATTTAAATTTAGTTGAATACTTCAATAACCAATGACAGCAAAGAAAATCCCCAATTAAAGATTTATCTTGAATGTTAACTTACCTATGACTTATATATAGGTATATGAATGCATATTTAATCGTCCATATTTTAATTTAGGATATGTTCTAATAGCAACACTGTGAATTCAGTGAATTTGCCTAAAAATGTCTGAAATGTACATCTAACTCAAGGAATTACAGAATAAATAACATGGGATACAATATGTATTACATTTTAAAATAACAGCACTAGTAAAAACATCTAAATTGTCTGTGCCAATACTCGGAAACTTTTGAAGTAATATTTTCACTTCAAAATGAAAATAATCCTCCACAAATAAAAACATGAACGTGTCCTCGAATCCACATTAACAAATTATATAAAAACATTGATATTCAACTATAATGTCAAAGATCACCGTTTTCCACAGACACACAATTACAGGACTGACTACAAATGTACAAAAGTTAATATGCAGATGAAATGACAAAATTAAGAAGAGCATAGCCATTCATTTTTGATTTTGCAGAAGCAAGCAACAACGGCCGGGTAGCTTAAGTAATGCTGTGTTATCTCACATTTGCTTTTGTTTACACTATGGTGTTTAGGGTTTAGTGTAGATGGTACATTCTTTTATTTGGTACGACTTTAACCTTTTAGTGACACTCACCGGACATTTCATTTCCGAACTGTTGAGACATATACAACAACCGACTAGTGGTTGCACTGATTTCTCCTAGTCAGCTACCTTTCAAAACAATACTCCAGTACTTGTGGTTTATATTATTGTTTAAAAAAAAAAAAAAAAAAGGACAAAAAAATCCTAAAAGAGGAAAAGGAAGAAAGACAGCCCAATGTTTACAGCAATTACGTCTCTTATGTAGGGTTGGGAATCGAGAATCGATTAAGGTCAGGAATCGGACACTTGTGATTCCTCTTATCAATTCCTTTGTGTGTGTTTTAATGTGACTTTGAACCATTCAAGTGCAAGAAGACCCGCACACTGTTTTCTCTGCCGCGCACACATCCACAGCGCGCTCACAGAACGCCGCCGCTCATCCTGGACAGGCGCCAAACTGAACTGAGTTCCTCTCCAGTCAGTCACGTTTGACTTACGTCGGAACTGACGTCATGGGGTCTCGCCTGGGGGCCCAATCACCTTCAAGTGGTCACAGAACGAGCCAATGAACAATGGCCAGTGAGATTTGCATGTATTTTCCTGTAAAGTGACAGCCGCCTAATCTTCCTGCTGCCGTCTCTATAACAACACTAATCAAACAAAAACAGACAGAGAAAATGCACTTGCTGTTCTTGACAGAATAACTTTTGTAACTATATTTGTAATTCATAAACTGCAGTGTTATTTTACATTTGATTAGTTTCTGAACCTGAATACCTGAACATCTTAAAGCACTGTTTATATCAGTCGTATCTTTGTTCAGTTGTGATTATTTGCGCGATTGCTAATTTATTTATTTGTTCTTTTTTAATTACTGAGTGTTTACTTGTCTTTAATAATGCTTGAAATTTATATTAGATTGACTAGTTGTTTTCGCTGTGGTATTTTTAAACCACAGGCAAACGCTCCTTGTGTAAGTGTTCTTTAGCCTGTTGATTTGTGTTCATGATATTCAGCTACAATTCAATGTTTTGCAATAAGACTTAGAATAAATGTGAATGATAACTAAGTCTTTTTTTACCTCATTGGAATTGAAAATGTAGAAAATTGATAAAAATTGGAATCACAATCATTAAAATTCAAATGACACCCAACCCTAATTATATATATATAAAAAAAATCATGTGGTCTATTCACCGTCATCGTCCTCCTGCCATAAACTCTCTTTGGTTGCAGTCACGTCTCGCTAGTTTAAGAAAAACAAGCATGTCGTTTTGTCATGATTGAGTGCTTGAGTTCTCACTGGCTTCAGACTAGATGAAGTAGTCGACTACCTGACTAGCCTACGCAAGCCAACCAACCAACACAATACTAAAGCGATGCCAGATTCACATTCATCTCTTTTGGCTTTTAACGCCACAGTTCACTTTGAAAGCGCAAGTACAAGAAGAAACCTAATATCATTTAACAGAATGTCACCACAGGGACATTTTTCCAAAGAGCCTGGGATGAAATTGTGAATTCACCCCTCATTCACCCCTCAGAGTGTCATAACAGATACCATTAGCATCTGGGTGTGACTGCTCACCTGATTTGGCCAGTTAAAACAGAATATGAATCTGCGTATAGCGAATACATTCTCACTCCCGCTTAATTCACATTTATTCAGAGAATGCATTTGACATGATTCAGTTTAATGGCCAGCGCTAATGAAAACAAGATCCCCTGTCAAGATACACACGTGGCTTTATGTTACGGGGTCAACACAAGTCTGACCTCATTCCCTAAACGCCATGTGCTACTTCCTCAAGAGAGTCGCCAGCAGTCAGCAGCTGATGGCATTCCTGAGTCTAATCCAATCGGATGTATATCATCCTGGTGCCATTCATAGCTGGGTTACACTGCTCTAAGAATATTGAATTGAAGCGAAGCACAATGCAGAGATACAGAGATTCGTCATCCCTGCGAGGTGTTCCTCAATTACGCCAAACACAGACCGCCGATTGTGAGGCTGGCTGGCAACAACACACAATAACTGGCAGGAAAGCGATCGTCTTTTCCACTCTATCGAGATACTGAGCATGAATCGGGATTAAGCTTTCCCCAGAGGCGGATCACAAGTAATTAGTCTGTGCCTCACAATTATTTCTGAAAACTATTCCTTCTCCACTGGCTTGACTCCCAGCCACCAAAGTAAACATTAGAGTCAAGGGGGGAAGCTGAGATATTCTAATTTATAGCATTTCATTCAAAACAGTCTTCTTTTTGTTAAACAGCACTGGAGGCAGGCCAGGAAGAAAACGAGAAAAATACACAAGAGTATAAATACGCGAGGGTTTTGCACTCCCTGTGTTTGAATGACACCGCGCATTTATGTCTTTTCAAGGAAACACCTCAACTAATATTGAGTTTACTGTATTTAGGCTTAAGAGAGCAGAAAGATATCCAGCTTGGCACTGTGTGACTTTATGATTTTATGAATAGGCTGCTGACCTGCCTGACCCATTAATACTAAAACAAACATGGTTTCTGCAGTTTGCACACTGTTATATTTTGAGTCGTACCTCATTAAGTTATCATTTATAGCAATATTTCCTCAGACGAATGGTAGAACTAATAATGTGATTGAAATTTGTAGTAGAGGCTCTAAATGCAGCTTATTTATTAAAGAAAACCAGATCCCAGCAGCCAGAACCGGGAAAAATCACAGTATACTAGTCATATCAAATGTACAAGACATGGTACAATAATAAGCAACAAGGGACTGGTGATGTGCACTTCACAAAGCCTCAAAACTTCTACAAATCTTGTTTCGAATCAGTGATTTGGAGGTTGTTTCAAACTCATCAAGTCAAACAAGGCTTTGTTACGTCGTTCTGTTTCGGACTTTGGTTTTGAAAACTTCTAATGTTTTCCAGCTAAAGGGCGTTGATCCGATGAAGACATTAACAAGTGTCTAACGCTTTAACTGATCTATGGCCACTTTTATAATGTAGGATAATTATTTAATGAATTGTAATAATACAAAAAGGAGAATGAAACGTAATTGCTTCTAATTGGCCTGGTTTGCACAAGTCCTGCCAAAGGTGTAATTATACACTGAAGTAATTAGTACAAGGGACATCTGACAAACAAAGGTATAAATACACTGAGTGAACGAGGAACTAAACATGACACAGGTAAACAATGGCTGTGTCTGAAATCACCCCCTATACCCTTAAATATGGCACTGTTGAGGGGACAGCCGTTAGTAGTGGTGTCCGAAACCATAGTGGACGTTATTGAGTGCACTCATTCAATCCCACAATGCACCACAATAACGAGTTTGTGAGATACACCCAATTGTGAGATATAAAGTCAGAATTGCATGATATAAAGTCGCAATTGTGTGTCATAAAGAATTATGAGATATAAACTTGCAATTCTGAGGAAAAAAGTCAGTCTTTTAAAATAAAAGATGAAATGAATAATAAATTATAATTTTGACTCATCCTGTTTCTTAAAAGTGTTTTAAAGCTGAAATGTGAGGTTTTAAAAATTCAACTGTGATCTTTATTATTTATTTTATTTTACACATGGAGGAAACACACTCTCAGGCTTTCTTCAGTGTGTGAGGCCATCCAACATCTCCAACTATTATTTAAACAATTCATTCCCTGTCACCATCGATCAACAAGTTTGATCAACGCTAAATATTAAACATGTTTGATTTGTAAAATACATTTTTGGATGTTAAGATGACTAAGATAGATGGTTTATTGTACACATCCAAGTATCGAAAACCTAAGGATGAAAACACGATATTAGGAATAGATCGTCATCCAACCCCTCTCAAATGCAGTCTACAGATTAGTCAACTTTACAGACTAAAACGTATTTGTAGCACTACATATGAATCTGATGAACAGACCAACTACCCGAGGGAACAGATTAAACACAGGAAGAATTGAGAAGAATGCAACAAGGAAAGAAAATACAAACTAAGAGTCTTCAACATGACAGTGATCACATGACAACTACCCACATACTGATTTAGATTAGATTATCCTCACTAATAATGTACCATGGTAACCACATAATAATGTATTGTAAGTGCTACAGTGTTTGTTACTACAACAAAACTGTGGTAAGGGACAAAAAGACTGAAACTTTTCTGGAGGAAATGTGAATTTATGATAATATTTTGGTCTCTAGATTCTCAGGTCCTTCCTTCACTCTAAACAAACTTGGGCTATTTTTTGTACCCAAATCCTGGGTTAAGCCTTTTGGGGACATTTTTTGGGTTACTTTTTCAGTGTTTGGGTAGTTTTTGTGTTACCCAGATCCTGAGTCAGACATAACCCAGTGTTTGGGTAGTTTTTGTGTTACCCAGATCCTGGGTCAGGTGTAACAACCCAGTGTTTGGGTAGTTTTTGTGTAACCCAGATCCTGGATCAGACGTAAAAACCCAGTGTTTGTGTAGTTTATGTGTTACCCAGATCCTGGGTCAGACGTAACAACCCAGTGTTTGGGTAGTTTTTGTGTAACCCAGATCCTGGATCAGACGTAAAAACCCAGTGTTTGTGTAGTTTATGTGTTACCCAGATCCTGGGTCAGACGTAACAACCCAGTGTTTGGGTAGTTTATGTGTTACCCAGATCCTGGGTCAGACGTAACAACCCAGTGTTTGAGTAGTTTTTGTGTTACCCAGATCCTGGATCAGACGTAACAACCCAGTGTTTGGGTAGTTTATGTGTTACCCAGATCCTGGGTCAGACGTAACAACCCAGTGTTTGAGTAGTTTTTGTGTTACCCAGATCCTGGGTCAGACATAACAACCCAGTGTTTGAGTAGTTTTTGTGTTACCCAGATCCTGGGTCAGACATAACAACCCAGTGTTTGAGTAGTTTTTGTGTTACCCAGATCCTGGGTCAGACAGCTCCGTCAAATTGTTGCATGTCTTCGGTAAAATAGAGGTTTGTGTACATTTTATTTTATCTATAAATTCACTATTGTTCTATAAATCATTTAATTTTAGCAAAGCAACATACAGTGGCGCGATGTGAGTCACCTAAAGAACATTTTATGATTTTATTCAAAAAAAGATACAGAATATAAATGCTTAGACTGTTCAGATATGTTCTCAGAACTGTACACTCATTGTTTAAGGACAGGTTATGGAGTCAGTCACAGCATATAGCGAGTATTTAAAAAAAGAAAGTTTAGAGGATTCCATATGTATGAAGTAAAAAAAAAAAAAGAAGCTAGAACTGTAGTAAAAATGAATCAACCCAGTATACTGGGTTAAATAAATAACCCAATTTGCTGGGTAAAATGAACCCAACATGTGTTCTGTCCTATGTTTATCCAGCCCTTGGGTTGAAACAACTCAAATTGGGCTGTTTTTAACCCAGTGTTTTTTAGAGTGTTCAGCTGTAAGTGTGTGGGATTCTGGGATTGTACGTGTAATCACTGACCTCTCCTAAACAAGCTGCACATATCATGTAGTCATTATGTAATTTGGTGGAAACTGTTAGTACTATGGTGCATTCCTGTGAGATTTAGTTGAAACGTGTAAATGAGTGATTCCAGGATGTGGGAATGCTCTAACGCCGGAGAGCACTGAGCGTCAGTGGCTGTTCCTGTGTGGCAGACCCAGGGCGTCTATGGCGAGCTCAGTCCCCGTGAGCGGACATGGCAGCACTGTTCACGTTACCCACACCAACACCAGCAGTGGTCAAGCTTTTGCATCATCACTGTGGGCAAACACAGTTACGCTCCAAAACGCTTTGTTTGTCATCATTTCTGAGAAGCAAACTATGTACACAGTATTTGTGGGCTTCAGTTTTTGGCAGTAATCAAGCAGATATTTGCTGCTGAGTTGACTTTACTGCGGTTTTCTGCAAGTTTTGTTCAAACTTTCCCAGAACAATGGAAAGAAAGGCGGACAGTCGTGGGGTATATTGTTTTATGATCTGGGATTGATAATTACAGTTTTTAATGTTGCTTACACACTAAAAATGGTCAGTTGAGAGGCACACTCAGTGAAACCTTTCAAGACATTATCTTCTTTATACTCAGTTTGAGATAAACACAGTCTCTACATTAAACACATCTCTCAAAATGCACAGCTCTTGTGTTTCATTCGGAAAACACTACCGTTGAATTCATTTACTCATTACCCACATCCAGTGGTTCACTTACAAAGCAGAGCTTGAGGGCTATTTAAGGGCATTACGTTCTTGGTTTGGACGACAGGAGGCCACTTTTGGAGAATAAGAGGAGCGAGAGAACGAAGACAAAGGAGAACGATCCCAAAGATTAGCACGTTTAACTTAACGGGCATTTCTCTCTAAGCGAATCTGCTATAGCGAGAGGACGAGCGTGAGTCGACAGCTTCATATTCGGCTGACACTGACTCAGAAAAACATATGTTTATTAATAAACTGTTAAGATGTTCAGACAGTCTGCTTGCTGTTTTTTTACACGCAGTCATTATTTTTTGCCGGTACACTGCAGCAGGCTTTACGTGTGCGCTTGAGTGCTTAATTTATGTTTTAAAGGCTCATTATTATGGTTCAGTATTTCTCTGTAATGAAGAACAATGTTACATTTAATACTCTTTCTCAGCTCTGAAACTCAAAGCATTTTTGAATGCCCACCACCACTATATATTCAAGTAATTACATTAATATCATAAACGTGCAACTGGGTGGCTTAACAATCTGGTGCTCTTCGGCTATTTTTGACTGAAAGATTTTAAGTTTTTTATTTATTTATTAAAAATAAAATAAAAATGTACATTTTTGACTTCATCAGAATGGTACGAAACTTGGTAAATGATTTGGCACTTGCTGTGTGAACACAAAAATGATGGGCATGATTCAAAAAGGTTAAATGGTCCTGTAAAAAAATAGTCCCACTTGTGCTCCTCGCGTTCAGAAATGACGCATTGGAAATGAATGGGAGACGGACTTCCTCTAGTGGAAGCGTTTGGTACTGCAGCCGAACACACTCGCACTGAAAGCTCATTTTTTGAGATATCAGCCTCAAATTTTTAACAACTTGTTTAGATTTATTGAGTTTTAGAGTAAAACGTGTTTTAAATAAAAAAATGTAACGCAAAAATTTTTTATTGTATTTTTGTGCATTCTTAATACCAATAAACGTAAAATTCTGTTATCTTTTTAAGTTCACTTTTTCAAACTTTTTTCACTTCAGCAATAATCTGCCAAATGTCGTCTGTGAAAAGAGATCAAACTTCAGTCTGTTGCTCTACATTATTCAAGATTTACCACAGTTTAAGTTGGAATTTTATTTTCAGGTCTATGCTCAAAAAGTGAATAAATGGATTATAAATACAGCGGAAATATAATTTAGTACCATAAAATCCCCTAAAAATATAAAATATAAAATAAAAGACATTATCAAACTAAAATATAGTACATTAATTTCATTGAAATAATAAAATAAACGGCGAAGAGCACCATGACCGAGCACTAGTAGACTAGAAAAAGCCCTACTCTATATCATACTGCACTTACAGCACTACAGGAACATACTCATAACTCCCTGACCATTCACGTCATGTTTTTGCAGAATATGATCATAACAAACAACAGCATGCATTTGAGAGACAACTGCAACAACACATAATCACTGAAAACACAATCTTCAGTAACATAAATACAGTGAGTCTATCTCAAAACATGGTGTTTGTGTCTTCATAGTGTTCATAGAGAGATATTTCAGCTGCGGTAATCATAACACATGTGTGTGTGCAAGTGAATCTACAGTCTGAATCTGACAGATAACGTCATAACAAAAGTCCCAAATCAGACGAATTTCCACCTCAGTGGACAATAAAGATTATATTCTATTCTATTCTGTTCTGTTCTGTTCTGTTCTGTACCGTTCCGTTCCGTTCCGTTCCGTACCGTTCCATTCCATTCCATTCCATTCCATTCTATTCTATTCTATTCTATTCTATTCTATTCTGTTCTGTTCCATTCTATTCTATTCTAAAAAACAACAGTACTAGCAATGGAACTCAAGACAATGAGATCACTTATCTTAATGTGATCAGTTGTTCTATCCTCTATAGTCCCACAGGGATTAGCTATGCATTGAACTTGAGAAATACACCACCAAATCATTTGTAATGCAGATAAAAGGGGTCAAAGATCACGGGTATGTGGACATAAGCCCCCCGTCCCCCTGAATGACCCTTAAAGACTTCAGTCTGAAGAGAACAGTTTGTCCTCATGCTCTCGTTCAGTCACAGTCTTATCCTCCTTCTCTATGAAACACAAAACGAAGTGTTAGGCAGAATATGTTTAATAACACAAAAGTGGATATGATTTATACTTCCAAGCTGCTAAAATGACATAAACTAATAAGGAGCTATTTTAACACTGGTACAGTACCCCAGACACTAAGTCATCTGGCAGGGAGAAGGAGGATAAGAGTTCAGGAGTAGGTGCAAAATCTCCATTAAATTATACGTTTATCTATTCGTTTATTGATTGATTTAAATTTTAGCTGCATTCACTTTTTTTTTTACTTTTTTTTAATCTGTTGCCATTTGTGTTATATTGAATATCCTACTAATGGTGTTTTGTCCAGTTTGGAGCTGTGTACTATAATTCACTTTCAGAGTGAACAGCATCTCGGACATTGTGCAGAACATCTTGTGTTTAACAGAAGAACAGAAGAACAGAAGAACAGTAGACAGAAGAACAGAAGAACAGAAGAACAGAAGAAGAGTAGACTGAAGAACAGAAGAACAGAAGGCAGGATGCTGTTTTCTGTATTGAATGTTGCTCAGCGTTCAAAGGATACAAAATTAGCCAGTCAGTAACAGTAATTTGGTATATTTGTGTGTGTGTGCTTTTTTATTTAAATGTAATTTATTTTATCCTTTGTTTTCATTATAATTGTCTTTGTTGACTATGAAATCAAATTACATGAAAAGGGATTTGCATTTAGTCATTTTAACTGCTTGATTACTTGACATGCTTGCTGTGGGACCTTGGATGATAGATTGAGTTCTGTGACTTGTTCAGTTCTTGTTTAATTGTTTGGCGAAAAAATTTCAGCCACTCAACTCTCCTTTTGGTTTAATCTCATAGGGAATGTGTCTGGCATGCAGAACCGAGGTGGTCAATCCAGTGTTCCTGAGGTCTCTGAGGGTCCCCATCATCGGCACCACCACCCTCCTCTATCCCTCTCGCACTCTTCCTCTTGCCTTACTCATTGCACTCTTGACCAGCCTGGAAGTGCCGCAGCTCTCCGGCCCACCAGTCGCCAGGCTAGTCCCTCCACATGCTCCTCCCAGCCTGCATGCGGCCTTGACTCCCCCCCTTCGCATCACTCCCATCGGCCCCCTCCCAAAAACAACCTGCACCATGTCAACAAGATCCTCCGTGCAAAGAAGCTCCAGAGGCAAGCACGCACAGGAAACAACGTAGTAAAAAAACGGGGTCCGGGTCGTCCCCGTAAATATCCGCTGCCCTCGCCTCCCCCATCACCATCACCACAGGCATCTGAACAGGAGAACCACCCGTTACCTGAAAGGCACAGAGGAAGTGTGCTCTGGGAGGGAGACACCGTGGTTGATGTCATTGAGTCTGTAGTGCAGAGCCAGCGCAGAAAAGGACGCAAGCGGAAACGCTGGGAGAGGGAGACGGAAGGAGGCGATGAGGAAGAAGAGGAACCGGAGGAGGAAAGAGAGGCGGAAGAAGAAGAAGAAGAACATTCAGCTGCTAGAGAGGAGGATGTGATGCAGAGAGTTAGAACAGAAGGAGGGAGGGAATGGTTGACGCAGGAAGAAATGCATTGTTTTCGCAGGTATGCTGTACAAAATACACCATTCAAATGTGTGGGGTCAGTACGAATTTTTTTCAGTACGCTGTTCTTTTGAACTTTCTCTTCATCAAAGAATCTTGAAATAAAAATTGTCCACAACTGTCTTCAACATTGATAATAATAATGATTGTTTTTGATAATCAAATCATCATATTAGAATGATTTCTGAAGGATCATGTGAATAATAATATAACATGTAATAATTTTTCACAATTTTGAAAGTATGTTTGATCAAATAAACACAGCCTTTATGAGCAGAAGAAACTCTTTCAAAAACAGTAAAACATATTGTTCTCTTCTAGTTATAGTCCAACAACCAGCATTATTTAGTTTCTAATTAAGTTGTATCAATAGTTTTTGAATTGGCATTTCATTTTTAAATTTGATTAATTTTAGCTTAAAATGAAATGTATTTAGATGTCACCACGTGAAGCACATTTTTAGGTTCCCATTTTCAACACATATAAACCGAGTTCATCTTAAACTCAAACACAGATAACAGCCACTGCATGTTTGATCTGGAAGAGACAAGAAGAGCTGGTTCTCCGTCACATCTTCACATGCAGAGCCGTATTATGGAAATGCTAGTATATGTTTGTGTTCTTTGTTTAGGTATTTTGTCATTCATTGCATCACAGCCTGACTTTTCCTTCCTTGTTGTTGGCGTGCGTCACCAAAGAAAAACAAAAAAAAATCAGTAAAAGGAGGAGAAAAGAAAGAGGGCAGTGATCTTGTAAATTACAGCCTTGCCATGGTGTTTTTAATGGCACGTCCACAATCTGGAAAAGACATGAATATGTTGCTTCTGACATATTACACCACATGAATGTTTGAGCCTGGCCCGTATGAAGCCTGTGAGTCAGTGCCACTCCTCCTCAACTGTGCAATTTGCATTTGATGATAGAAACCACAGACCACAAGACTGGTTGTCCCTTGGAAATGCTCGCAAAACCACATTCTGACTTAGTGCAGCATTTACTTCCTAATTACAGTGTTGCCTTGGCCAGATACGGCTGAAGATCTGCAGTGGAAACAGTGTGTGTTGCTTTAGTGTGGCCCGTTTCCCCCTCTCCTTGAAAAAAATCATGTTTTTTATCTATTATATAAGATCTTTTAATATACACTACACTTTTTGTTGTCCACTGCCAACACGGCATTTTCATTTTCATCCACAGCTTAGAGACGGGTTATGTAAAGGGCAGAGTGGACACTGGTGTTCAGCAATACCGTAATGGATGTCATTGGTTAGTAACTGTACACCGGACAGGGATGTTTGTGCGTGGCGGTCCGCATCTGTTAACCTGTGCTAGGGCTCATTACAGCCAGGACAGAACAACCGAGGCTAGATTACGGATTAGAGGAGATCTGCTTTTAATTCTCATAAGTGCTGTCTATTTCTGGACGCTACAGATGTTACGCTCATAACTAAGATGCTAACAATGTGTTGAGATGTGCACAACAGCCACTGTTCTCTGTAAAAGCACAAGCCTCACTTCTCCAGAGCTGTGTTCTCTGAAACATCACAGGTGTGTTGTGATGGACTCGGTGTATTCTCAAAGGCCCGAGGCAGGGGAGCGGATGGACAAATTAAAGGATTTGAGGCAAGCAAATATGATTAAGAATGAGTCTGAAAGCTCTTCAAAGAGATGTCCTGCGACAAATGAATGTTGACATGTCTGGAAAACACTCTCTCTCTCTCTCTCTCTCTCTCTCTCTCTCTCTCTCTCTCACACACACACACACACACACACACACACATGGGAAAGGATGAACACCAAAAGCTCTGTAGCTTCAGACAAACTCTCAATCTACAGTAGTGGCCAGAAGTGACGTCCAGAAGGGATATTAGTGTTTAATGACCCTAGAAGTTCAATTAAACAAATATTTGATATTTTTTTTTTTTATATATAGCAGAAGAACAAAACACTAAACCTGGTTAAGATATTTATCTGACAAAATAATTTGGCAAACAAGGCAAAATGCAGCTAGTTTTTATTCACTATGCAAAAACAAATTGCATAGAGAAACAGTAAGAAGCATACATGACTACACCATAATCAGTTATTAATATTTTCTAGGTTCTCTCTTGTTTCTGCAGCCTGGCCAGAAATGATGTCGCACAATTTGTCATGTTTCATTGTGTTATTATCACAAATAAAACAATTGACTCCAAGCACAACTACAGTACACAATATGACTACAAATGTTTATTAATAACTGAAAAAAGGGTGATGTCACCTACAAATAGTAATTACACAGTAATAATTGTATGTATTACTGTTTAATTACTATTTATATCATAATATTGGTGGTAGAGGAAACGTTTTTGGTGAATCAGTTTTTGGCGATTACACAGTCGCTCAATACAACGCAAAAATCAACAAAATGTTTGCGATTCTGCATAATTCCTCTTATGCTGTATTTCTAGACTTATTGCCCTTGAACGGTCAAATACACACATAATTACACATAACTGTCATGTTATGTCTTGAGTGAACAAGTTTGGGACGCGTGTTAGGATTGTATCCGCACATTACTGTAGGTCTTAAAGTGAAAGCAAACTAATATATAGCGGCTCCTGTCTGTGTCATTAATGTTAATCAAACAACAACAACAACAACAACAAACAGTCCTTAAACTTAAAGCACTGTGTATATCTGTGTCTTTCTGTTGTATTTATTTGTCCTATTGGCATTTGATTTTTAGTTCTTATTTTATTACTGACTGTTTACTTCATTACTTCATTACTTTAAGGTTCACTTATAATATTGTGTTCATATTTCCCACCTTTAAACCTAGACAGTACACAACTGGACTAACCTTTTTTTTAGAAAGATACCAAAATAAACTAGATTTATGCATTTTGTTTATTATATTGGCATGACTATTGTGAATCTAACATAATACATAATATGGGTATGAGATATCCTAATTATTAAAAAATATATATATACCACCACATAATCAGTCATTCTGATCACAAAAAATATCACGAATCCTAGTGAGACTGAGATGTATATTCAATTAATTATTCGGTTACACTTTATTTTAAGGTGTCATTGTTACAGTGTAATTATATATTTAAGTACTGAGTAATATTAATGAACTACATGCACTTACTATAGAGTTGTTTAGGGTTTGTTACTTGTATTTATGCATAATGTACTGTTATTACTATAGTAAGTGCATGTAGTAATGTGTAACTGTCACTTTAAAATAATGTGTTACCCAAAAAAAGTTAATAAATATGATCATCATCTCCACTTGCGGCCGCAGTTTGAGACGCCCTGGTTTAGACAGCTTCATTTATTACAATGGGAATGTTTGTGAGAATCAAACAGTTAAACTGTAGATTTGCAGTGACAGCTTCAGTAATTACAGCCGGAGCGCTCGAGTACTTCTGCGTGACTCCCAAATATCAACGGTTTTGTTTTTCACGCCGCTAAGAGGATCATAGGTGACCGTTTAGTCACTGTCTTGATTTAATGATGTGTAAAACAGCAATTAATTCATTCAGGAACACCGCACGCAGTTTGCTTCGGCTGTGCGGAGAGAAAAACTACAGTTGCCCCACACACAAAGTACGTATTTTAATGCAACTTCTATTAATCAAAACGAATCGTGAACGTAAAATAACAGCAATTCCCCTTTTTCACAGCTCTCTCTCTCGCTCGGCCTGAAATCAATATGTAATCGTCTAGACCCGGGGTATCCAAACATTTATATCCCAAGGATTCCCATTGCAAGGGATCAAAAATATCCCCCCCAAAATATCCCATCCTAAAAATACAAATTACTCCAAAATTAAATAACTGGGTTTAATGTTCTAAAGGTATTAAAGTAAAAAACTCAAATAACTAAAGATTCTCTGGGATACTGTATCTGTACTGTATCTGTACTGTTCCTGTACTGTATCTGTACTGTATCTGTACTGTTCCTGTACTGTATCTGTACTGTATCTGTACTGTTCCTGTACTGTATCTGTACTGTATCTGTGTATCTGTACTGTATCTGTACTGTTCCTGTACTGTATCTGTACTGTATCTGTACTGTTCCTGTACTGTATCTGTGCTGTATCTGTACTGTATCTGTACCGTTCCTGTACTGTATCTGTACTGTTCCTGTACTGCATCTGTACTGTATCTGTACTGTATCTGTGTATCTGTGTATCTGTACTGTTCCTGTACTGTATCTGTACTGTATCTGTACTGTATCTGTGTATCTGTACTGTATCTGTACTGTTCCTGTACTGTATCTGCAGTCATGGTTTAATACCAGCTTACAAGTGTGGTCAGGATCTTCATAATCACATCAGAAGATGTCTCTAGCTCTCGCAGCCCTCTTCATCATGCCCTGACGACTAATGCGTGTGTTCTGCAGTGATACTCATGAGAAAATGAGTGCTAATGTAATTAGCCGTAATATAAACATTGCCCATGACCAAAAGTGTATTCTCTAATAAAGCTCATTTCTATGATCTACTGTAAGATGCTAATGTCATTTGAAGGACACTAGCTACAAACATATCTAACATGGCCTGTGAAATTACACCAGGGCTTTGCTGTCACTTCCTTTCAGTTGACCTCCGGCGCTTTAACCGGAGCCAGAGCAAAGACACGCCCGCTGTAACGGCACACAGGGAATGCTCGGGAACACAGGCTGATGTCGTTATGCAGTGGGAGAATGTCAAGCCCATCCGTGTGGTTATCAGGGATCTGGCCTTCGCTCGCTCTATGGCCGCTGTCAGACCTCTCTACTCATGCGTGGCAGAATAACACAGACTCGTGAAAAGCTTTTGGTGTAACATGTGATAAGACGTGTTGTGAAGAGCGACTCTTTGCCACAGCTTGTCTGTAGCCGATTAGGAGGACACCTTTCGGAGATGTTATCCTGTTTGTCTTGGTAGATGTTATCCTGTCTATAGGGGGCACAATTATAAACTAGATTACAGCTCATCCAGGGTTTGAAATTAACACCCGCCAACCCGCCATATGCGGGTAATAATCAACATATGCGGGTAATAATCAACATATGCGGGTAATAATCAACATATGCGGGTAATAATCAACATATGCGGGTAATAATCAACATATGCGGGTAATAATCAACGGTAACGCTGTCAAATCACCAGCCAACTTATTATGTTTACTCACTTTGCTGGGGAAGTTCGTGTTAGTCAAATCTGTGCAGATTCAGCGCAAATACTCGTGAGTCATCATGATATATTAAAGGGGAGTTATAATGCCCTTTTCACAAGATGTAAAATAAGTCTCCAAAGTGTGTATGTGAACTTTTAGCTCAAAATACCCCACCGATATTTTTATATAGCATGTTAAAACTTTCACTTTTTGAGGGTGAGCAAAAACACACCGTTTTTGTGTCTGTTCCTTTAAATGCAAATGAGCTGCTGCTCCCGGCACAGGGGGCGGAGCTTCAAGAGCTCGTGTCCTTTTACCTCACACACACATGCACTGAAAATGTCAATGTTTATGTTCAAACTGGAGTCAGACAATAATAGAGAGACTCAAGAAGAAGTGACAACATGTAGAAGCAACAGGACATTTCTGAATGGTTAGTTGATGAAGTTATGAAGCTGATGTGTATTGTCTTCTAGTCATTGATTAGCATATCTCATGATAATGTATAAATCGTGTTCCGGGGGCGGGGTTTATGCAATTTTTTTGGGTTAGTGATGTCACTAACCCGGTAGGAATGTGGTGTAGTCTCTACCAGCCGTTTGTTGTAGTCCTTAAAAAGCGATTTCTTTAAAATCAAATCTCTCCCTTTGCTTTGAACTTTGAGCGTTGTAAGTTTGCAGATGTTGTTTATGCTCAAACAGCAACATTACACGCTAACTAAAGTTAGAAAAGTCAAATCATAATCAACCACTCCTTTAAGCACAGTGTATTGCACAGAATCTGCTCATTTCTGGCTAACTTGAACACACACGTCACTACACAACAAATAACGGCGCGCTTGTTCATTTACATTGAAGCAACAGCGAAGATTAAAAGCACTTGGTGAACAGAAAAGACATTATTATTTTCCAACATCCCACATGTTTCTGATGGTCTTTGTACTGTATTGATCTGTCCGTCTAAAGCAGATTTTTGGTGAAAAGGATGAGGATGAAAGAGGACGGGAGGAGATGCTGGATGACAAGATCTTGTTTGAATAAGAAATCCAAATAAAATTTTATATTAACATTTTACATTTTAAGCAATTTCTTTGCAATTAAGTCATTTTAAAAGTGGTAATTGCAAGTAACAAGTTGTGGACAGAGACTCTTAAAGTGTCTGATATTCTACATGTTCTGTGTGGTCAGTTCACAGCAGTGACAGAATCATCTTTTCCAGTAAGTTTGAACTTATTTGTACAGTTTATGGCATTTTTACCATTATAAAGCCATTTTAACCTAATCAGTGTCTGCATCATCTGTTAAATGTGTTCAATTCTCACATAGAATAGTAAAACATAATAGGATTGTTATCAATCAAAATAAATAAGGATCAACTACATCCGTCTTTACATTGCAGAGGAAACACAGAAGTGGCATTAAGATGCATTTCCACAGACTGTTAAAGTTTTAAAGTTAACAAGATAGATTAAATGTGAAATTAAAACCCTAGTAAGTGGCAGCAAGTCTCTGTTATGAGTGAGTCATTGAGAGTCAACCGATTCATTCAAACGGCCGATTCATTCAGGAACGAAGCATTTTACTGTCTTAATGAGCGACTGAGTGAATCATTCATTCAAAAGATTCGTTCATTCAGTAACGAAATTGCCGTGTGTTGCTCAGAGACACTTTCATTAGTGAAATGGAGCAAAATTAGGCGATATTTTGTCCAAAATGTAAGTCACTTAATAATTAACTTCTAGTTTATTAAACTGTTGTATAAAATCAATATCACATTTGTGATCAAGATGGCGCCGAGACGTGGCGACATGGTATTGCTCTCGTCTTTATTTTGTGTTACACTGTTATGTTTTTAATTGGATTGTGCCAGATTATCTATTTATGTATGTAATTATTATAATTTTTTTGTCTCAGTGTTATAATTATGGATGAGCTCACCAAGAAAAATGTTGGTTATGGCAATAAATAAATAAATATAATCATGCTGATAATTGGAGAGAAAAAAAACGTCACTTTTCGTGTGATATTAACTATATTCAATGATATAAATATAAAAGACATCCAGAGGTACTTTTGCTCCTTTTCATGAACACTGAGGGCATTATAAATGCATTTTAATCGCGCAGTGAAAGCGTGTGCTCTAAACACACAAGCGCACTAGTCTGACCTACTAGACTACATCACGTAACGTTAGATGTGTGTTTGTTAAGTGAGGGACACACTGGATAATGTCAGATCACACATCGTTAAAACCACAATTACAATATTACTGTAGACGATATGTATGGCACACTCCTACTTGGGGGTGTTGATGGACTCAATCTACTCCTTCTATGGACAAAGTCTTTGTTCAAAATGTTTTTTTTGTTTTTTTTGATGAATGAAGATGATTTGTTTTGCTCAAAAGCAGAGGTTCTGTTCGTTTATTTGTGACAATAGCCAAAAATACAGTGTACGGGTCAAAATTATCGATTTTTCTTTTATGGCAAAAATCATGAGGATATTAAGTAAGATCATGTTCAATGAAGATATTTATAAATTTCCTACCGTAAATATATAAAACATTCATTTTTGTGAGTGAATGCAGCACAATCGCGAACATAAATTGACAACTTTAAAGGAGATTTTCTCAATGTTTTGATTTTCTGGCACCCTCAGATTCCAGATCTTCAGTCATATCGGCCAAATATTGTCCTATCCTAACAAACCATACATCAGTGGAAGATTCACTGTGATTTTTGCTGTTGACTCTACAAAAGCCGTGTTTCCATTACAGATTTGTGCAAATATTTTGCGATATTTTCTAAATGTTGATTTAAAAAAAACTACGGCGTTTCCATTAACCGATGTTATGCAACTAAAATGTCATTTTTTTCCTCTTGCGATAAGTCATACCAATAAATCATGGCAGCAGATGTTGGTGGGTTTACATATATCCCAGCCACCGCGCAAGCCATTATTATTAATGGAAGGAGACGTATGTGTGTATCCAAGCATTAATGGCGAGGAAAGATCCTATACTTTGAGCGGCTCATATGAGGAGTTTCTGGTGTTTCTCCCTCATTTCTGCTTCAAGATCTTGATCAATTGTGGCATTTCTTTGTGGTTTAGAATCCATTATTCCCATAATTCTTTTATCTTTTATGAGTTTCATAAAGAACTCTCATTTTCTGTCCAAACACACCAGGTGACCTTTAAATGTGCAAAAACTGTTTCCATTGCAGTTTTGATAAATGTTCCTGTTTCGAACACCTCGAACACTTTTTTGAGATATATAGGAGTTTTAAGTGTTTCCATTGGGTGTATTTTCAATTCGCAATTTCAATTTGCACAATTTGAAGGGTAATGGAAACACGGCTGAAACACAGATGTGTGATGAGCGTATGCCTAATCTACAATATTGTGCCCAGTGAAGTGCTGTAAGTGCAGTGATTGTCTGAGGTGAGCAGGTGCACATCAGCAGAGACAACACCATCACTGGTTATCAGCGAGTGCCAAGAGGACAGTGCTTCCAGCTGGTCTTTTCAGAAGTCTGTAACTCTCTGTCCCAGCGACGCCTGCTGTGAACTGGCAGCGCTCAGAGGGAAACGCCTGAGTTTTGCGTAAGTGTCTGATTGAGTCGAGGAACAGAAGGACAGAGCGGGCTGGGAGTTAATCAGAGACGGCCCTAATTATCAGGAGGTGTCTCTCGTCCTCCTCTAAACATCCCACCCCTCTGATTAGCTAGTTAAATGGCCTATTGTAAGTGAACCTTGAGCAAGGTCAAATGTATTTCCGTCTAGTTATCAGTCATTCTCGTTGAGAGTTTGTTTCATGGATGCACTATTCGTTACTTATTGAGGAGCGAAGAAACATTTCTGAATGCACACAGAATAAATAAATAAATAAATAAATACACCCTCATGCCCTTTTGAGTGAAGATGAGTGCCTCTTCTTTGACCACTGTCTGCTAGCTTTATATTCAAGTAGAATTTCTGATTCTGAAGTCGCTTTTGCTGTATGTCATTATAATAGAGTCTCTCTATTATTGTCTGACTCCAGTTTGAACATAAACATTGACATTTTCAGTGCATGTGTGTGTGAGGTAAAAGGACACAAGCTCTTGAAGCTCCGCCCCCTGTGCCGGGAGCAGCAGCTCATTTGCATTTAAAGGCACAGACACAAAAACGGTGTGTTTTTGCTCATCCTCAAAAAGTGACAGTTTTAACATGCTATATAAAAATATCTGTGGGGTATTTTGAGCTAAAAGTTCACATACACACTCTGGAGACTTATTTTACATCTTGTGAAAAGGGCATTATACCACCTCTTTAATATGACATACAGCAAGTTATCTGTCTGGCTATATCTCTTACTGGTGTTTTAAAGGATGTAGTGGGATTTCAAGGCTCGTGCTGAAATGATAAATGCTGGTGTCAGTGCAATTCAATGCAGAATTAATTTAGTTGAAGCGGTGTTTTGTTCTCTGTATTCAGTAACTCAGTCTCTCTTTAAGTGTTTGTTGTTTGACAGAGCTTGCTAAAGAAGAGCCTGAAGCGTCTCTCATGAAAGTGTCACACAGCTCAGAAAGTCCTCGGCCACTGACCTCCAGTCACGCAGCGATGCATCAGAGACCAGCACCACCATTTCACTTCAGGCAGATATTAATTAAAGCCACAAGAGATGATCATTTGTTGCTTTGATTAGCATTACGCACTATATTTTCTGAGAACAGTGTGAGCTCATTATGTTTCACACAGAGGTAATTTTACATAATCTTAATGCCTTTTTTTTTCTTTTATGACAATGTCTGAAGTAATTGCTCTTGCACATGCACATATTTAGAGATGCAAAATCTTCTTCAAATCATATGTCCTGGGTCAACACAATGTGCAGGGATCTCTTCCTCTGTTTATCTTCGGCTTCATGAGGGAAAGCAGATTGTGTGTGTCCGTATGTGAAGCCGTGTGGAGGAATGCAGGTTGTGGCACTGATAGTGCAGCATTTACGGCTCACGGTCTCTGCATATATTAGGCAGCAGTCACAAGGGCGCGGGCACTGGATAAATGAAGCCCAGTGTTTGGCTGCATCGTCAGTGACTCAACTCAAACCTTTCCTCACACAGACCCGGAGAGCGGAGAGTAGCACGGCCCCGGCTATACTTCTACACTGTCTCGGTACAGAATAGGTTTCCTTGCTTTGTAATCATTTCAAAACCCATTAAACCCATGTAGACACCTTCCCTGGGAAAGACATGGCATCTTACACGATACAAAACTTGAAACTTTCCACTTTCCTCAGGCACAAAAGCTAAGCTACAAAGCAAGGGTAAATAACGTGAGAGTTAATCTGTGATATGGTGTCAAGCCAAGAGCTTAGGTATTATACAGCATAATATTCACAAGAGTTGCCAAGTTTTTGCATTTGCGAAGGACAAGGCGTTTCTGCTAATCTGAACATTGAATCGCATAGTGTTTTTCCCGAGTGTTATTGAGAGTGCTGGCTGGAAAATCTAGAGCAGTGAACTGCAAACTTACAAACTCCCATAAGCCCCTGAGGTTTGCAATGAAACTAATAAAGCTCCTTTTAAGAATCCCCCACCCAAGCCCTCAGCACCTGCTTCACAGCCGTCAAGAGTTTGGTGCCGCCTGGTGAAGAGGCAGTATAACAGATCCTGGGAAACTATTCTTTAAAGAGGATCTGTTCTGCTTTTCTCCATCTTCATCTGTCTTTAGTGTGTAATGTTGCTGTTTGAGAGTGAAAAAGCTTCTTCTCTATATCAGTGTCAGTGTTTCTGAACTCCTGAAACGCCTCCATTGTAGTCTTGAGTTTCTTCCGGGAACGAACACGTCACAATATTCCTCATTATAATAATTAATGCGCAGAATAAAGGGGCGGGGCCTGGTTGAGTTAGTTAGTAGTGTGTTAAACTGGCGGTTATGGTAAGGGGCGGGACATTTCCCAAACACACTCGAAGCGCTCGACCAATCACAACACACTGATCCAGCCGACCAATCAGAGCACAGTGTGCTTTTCAGAAGGAGGGGCTTAATAGAGACAGGAAGTAAACAGAGCGTTACTGACAGACTGGGAAGAGAGGAGCCGCAACAATGGAGAATATGAGGAAAATAATCAACATTCAAGCAGGAAAACCTGTTCTAGTAGAGAAACAACAACATCAGGACTTTGTAAAAGGGTATAATAGGTCCTCTAAAGATTTTCAAACATCATTAATTTCACTTATGATAAAGCACTGAAGTCAAACCTTTAGTTATGCAAGTGAAATAATCATTATCCCCCTCCACGATCTGCTCTCCTGCTGCTTTCCTCTTGTCCGGGTGATGTTTGAGGACCATGGCTTTATCTGAGCACAACAACAGCATGTTACTGCTAAATATCTGCATAATCTTTAGGAAAGTAGAGAGGAGAGGAATTACACTGTAAACACAAGCACTTACGAGCAGCTTTGATCTGTTTCTGGGTCGCTTTATACCTGACGTGTGCTAGACCTAAAACAGCGTAGTGATCCTGGTTCTGTAACGACAAGAGAAGAGTGTCAATGCATCGAGTTCATAGTCTCTCTCTCACACACACACACACACACGCCAATCAGGAGAGCGTGTGGGCGGAGTCTCTCTGCAAACACATTGCACTCGCAACCAAATCAATCCAAAATTACAGCCAATCAGGAGAGCGTGTGGGCGGAGTCTCTCTGCACTGCACTCAAAAGGATAAATAATCGAATGTATAAATATTACACAATTTTAACACAATTTAAGAATACATACTGAGTGACTGAAGCAATCTTTGTCATAGAATGCACTTGTTTGTTCACAGTTCGAATGTTCTTGTTTCCTTTAATCTGAGGTAAATTAACCATTGTTGCTTTCAGTACAGCTATAAAGATCACGCAAAATTATATTCAAACTCACAATAAATTATTTTAACATTAAATAAAGCACATAATCAGTACCTGAGATTATCAATGTCATACTTTGTCATAAGAATCATAAGAATAGAAACTGTTTCTAAAACTGAATTCGCTATCGCTCGTCGCACATCACCATCACAGCTGGCTAGAACAAGAACTCTGGTTAACATGGAAAAGACACCTTTTGTTGAGGTGTCGCCTCGCGTCTGGTTAGGACGCGGTGTAACTTTCGACAGTTCATAATAAATCACCGTCAAGCCGTCGTGTGATGTTTATGGTTTCTATACCTAGACGCCAAGGCTGAAAGCAGGAACTAAAGACAATATAAGTTTGTGAATACATCAAGAGGCGGTTACTTTCTACAACTCCAGCTCAGGCAAGCTGTCCAAAGAGTGGGTATCCCTGCATCAAGAATTAGTTTTAGTTTGGTGTATATATAGCTTTAGTCATCTGATCAAATGCAATTTCTCAAGTTCTATCATACATTCTGTCAGATCTAAAGTTTCACAGCTGTAATTGTCTATAAAATGTGTGGGCTAGTACATCATGTGATAACCAGCAAACAGACGACAAGAATTCCCTATGGTGTGTCACAGTATCTTGACATGTTTTCCTAGTATCTAAAAAGACTATCCTCTTCACACAGTCCTTCTGTACACATATACCTTTGAAACCTGTCAACTGCCCACATATGGCACACATCATTTCAACCAGACACATGGGAAAAAATCCTTTTAAAGCAGGTCTATGCAGAAGATAGCAAAAAAAACTGCCTCCTACTTTCTGAGATAATGATCCTAGAGTCTTGGCTGTGTGTATTTTGTGTTTAATTCACACTTGGTTCAATTGCATGGTCTGAACCGGAGCTCAGTTTCACCATCCTCCCCTGCCGACACAGATCTCGTTTCACATTGTACTTCTGGGTAAGAACTGTGCTATGTTTGCGTCATCAACACGAGCACCACCGCGAATACTAGCGGATAATGATTCAGGAGGACATATGACACCTCTGTGCCATGGATGCATTGCAAGAGATTCGAAGAATCCCTAAATAATCCTGCTCTTCAATGACAATTCATTTAGAGCAGCTATAAGAAATCTACATTAATAAGTACAGTAGATGCACAAAAAAGAAGATGCAAATTATATAGCTTTGCTTGGCTGGCAGGAGTGAGATTTTGATGACGTGGACCGTATCAATGACATATTTGAGGTTTTAAGGATCCAAAAATTCATTTAAAAGTTTGTCTTAAAGTCCCCCTGTAGTCAATCATTTTTTTCCTTAAAACTCATCACCAAAATTACGTATTTATACGTCTTTTCCTTTAAAAAAAATTCTTCATGCCTTAAAATAGTTGAACCAAAGACAGTATCACTCGACACCCTTGCCTCATTTAGTATACGCGGTTCTATGAATATTCAAATGAGCCCCGCCTCCACTCACTCACTCAGCTCAGAGATCCACTGGTTGACGATTACACGTTGATCTGATTGGTTACAAGGTAGTTTGTGACGTCAGAAACACCAGCGATTTCAAAGCGTGTTTTTGAGACTGTCTTTGGTTCACTGCAGTTTTAAGGAGAAAATACTCAGCAATGCTGTCGACTTATGAATTTACACATGGTTTGTGTTTAAAGCATATTAAATACACCACATAGACACATAAACAACATTAAAAGCTGGATTTTCACCACAGGGGGACTTAAAAATGCACATTACCAAATATTTCAGCCTAATGTTGCACTAGATGCACTTTTTAGGAACTGTCCCTATTAACTTTAACTTTAATCACATAGACTGATTAGCTAGCTTGAAATTGATAATAATAATCATACATTTTTGTATGCTACATTGTATGCTCTACAACATGTGTATTATATAGGCCTACATGTTATAAGATATAAAAGTGTTGTAGGCTACACAACATAAGCTTGTTTGTCCACAGCTGTAAAGCAGAGATATAAATTATAGATTTAGAATAAAAGCGCAATCTAAGTGTAAACAGGTCAGAGGTAGAAAACACGTTCAGTCCTCTGAACACAGTTACACATTCATGTCATTCATTGTTCTTGTGGTGCTTAAATCCTATTACAGTTACTCTTATGTAAATATTATGTTTTTGCACAAATTTTATGATGCATGAAACTGCATATTTTAATCCAAATGACGGCGTTCATTTCTCTGCATGTTTGACACACATGCACATGCGTTATGAAATTATACCTATAGTTCGGTTCAGTTATTCACAGTTATGTCAAACTTTTGTGAAATAGAAATAAGCAAATATTTGTGATGAAAGTAACATGCCATCTCTCAATTCCAGTAAACTGTAAAGCACTGCATCTGACAAGGTAAGTGCCCCTGCTAATATGGAGTTGAAAACAAATGGTGTTGTGCCCTGTTATTTTGCAGCGTCTTGTTATTTGGCGTGAGATTTAGTTGTGCTGTGAGAGAGTGTGAGACAGAGCCTCAAAGCTGGAGAGTTGGTAACCCTGTTATGCGTCATCAATAGCGTTTCACCTCGTGTGTCAGGACGGATTGCGCTCATACTACCTTCGAGCTGTAGAGGACCACACATAAACTGTACCCCAAAGTCCCTTTAAGACAAGTCATTTCACTCGGCGGCCATCTTTGAAACGCCTCTCGGGCATGCACATGCAGCTCCTATCTCTTTGAATGGGAAAACATCACATTCTCCAAAACTGTTCGCCAAGCTTACGATTAAATTTGATATTTGACATAACCAATTAAAAACTCACAACAACCGTCTAATAAATTGTTTCTAAATGCTCGTTTCATGACAGAAAACAAAAAAATGTTCAGGGTTCATTCAACTTTCGACCTATAACCCATGTTGAACTTGCAAAACCTACAATCAAATCTGAGATTTCTCAACGGCAATCGGGTGAAAGAGACAAATTTAGCCGTCTAGCTCCATAGACTCTGCACTCATGGGCGATCGCCCCCAGTGGAACTCTGGTGGAACTACAACCAATAGGACTTAATAGGGCGTTGGAGTGAACAGGTAGCCTGGGAAAACCCAGACAACTTCCGGCAAATTCAGATTTGCTCGAGAAGTAGTCTGGCAAAGAGCTCATTCAAGCCCATTTCCATGGCCTAGAAATCGCGGCACCAATCAGAAACGTTGAGGCGGTCTTTACACAATGACGATCGCTCTGATTGGTTTTAGGTCTATCCAATTGCGCCCAAAAGGCATTTGAGCGACGTCCGTTCAACTTTAAATGCATTATTATATTCAAATTGCAAACACATGAGGACAGTCTCCATGAAAGACCCACTGGCAGATGAACGTGCTGCTACATTTCTCTCCGAAACGGTAGGAAATTAAATTAGATTTAATAGAGGATTTTAACTGTGATAAGATGATTGACAGGGCAGTTTACGTGACAGGATGCACGCGACAGATCCGTCCGATAAAGATGATGAAGTAGTAACTTATGTCCCAAAGCTTGCCTACTTTTTTGCTACACATTCAAAAGTAAAAACCTTTTCTTCACAAAAAGAGTACATACTTTTATGGCGTAGTGTAACTTAGGCAAATTGGGACGCAGCATACGGCTTTACACGATGACGATCGCGCTCATTTGAGCGACGTCCGTTGGTGACGCCCCTTTGGAAATGATTTGTCTATGGAGCTTTGCCAGACCATAACTCAGTTACTACTGAGAATGGTCTGGTTTTAACCAGGCTAGTGAACAGGCTTTCCGTAGACGGGCTTTGGTTAAACTATGGTTGAGTGTAATGGCAGAGTTTGTCCAGCAGGGGTCGCTGTTAGTGCAGATCTGTGAATGCTTTAGGACTGGTTTGATGAACTGTGTGTGTGTGTGTGTGTGTTCAGTTCTTCAAGTATGTGTTTCCTGACGGTGTGGACACAGTGATCGTGAAGGTGAACTCGCAGAAGAACTTCCCCTGCTCCGTCATGTCCATACAGGACATCCTGGTGAGACACACACACACACACACACACACACACACACACACACACACACACACACACACACAAAGAGGGGTGTGTGATTATTTGGGTGGGGGGATGGGCATCTGCACTTGTGCAAGAGTCGGTGTTGACCTGAAGTCGGCCCTCGTCAGCATGATCTGTGCTGTTGTTGGGTCTCTCTCATTAACTGTTGGCTGGGCTGATGGTTTCCTCAGTCGCTGCACTGGGTTAAATAGCCTGAAAATGAGACCAGGTTAAGAGCTGTTTCCTGCAAGCCTCAGCTGCAAGCACATCTGTGGGAGAAGGCTCCAAACTGCCCCCCACGTGTTTGTTCATGGACTGGACTGATTGCCTTTCCTTCCTCTTCTCCCTCTCTCTTTTTTCTCTCATTTTCTCTCTCTACCACCAAAAAAAAAACTTGCTGTCCTTTTGCTTACTTTTCCTTTGGCTCCAGAAAGACAAGCCAGAACTGAGGGGGTTGAGGAGGTCAGTTGAAAAGGAGGACACGGGGACAACAAATCCGTCCATCTAAATGCATTCTGTACAGTATGACTGTGATTGGAAGCCCACATGGACCAGTGTTGGAGCCTGTTGTCTGGGTCAAATCGAGGCACCCCGGGGGCTTATGTATGCCATATAAGTCTCCTTCTTCCCCAGCTGCAAAGCCAGACACACTGCAGTTCAGGCACTTAGCATGTGCATCTGATATCGCTTACCTTAGAACTCAGCGATGCCTAGGTGAAATTCCCTCTGACACTCAGCTTATCCGAGCGCTTGGGTGTGTTTGTGTTTGGCCTCGTGCATGTTTTGGCATTCCTGTGCATTTCTCATATTAAACTACAGTAAATGCTGGGAAATATGATGCCCTGGAATCAGAAACCGACCTGTAGCGCAAAAATGTCTCCGTTCAGGTGAAGAGTGAACGTTAGCAAGAAAGTACTCGGGGGTAAAAGATGAAGTATTAAAACTTTATTTCCTTTATTTGTTTAATGGAAAATGATAAAAACGTACAGCTCAGCAACATTGCCTTGGCTAGGATAGGTCAGTGTTTTTTTTATCAATAACAATCAAATAATATTTATAATATAACAATGTGTTCTGAGGAAAGCGAAATAAGAGATAAAGGGTGAAAATAAATTATCATAATAACAATAACGATAATAACAATTAACCTTTATAAACATTTCTTTGCTTGTATGTCGTATCCATAGAGTCCATTCAGAGGGGATCATGCCCAAGGGGGAGGGGTGTATTCCAGCATGTTAGGGGGGATAAACTTAGTGGTCTTCTCTTTCTGTCTCTCTCTCGCTCTCTCTTTGACTCATCATGTTCGCAGAGATTCAGAGCGAGTTCTTTACTAGAGAGTTTCTGAGGCGGCTGTTCTCAAAGGAACTGCCACACAGTGATTCTGCAAAGACATATCCTCTCTTTCAGGACAGTACCAAAGTGACTCAGTAAAACGTAACGAAAGGCTAAAAGCAAAGACAGCTCTCTCTCTCTCTCTCTCTGTCTGTGAGGGTCCTCAGCGTCTTTTTAAACCGTCCTCTATACAAGTTGACGTGGTTGTTGATGAAGATGGCACCTTCCTCTGCAGTGTCCGACCAGGAACTAAACCGACACGAACCCCCTTCGTGTCCCTCGCTGTGGAAGATTTCTTGACGGGAGGGGAGATTTCTTGAGTGCATTGAGATTTTCGGTATAAAGGAGCTAGCGATTGAGTGTGGGTCTTCAGTGAGGTTCGGCCCAGACGGGAGAGCGGCTGGAATGGTGAGGGTGGCTGAAAGAGGGGTGAATGGGAGTCGGCGTGGGCAGCATGTGTCCAGAATGGCTAAACGGTCCCAGGTGGCCCATGTGTGGCATGTGGCTTGCCAGAGCACTGTGGCTGCCAAACGGAGAGGTCTTGTCCTGCATGACTTGGAGAGCTCCTCGAAACCCTCGCCAGATCGTTTACTCCTCTTGGACTTGCTGGACATCTTGCGGTTGCGTGTTTGGATGCCCTCTTTCTTCATGGTCAGTGGCCTATTGACCTGTAAGACACAAGATAGGGTAGGTTAATGATGAGCACAAAGGAAGTAAAAACAAAAGGATATGAGGTCTCAAAGTACATGTTTTACAAACATGAAAAAGTTACAAGTTAAATGGAGGCTTGAGAAAAGAATGCGTTCGCTTGAGGAAACCATAAGCAATAGATCGCACGAGCGATTCAATCGAGAATTTCGTCTGCCATTTTATTTTATTATGTACTAATATATAAAATAAGTGTTTTTAATGTCATGTGGTTATCTGTAAATGTCCCCAGAAATTTCCATTAAAATGCATTGTAGCCTATAATATACACTTGGCTTGTAGCCTATGCTATATAAACATTTATTTATATTTATTAGATGAAATATTTGACACAAATTATACATCAAAGGGTGGCTATAATGTAGCCTAGTCAATATTATGCTCTTACTGTTGAATTTCAAAAGAAAACCAAGCAATTCAGCAGCTCAGCTGTCACGCAATTTCGTTTTTTCTCTATCCTCCTTTGTTTCGCTTGTTTCATTAAGGTGAAATGTATTTATTCGTCTGCTAAATAGATCGCAGCCAAGCTTAACATTAAAAAGGCTAGTTTCAGACAACTCCGAATTGATAGCCTATAACTGACGCCGTATCTTGATGGCAGACCCGCCCTGTCGTCCCTCCTGGGAATAACGCCCTCCTTTGAAACAAAGCTGGATTAATCTAAAAAGAAAACGGTCAACGGGCTCTGTCTGACAGGGAAAGCCGGCTTTGCGTCCCCGGTCTCACTCTCACCCTCTCTTCAATCGATACAAGCTGTCCGCCCACTTGAGCACTTCGCTGTCACTTTCAGTGTTTGCGACTCTTAATACTCACGTTGTGGAGTTTGTAGTAGAGCCCGCAGGCGTTGCACACCGGGTCACCGTTCCCTTGCGCCGCCACAGAGTGGTCGTGGTTGTCTGGCAGTTCGCGCAGCAGGTGCCAGCTCGCCTCGCAGCAGACTGTATAGGCAAGAAAAGCAGAGTATTCAATACACACGACATTAAAACATACATTATCCATAACGACATTTTTAATCTAAAAAGGATGGAGCCATTTTAAAACGAATAGCCTAATTCCGTTTACCCTCAATGGATGAGCCTGGTTATTATTGCGTAAAATAGGTAAATCCATTATATTACTTGGTGGAAACTTTATTATTATTAATAATACATATTTATAAATGTAGCCTATAGTAGGCTAGGCCTATATATAGTGTTTTTTTATTATTTTTTTTACTGTAACATCGTGGCTTATTGTCTTATTTTTATTGAGATCTTTTTTATTGCACTGAATGCAGTCGGACTGCATGAACTCAATTCTGCATTTCTATTCTACGCATTGACATCAAACAGGCATTAGATTTGGGTTGGAGTAAAAGCATCCATGATAAGAATCTGATGGGGTGACGAATATTATGACTCACGCATGTGTAGGCTACTCTGCACCAGACATCATTTCAAAACTATCCCGCCACGATGCGGTCTCTTACAAGGACTCGGCTCCGTGTTTGGACTAATTAAATATAGCCTGTTCTGTGCATTTAAATACGCTAAATTCAATTTTCCAATTTGTGCCCTGGTTCGAAAAAAAAATTAGCTTTTTTCTGACCTGTATCTAATAGCTAAATTCTGCCATATTCAGTACAGATCATTAATTTATATCGTTTCGATACACTGCTCGCCTTACGCCACGAATCAAACGCTTTAGTGGGCGGGGCGTCTGCAAAGCCGGGTCATCAATCCTCTGTTCGCTTTTTGTCCATTACGGATCAATTTTTCACACATAATGAGAAACATCTATAGGCATACAACGCAATTCCCCCGCAGTCCAACACGTATAGCATTTGCAGTTTGTGTTCATTAACGATTTACATAATAAGCTTTTGTAAAAGGAAGCTACGAATAAATAAAAAACGCCGCTCTGAATAGAAATGAAACAAAACGCAGACGACAACAAAAACACGCACATTCCGATACTTAAACTCAGTGCCAGTCGAGCATGACAAACAAGAGAGCAAAGAGTATAAATCCATTTATTTTCCAATCCCTGCCCCAGCCCCTTCACACATAGTGCTCTGATAATCGCTTTACAGTAGATGTCATTCGGGCCTGCCGGGGCCAGAGAAAATTCAGCCGGGTTTGTTGAAGACGGAAACACCCGGGAGCCTGGCTTCCTTATCGGGCCCGGGCAGATATCCGGATAGGAAACAACTGGATGGCCTTTGAACAGCGCTCTGAAAACACTTCAGCCCAAAATGCAAAAGCATGGGCCAGCACACTGACTCCATGGAAAACCCTGTGGCTTTTTTCACCATGAGAACATATAGAGAAACTAACAGCTACAGTATGTTACACCTACTACTGCTAAAAATAATAATGATCATCATAATTGGGAATTGCAGATGCAATCCATATTTCAATTCCTCTTTGAATATGTCACTCTGTTATTCGCTACAAGGCTCATTTTTCTCTCGCTGAGTATGTAAGTGTCTCTTTTACAACACTGGAAATAAGATTCCCTCTGAGACTCTAATATTTACACTCTGATGGTCACTTAGCCAAGTGAAAATTAAATTATTACACATGGCTGATAGAAAAGACGCTCTCACTCAATTAAACAGCTTGCTGTGTCTCCAAATGAATATATGATAATATTACGCACGTTTTGAAAGACTGCAAAAATGACTCAATAACAGCGTAAAGAGACAGAGGTAGAGATATAGAGTTTCATCCGCTAGACGATATAATAAGATTATGTGAATAGAAAAATCTATCTAGTTTGGGAAAATAATATCCTGCCTGTTTTCTTCAAAACTCATCTGTTTTCGTAGAATCTTGATGTTGGAAAAACTGTCACCCCTGCCTGGCGAGATATGAGTTATATTTCAATAAAAGCTGCCCTGAACTATGGAAAAACAGCAGATTAATAACCAAGCGTAATCAAGTTTGACTTTTCACACATCTTAATGATTTCTCAACAGGGAAACAGCTAAATAATCTTGCACCTTCAATCAATCATCTCAATGTAAAAAGCCATTAAGATAAAAGAAAATCAAAAATCTGCTTTTAAGCATCTCGTCTCACCGAGATCAAATTAGATAATTCTGCTGGCAGCGATTCTAAAATGGAACCAGAATCATAAGCCAGCCACACGAAACAAAACCAATGGCATGTGGCTTTCTAAACACAGCCAGCAAAAAGACCAACTGGATCAAACTGCTTGATCTAAACAGATGCGCTCAGGCAATAGTGCAGCAACAGGTTTCACTCAGTGTGGAGTGGTGATAATTGTCCCGGCATGGGCATTGGTATCAGTGACAGTATCAGAACTAGAAGCAATAATGATAGCGGGAACAATGGCAATAGTAGCAGTATTGTAACAGGCAGAGTAGGGGATCACCAGGGGGTGAGGGCGACAAACAATTCCAGGAAGATTATAGGGAAAATATAACTTTCCTGGAATTGTGTTCAGGCTTTCTGCTCCGTGCTCCTATTTAGCCCTCTTTCTCACGTGTGTAAGGAACTGAAAGAGTGCTGATCTACTCACCAGTCTGCGCTTCGGCTTGATAAGGGGTCGGTTCTGGCCGTTCATCTTGTGGTACAGGCCGCACGCGTTGCAGAGGTAGTGGCCCGTCCCGTCCCGCCGCCACAGCGGGGTAGAGGTGGCTCCGCAGTTCACAATTCACGCCCCTCTGTGCAGAATTCAAGTGGAGGGAAAGCAAAGGGAAATTTATATAATTAAGAAGTTCACACTCGATCTACAATACAGGAACACGGGGTCACGAACTGGGCAGAGAAAAACAACTCCCAAGTTAATTAGCCAACATCTAATATGACATTCACATTGGAATCTCTTATCTGAACTGGATGCATTACATAACTGATATCTAAATGTATGAATGTGCATGTGTGGATGAAATTTAAAAAAAAATGTACGCTGCATAACTGTGTAAAAGAATACATCCAGGTTCTACTCTTAAATCATTTACAGACCAACCTTTTAATTGATCTGCTATAGAGAGAACCCTAAATATCAGTCTGCTTTGGCATATACAACATTTTCCAGACACTATAAGAAGAAGCTGATTAAAGTGTGAGTTAATTCCATGTTATATATTCTCACTCCTGTTTATCAGCCAGCTGTCCAGGCTTGTCCTATATTCTCAGGTGTCATATCACAGTAAAGCACCCTAACCTGCTGGAAAGGGCCCTGCGTTTTAATTCATATGCTCTTCCTCCTCACTCCCCTGAGCACCTCTCTATTATTCACATTATAATGTGAGATAGTCGCTGTCCCACCCTGACCAGAGAAAAGAATACGCCCGGACAATGGATGCTCTTTTGAAGTGTATATGATGTTGTAATTCAGTCATTTTCAGCCCTTTTTTCGAAGTTTCACTTGCATTTTGATTGTACTTGGTGCTTGGTGCTGGGAGCGTTAGGTGAAAACAGCCCAGCGAATAGTAAATAGAGGTTCACCTAAATCAGAGGTGTAGCCTATATTGTTACATTTCACACACACAAAAATGTCTCTTTTTTTATTTGTATTTTTTATGCATTTGCCTTTCACAGTCTCCTTTCATATTTTCTGAATTTTAAAACAAGTCAATTTTTTTTTTCAATGCCCAATCATGTTTGTAGTATTCACCAATGCACTGAACCCTATAAACTTATATTTTCCACCTATAGACATTTTCTACATCATAGGTTGGCTATCACTGAGTGTTATTGAGTATATTTTTTTATATCCATTATTTATTCATTTATTAAGCATCTTGTATTTACATATTGTTATTCCTATTTTAATGTGATATCCAACTATAATTGCATGTAATATGTGTCATATAATGTAACTGTAACACATTAAGAATAGTTCAAATTAATGTTATTTGATAGCAGTGCATCGGGCCGACGTCGTGCATAAATAAGCACACAAACAGCAGGGTCCTGTCGCCTGTGAAGGCCTGTCCCGCCGGGTTTTGTTAGTATTGGGGTCGTAGGAGGGCGGAGGGGGGAGTATGTCGTGATTTCTTCAACTGAAGGTATACAGGATATGACTGGAGCCAGCGCGTCGTGACTCCTCAACGTTTTTAGTGCAATAAAGGCTACATTTAAAGGAAAACAAAGCGTAAGGCAACACGCAGCCTGCCAAATGAAATCATTCATCTTAAGACCTAACACGCAGAAAAAAATGAAAAAAATCGAATCTGCATGGAATACATATAAAGAAGTTTGTGTTTCATTTAATACTATGCTAATTAATGTCGAAAGGTCTGCAACCTCGCCCAAAGCGCCATTTTCATTATTTATTTTATTTAACATTTTTATCAAGTCGTTTTCAATACAGCTCTATTAATATATTGGTATTTAGGCTATGTGATCTTCATTATTTTTTTTTTGGCTGGATTCCTTGCACTTTAAAAATGTTTTACCATAATGTTAGAGGCCTACATTTTTGTTTCTTCAACTATATAATTTCTCAAATTTTATCTAAATTTTCTTCACTATTAAGTAAATTCAGTGTGTTCGAAAAATGCAATATAGCCTACAGGTCATCTCTTTACATTTATTTAAACATGTAATAAGGCTACGTAAAAATAGCCTATCGACTTTTTCCCCCACTAAACAGCTGGCTTGGGTTTGTAGTTTATGTATGATAACCACTATTTTTTTATAGGAAATGCCACCTTTGAATGGTGATGCATTATGATGTAGCATTTTAAGAGCTGCTGAAACTTGTGGCGTGTCATAATTAAAAAACTGTGGCGTAGAGTTGCCTCGAGGGAGATTCCTAAAATGGCGGCCGAACTCATTTAATTAGACAAAAACAAAATAAGTAAACTCCAAATTAGATTAAAACGTTGTGTCCAATAAAATAAAAGCTGTGATAATGGAAAATTGAAATATCTAGGCCAGTAAACCATTGGGGATTCATTTGTATAGCCTATAGCTAAATTCAATTATTTTCAAATAGCTATTCACATAAAAATCCTACCATGTGGTATTTACATAGGCTATAGCCAATACTTTGCATAGGCTATAGATTTAGTAAATTATAATAACTGATTTAAAATGCTTTGTAAAAATGTTATCCAACCCAATGTAAATGTATCTATTCTTCACTTCATGATTGAGTCAGAGAGCTCTAAAGAAACTCACCTGAGCACGATCTCGTCTTGCTTTTACATTTAGGTGTGAAGCCCGAAGCGGATCCACTGAGGAGGGTACCAGGATGGAACAGCCCGCCGCCGTACTCGTGTGGAGTGGGCAGGGAGTACGTTGGGTAGGTGGGAATGGGATGATGCGTGGACGGTGTTTGGGCGCTCATCGCCAGGCTTCCCCGAAGAGGACTACATCCCTCCATTTTCATCCCATCAGCGATGACTTGGTACTTGATGGAGTCCTTTTCGTCCATTCTTGCAGTGGTGGAGTTCGGAGAAGAAGGACCAGGGTCCGGTGAGACGTCTTTCGGTGGGGTTGGGGGGAAATTGTAAAGGGGATGTGGACTGGAGTGTGTTGCGGATGTGAGGGAGGAGACGGGAGCGGTGCTAGAGCTACTGCTGCACGGGTAGCCGGCGCTGGCGGGGTGCAGGCCGGGCTTGCTGAAGTGACTGACCGCCCAGGCGTTGTGGTGCGCGGCGGAGAGCGCTGCCTTCCCGCTGTCCAGCCAGGGGATCCCGGGACTGTGTATGAGGTGTGGCCGGCAGACCTGACTTCCCGTGAGACGAGCTGAGAAATAAAGAAAGAAACGAACATAAAAGCTCTATTCGAAATGAAAATTACGAGCAAAATGTCTACAGTTTTTGCCGAAACACCAGTTTGTTTTTCAAACAACAAAATGTCTAATGTTCAACCTCACCTGTTGACTCCGTACTCAAACAATACAAACTTGACATTGAGATCAAATACAATTATATGAAATATCAATAATGCACAAAGCCGCATTTGCCGATTCACCCTTTAGTCCAGTGTTTGCTCGCTAACACTTGAATTATGGTTTTCTTCGTCTCGACGTGATTTCAAAATAAAAACGCACTTACTCCTAAGAAACAGACGGAAAATCTCCTTAGAAAAGCGACACACGACAACTTTTTTAACGAAGCATTCTCACTCCAGCCTGTTCGTCGCACAAATTAGACACTTGAACTAAGAAGTTCATCAGGAATTTTTCGTTTTGATTTGGCATCCGGGAAGTGCCTTGATCCCCCTCTCTCTCCCTGACACGAACTTCCCTTTCCTCAAGTCATTCGCTGGACATTTTCTTTTTCTTCTTATCTTTACATTTCAACACGCACCTCTTGGAGATGACAGTTCGCACCGCAGAGAAGAAATCCGATATCTTTCATTTTAAACGCATTTTTTGTCATGCTTTTGCTCGGCTAATTGGTGTCTGCCAGGCACATATATGCATAACGTTTTTGCAAAACAACAGAAAATAAATAAATAGGCTAAATATTTAAATAATAAACATTAAGTCTACATTAGAATATTTTGGTTAAGCCTCGAGACATCGAGCCATGGGACAGTCCCGCATTTAGGCCGCACTAGGACTCAAAGTGAGTAAAACCATCTAAATCTTTCGGTTTTACACTACACGCACAACGCAGCTATACTAAAGTAACACCAGTGGCCTTTATATATGCAACTGACACAAAATGGGCATAAATGGTGTCGACAAGGTCAAGTTTGTTTACTAAACCTTCTTTAAGCACAAGAGTAGGCTATACGACCAAAAAAAACATAAACAAATGTTCTCTTTCCCATAAATATTAGCAACATTTTACATTTAACTGTTCGTAACACATTTAAGTATAAATAATAGGTTAAGTAATTTAGCAATAACAGTAACATTATTATTTCAAGCAGCTTTATAAATTAATTCACATTCATTAGTTTATTTTCATTCACGAATGTAAAGTGTGACTGAAATATTTATCGGAAATTACATAATGAAATATCCACAAGATAGCCCACCTTTACACATTTTGTGATTAAAATGTTATAGCCTCATTCATGCGAGAGAAATTTGACATAAAGATAATCATACCGTGCGCTTGTCCGTATGATACTCTGGCCCGAGAATTGGAGTAGTAGGGGTTCCCCTGCGAGTCCAAGTGATTTAAGAACACATCCACCTCGTCCGGGGGAAGAAGAGGGGCCATGGGCTCCATGTAATTGTGTGTAAGCCCGTGATGATGTGACTCTGGGTGCTGGGCGTTGAGTACCGCATGATGATGGGCCATCCATCGAGACTGATCGGCCGCAACCTCCATGTCTGAAGTGTCCGCACTTAGAAAACGTTAAAAAAAAAGTTTTCTAGATGCCTACTGAAAACCTTTTGGACACTTAGAGACCCAGGTCCTTTAGATTATTACAATATTTTTTCGTTCAGCTTCAGTTGGTGATGCTCTGTTCACTTTCAATGCCCTTATTTTTGGAGAAGAGGTCCTGCTTCTTTGCTTTCAGAATGGTCAGGAACACCTGTAAGAGAACAAATAGATGCATCTCAATTTGAACGTTAAATACATTGCAAGACAGATTTAAATTAGTACAAAGAATCCTCACTTTATCGAAATACGCGATTGCAACTTAAACTAAGTCGCTTCATTACAAGCTCAACTGCGCAATTTTAAAGAACTATCGGTATAGCGCGAGTACTTACGGCGCGAAGTAGCATTTCAGCACTACAATCCTCAGTTTCTTTTTTTCCCGTGTTAGTCCTGTACAAAGAATGTTAATCCTCAAGATGTCTGTTGACATTCGTAATTCGCCACTGGTTTAATTGTCCACAGCCCAATCGTTAAACTCTCTAAAACTCTGCGTCTGCGTGAAGCGGAGAGAAGTCTCGTTAATGAATTGTGCCTGTGTACTGTCGGAACTGGCGCCAGTAGATTCCATATCTTACGAAATGGGCGGGGTCACGGGCTGGCAGGGATCGCTCTGTTAACCAATAGCAGATCGCGCTGACTGCCATTGGCTCGAACATCATGCTTTCCAAACTGCCACGGCGACTGTCGGCCTAGTGCTCCACATTCAGAGAGCTGAGAGACTCATCATTCAGAGAGCAATTTATTCAGATCTTTTTACCTTTCTTAGAGCTTCAAGATGATGATGTAATAATGTTGTCTTTTTACTCAAAGACTAACAGAATGACCTGAAATTAAGAATGTAAACGTTTATCAAGACAAAAATACTGAATTTTTTTTATTCGAATAATAATATTACATTGGTTAGACTACTTTTGTTTAAGCATAAATTAATAGTGTAATTACTTTTTTTTTTTCTAGGCTATTGATAAACAAAATGATTTATTGCAGTTATCATAAACTTTTGTTTAAGAACTTAATACTGTGATTAAGACCTGTTGCCGGACCATTAACATTTTAACATTAACCTGTAAGAGTGAAGTGTCACATGCGATATGCCTAAAGCAAACAAACACGATTCCTAGCACCTCGGGCATTAATTGGGGAGGAGTGTTTTATGGTCCTTAAATTCGAGGCTATTGTTCTTGCGCGTCTAATTGTTTTAAATTAGTTCTCACCACATTCTTCTTGTGAAAACAGTCTTTGTATGCCGTTTCGAGCGATCAAACGTTACTTTACATATTAATAGCGGGTCCGTGTCTCCTTGGTGCCGACAGGTCGCATGGGCAGGTCCAAATTGAGCCAATTGGTGGCCATTAGGGCAGCTTCGTTGATTCTTACTTACAATTATCTCATGGCAAAACAAGCATCAGGCTCACCCACCGCAGGCAGAAAGACAGAACGACGCCAATTAGCTTGATAAGCGTTTAGATAACTGTGGATACAGGTTAGTCAACTGAAGACCTCATTGTGCACAAAGGGTTTAGTAGCCTACATTGTTGCGGCTAAACATAAAATGTGCTTGTCTATCCAGTCAAAAAAGGCTATATTTCCTATTCCAAGCGTTTTAAATTCGTTTAAACAAATTTGCATAGCCTACTAATTTCATGCAGTGGAAGCTCCAATTCAAATAATCTAATACAAATAAACACTCCTTCCGTTAACATATAAAATATGTAATAGGCCTATATATAGCAGCGTGCTCTTTTAGATATCTCTATGGCCTCTAACTGCTTGTATAACGCTTTGTGTATATTAATTATTTAACCTGTCTGGTTGGATCAATCAAGATAAACTTGACTAGCACTACCAGGGCGCTCCGGCTCGTTTTTCATCTATCGAGAAAGACACTGTTGTGTTAATTTTGTTTTCTTGATGGAGTTAGCTCTGGTCTAAAAAATGAGAAATTGAGTTTTAACTGATTTTATAGGCTACATTTTATCCTAGAAATTATGGTGGGGTGTATTTCTGACAATAGGGCTGTTTATTTTAATTATTATTTAAAGCAGGAGTTTTAGTCTGAAGATTGAAAGGCAATAATTGAAGCGCGATCTCAGAGCCCCTATCGGCCGCCACTCTGACGCCATGACTTGATGTCACAGTATCTCGGGAAAGAAGAAAAAGATCTAGACGCGCTGCAAAGACTTTTCCACAGCTGTCTACAACTAGTGTAATACACTGAGTAGCCTATTAATGGCTAGTATAGGCATAGTGTGTTTTCATATGTTTTCATCTAATCATATAACCATCATAAGAAGATGAATTTTTATTTTATTTTTCATTTTTTGGTAAGAGTTTTGGTCTGGCTGAAGAGCGAATAATCAATTTGGGCAATAATATTGAGCACTTAAACCACAGAGCTTCTGTCAACGTTGGATGTATAAAGATGCTCAAACAGGCTTTGGCCTTATTGTGTGACAATATCAGATGTTTAAATCCCTCTTTAACGGACTGGATCCTGCCAGGGGCCCTACACAACACAAAGAGCCCAGCCTGAAGCCAACAAATTAGAATGTACAATAAAATATGACGCTTGGTTTTGCTGTGTAATGATGCATTTTATATACAGTCTTACATCAAAAAGGTGCAAATATAAATGGAAGCTGATTTAAAGCTTTAAATATACGCGTATACAGTGATCTTTCACACTGTCATAACTGCTTTATCACAGACTGAGTGCTAATGAAACGCAACACGGCGTCTTTAATAGGCTTTTTCACAAACATTTACACTAATTTGTGTAAAAACGCAGTAAAGTCAAACTTGAATAGTCCTGCTATGACCCACCTCAGCCCTTATGGGAAATCAAATATTCAATATCTGAAATGCAAATATTGAAATATTTTCATTCTTTCATAACATTTATTCTGTTATAATTTCGGTGTAAATTCATTTCTGCCCCTGTGTGCATTAAAACATATAAATGTATTTTAGTGGTAGGCTATGCCACCTTACATGCAGCTTCATTGCCGCATTTGTGGTGTAAATGTGGCAATACATGTTTATTATATAGTGTGTGTGTGTGTGTGTGTGTGTGTGTGTGTGTGTGCGCGCGCCCGCGCCAGTTTTTGCGCTAATCTTGGCCACCTAGGGCTAAATATTCTTAGAGAATACCTGAACTAAATACCTGTGGTAATCCTCGACGTTAGAACAAAAGGGACTGTCCTTTTAGGGACTTAACATTTAAAGTCGGGGTGTGTTACTAAAGAGATTGACCCGACTGAGGACTCTAACTCGTGGGCCACTCTTCTTTAAATGCGTGTGAAGATTCAGACTTTATTTCTTATGTAACACGTGTGACTGTGACGACGGCAATGACATCATGTTTGTGATGTCACATTATACTTTGCTTTAAATTAATTGCCTGAAAAAGAATGGAGAGCGCGGTGGAAACAAGCTCCGCGAAAATGGAGGCAATCATTCCCTTAATTAACAGGTGCCGTGAAATGGCTTTGGCCGTTCGTTCCCTCACCGCGCTTTATCATTCTCCGTGGGGTTAAAGGAGGGCAGGAGGGGGCAGAGAGCGGCGCAGAAGGGTTTGTGAAGATAAGCAGGCACTGGGATATAGGGGGAATGACACAGACCAGCTGAAGCGGTATTGTCCTTTACTCACGGGTAATTAGATTGTGACAGGGCACTCGGGGGCAGACACAAGCACAGGCAAAGTCACAAGCCTCCTGTCCTCTGCTGAAGCATGAATAACAGGGTTTGAAAGCAAAGCGTCTCACCCTCTTTTTATTTCAAACAACAATCCACGAAGCTCATATGTGTGCATGCGTTCTCAGTATTAAACTGCGTTTATTCTAACGCGCATGGTTTATGTCTTGCGCGGCGGCGACACATTGGGTAAAGTTCTTCTTCTGGGTGATGGCATTTGTTTCGTCGGAAAATGATCCTGTGGCGGTCATAAATCTGATGGGTGATGACAGCGCGCCCGCCCTTCTTTTGTGCTTGACAGCTCTTGGAGTCAATGATTTAAATAAACAGCACAGGTGGGCTAATGCAGGCGTCCTGGGGGCATTCCTGAGAAAGCTAATTCCTCAACTCACCCGCGCCACATTTCATTCGCTTTCACATTTAGAATCATTCAAATTCCCATTTGAAAATGTTGGCGGAAAACTGATTTTCGTAACGTGTGCTGTGTTCTTGGTTTGTTAAATTACAAAATCGTATCAACACAAGCATACATTTCCACATGAGTCTCTTAAATGTACATTGTTTAATGCATTAATAAATATGTTTTGTATAGCCTATTGTGTATGCTGTGTAAATGTAGGCTATTGTATTTGGGTCTAATTTGGATTTATTTGAACATGTTTACAAAGAGAAAGGCCTAGTTAAGAATGTCCCTTTTAATAAATGTAAAGTAAATAATACTATTTTAAATATTATAATATTATATTAATATTATTAGCACTTGTGACTATATCATTGAGCTATACGAAAAACGTAGGCTATAACACTCTTTGTCATTTCTTACAACCCGAAATGCTTGCAGAGTAGCCTACAGTGTAGATAACGGATTTAGAAACACAATATGTATTTTTTATATTTAATAAATTATTATTATTATTATTTCTATTCAGCCATACAAACGCATAATTGTATCTTTTTTTTGTTTTATTATAAACCATTAAAAAATGCTATCAAATTAAAATAAACTCTTTTGATTTTTTGATGGAATTAAGTACATCATAATAAACCTATTTTAGACTAACAGTTCTCTTTATAAATACGCGTGAATAATCTCTTCGTATTACTCGACCTCACGCTCGCTGTGTCAATGATATAGTCTACGCAAAACGCATCTTACCAGTGTTTACGATTAGGCACTCTTCTCTTGACATTTAGCAGAGAAATGTGTCCTGGGGCCAATTCCGTGTGGCACCGTCTTTGAGGGAAGAGTATCGGTGATTCGTTGCGCTTTGCGAAGCGCTGAAGCTCCGGGCACAGTCTTCTCTATAGCTGGCGATGCCAACCTTCCCTGACAGGCAAGCGTCGTTCCAGAATTCGTTCGCTGAGGATCTTTCTTCAGTGACTTACGGCGTGGTGTAGTGTCTGACACATCGTACTCTCTCTATCTCTCTCTCTCTCTGGCTGGAAACAGCGAAACTTGAGGCACAAAGTGGGGCTGCTGCAACGTAGCCGTGCGTCAGCCAATCTGGTCTTCCGGGTCGTGCTTTGATGGTTAAAAGCTGTGCTGAAGATGTTATGTGTGGTTCTCACTCGTATAATTAGGAAACAAGACCTCTTGGTTTGGCATATGCTATTATTCTCACTTTTTTTTCTTTTTTTTTTTTTTTTAGTTTGAGAAGTTAGGATAATTTAATTAAAATCATGATTTGTTATCACAACTTTTTTTCTTTTGTCAAATGAATGTGGGTCAGACAACATAATATTTAGATTTTCTGTTGATTACACCAATCTCCTTCGTTGTATTAACTCAAATGTTTAGTTTAATGAACTCAAAATGTTAAGTTAACTTTACTTTTTTTTAAGTTAAACCAACAAAATGTTTTACAGTGCAGGAATAATTATAAGAAGCCAACCCCACCGTAGATAGTATGGTAGACCGATACTGGAGCGTGATTTGCACATTAAGTATTGTCCTTCTCATTTGATCACTGCGATGCTGCAGATGTGTTTGCGTGAATGTTGTGAATATGTAAATCTTTACTTTTAATATGAGACGCCTTTAGGCTTCCCATCTTAATGAATTCTATTCCTTCTTGATCTTGTCTATAATATGTTGCAACGTCGCGGTCGACCTTGCCTTCCCCCCCCAACCCAGCCAGTTTTAACTCCTCACACATAACACCAACTTTTAAAACATGCAAAGCCTCGGTAAATCTCTGGCACAAGACCCCGTGCTCGCGTGCATCGGCTCATGCAGGGCAGGTGCAGCTCGCGCCCGGCTTCCCCCAAGAGTGCACGAGCACAATGAGAGCGCGAGAGGAGTGAACTCTGACAGAATTAATTGCATTATATAGAATGATCAAAATAACAATGTCCATTGCCAACTATTGTTTTGTTTTCATGCAAAAGACCACGAACGGTGAGGGATTCAAGTCAGTCAAATCAGAGGCTACTCCGGTTGGTCGCAACCATGATGTTGAAAAAGCAGGCCTATAGGATTAGCCTATGATAAAAATCAAAATTCTTTGGTTTTCCCCATTGTCTTGCACTTATCAATAAGGATAGAATAACAGATTAAAAGAAAGACAAGTATTTGGCTACTCAGAGTTTCCGGTAAGTGCAACGTTCAAGAATAGCCTAATCGTTTTGTATTGTGTTTATCAGTTCCTTTTTGAGTGCTTCAGTTATCAGTTTTATGTCATGACATGAGTTGGCATGTCTTTTCGTTGCAAACTTAATCATATCTTATTACAAGTATGCTGACAAGCGAATATCCCTATACAGACTTTAAAAAAAATACAAAAATGTAGTTGCTGACAGCGAATCACATCATTTTGGAGGACACATCTCTAGATGTTCTGGTAATTTAGGAGGTTTACTTTGCACCACATGAAAGTTTTACACAACCTTGATTGCCCCATGAGATTTAAATTCCGTAGGCTATCAAAAGTTAAAGGACTAAAATGACGATGAAGAAATTAATTATGCCAATTCGAGTGGCTTTCTGAAGCTGCCGGTCATTTGAACTAAAACACGAAGACAAATAATGTTAAAAACAGTAAAAGCATTAGACTATCTAAAAAATGTTTTTTAACATTAATATTTGTATTATTTGTTGTTGTTATTTATTGTTTAAAAAAAACACAGGAATAACACAGGCCTATTTGATTCTAAATGGATTTAGTGTGCGATTTCTGAAAGATCTAATGTATGCATGTATTCTGATGGAGAAGCGTTAAGAGCAGTAGGTGTTGGGCTTACAGGAGCTTTGCGATCTGAGCAGAAGAAGATGCTCACTCATGATGCGCGCGAGATAAGCGCTTATCAGTCTCGAGCTTGCATCTCCAGCGCATTAAAAAAACCCTACTTTAGACTAATAAAGGCGACTGCTAAGCTCGCCTGCTCCCTTCCAGCAGTGCACACTGTGGCAGACACGGTGACATTTCCATTTCACGTTGTCCGTCAAAGGCGCAGCAGAGCGCGTGCATGTCTCCGAGTCTGAGTTGCCATGCGTCAAAGTAAAGAGTGCGCGTGAATCAGACACATTTATCCTGAAAAACCCTTTACAAGTTCTTATGCCTTATGAAGCCATGCTAAATAGTGAAAGCAATACGTCAATTATTATATAGCATAATGCATTTATCCCACACTGAGTTTTCTTGAAGACTCGTAAAATGTTAGCCTAATTAATATTATTATTATGTTATGTTTTTTTTTTTTAAATAGTCTTTCAATTTTTATATATATTATTTTCATCATTTTATTGCTTTTTAAAAAAAGGGTTCTAAAGTTATTATTTATATATGCATGCATCAGATGCCAGGGCCCTCTCCTTCCGATTATTACCGGGGGTAATATTTCATCGGCGTGAGGCAATCTTTGTTCTTTGTGAAGATAATAAATGGCCTAATCGTTATCAGCTTACGCTGGAGGTGTCAGGACCGAGCGAGGCTGGAAACAGGGTCCAAAGTGGCGCTGAATAAATTGGTGTTTCTTATCTCTCTCCCCCAGATTATCGCCGCCTTTTCAAACCGCCACAACAAATACATTCAATGCATCTAATGCATCATTTGAGGGGGAAGATCGCAGGGGTGATAGAGACAGATAGGCTACCCGAAGGAGAAATATTTACACATTTAACGTGTTCGGGCCAATATTAGCTGGGGTTTTGAGCGAGTTTATTGGACGGGCAGAGAGGTACACACGCTTAACTATCAATGCAGCCATTATCATTCATATTGTAGTGCTACTGGTGATAGGTATCTGCGTGATTATTCTGTCTTGTCATTAGATCTGTTACGTGTTGAATTAGTTGTGAAATTAGCTCGTTTCATCCAAACACTTGTTTTGCCTTCTTTATCCAGTGGGTATCAGCAGTATCGTTATCGTTACCTATACCTTTTCAGCACGTCTTTCTTATGGGAAATAAAATCAATAGGTAGGCCTAGTCCTATAAATTAATTGAAAGCCAGACAGCTGAAAACACTTGGCACTGGGTATAGCGCTTTGCAATACTTCATGTGTAAATTACTAATTACAAAAAAACAATAAGAGGCGGTTTGCTATTGTTAGATCTAAAGGAACAATAACTGACATAATTTGGTTATAAAGCGTTTGTTGGAGAAATCAAATAAAAATAGGAACTTTTGCCCTTTAAAATATTTCTAGGCCTAGTCTTTTAGTGAGAAATCATTTTAGTTTTATCGAAATAACTCTCATCAGTTCTCGCAGAATCCGGCTAGAGTTACTATAACTGTTAGTGTTTTGTAATTGAATATCAGCCCGTCCATTAGGCTTTAAAACAGCATGTGATCTCGTTTCAGCACTAATGAACGCCTACAAGTTAATGCCATTAAAAAGTGGAGACTTCATAATGAATCAGAAGAATTTAAAAATCATCCGTTCGAATTCATTTTCAATTTCTCCGCGCTTACAGAAGACACTAAAAAACCGCAACTTCTGCCCTTAGAAATAAAAACTAATAATTCAAAGTGAATTTAATTGATTTTCTAATGATGAAAATAAAGTTGAAACTCTGAAAATACATGCAGCCTTGTTATAGAAATGAGAAATTAGATACATTGTTAAGTTAGAATGGAAAGATTGTCGTAATAATTATGAAAACATGTTTTAGCCTTTACACGGTTAAAAAAGTTATATTAATAAGAAATTTTATTTTCTAGAGTCCCTCTAAATGCCTTTATCTATTATTAGGCTATTAGACTATTATTATTTTAGCCCATTAAATAAATAAAAAAAATCACTGCCATCGTCTTTTATTGTTTTATTAAATGAACAACTGTGCTGTTAATTAATGCGAACACTGGATTGATTATTTATAGTTTGGAGAAGATGCTAGACTGTGTACAGTTCACTGAGCGCCGTTTTACTGATAGGCCCTTTAAAAATTGACTTTATGCTTAACCGTGCTCGAAGTGAATTTTGTTATTTTAGAGAAAAGAGACAGGTTTCCATTTACAATCGAGAGGAGGACGTTGTGCATGTGAGTGACACTTATGACAAAAAGCGCCTTTTTCCAATATATACAAACTCCCCTTTTAATAAGGCGGCATCTTCAGCGGGCGCGCGCTCTCTGATGGTCTCCACGGCAACTCAGATAACGGAGCAGCAGTTTTCCATATCTGCACCAGAGTCTATTATACCCCAGGATTAGCTCGTTTTCCGAAAAGGTCAAACACAAAGTCATGAAACCTGGTATTTTCACCCTTCCTGCGAGTCCCTGCATATTCATTCGCATAACATTCGCTCCTCTGTCGTTTCATTTAGCTAATTTCATCAGGATAATGGCTCTTTTTTTCTGAGTTATGTGAGAACTGAAGAAAAAAAAACTGTCTACATCACCCGTTTTGTGTTGGAAAAATACAAAGTAGCTCGATGAACGGAATGACTGATAATAGGCGTTTTTCTTTGTGATATAGTGACCTCTAGTGGCCAGAGCGCAGTGTACGTTAGGCTGTTCCCACACAACCTCAATGGTTTTGACACCAGATGGACAGGATGCGAATATGTTGGGTTCTAATTAGGCTTGAATGTTAAAAATGGAGGTATTCTTATGTATAGGTGTTATTCTTGTATGCACAAGCACCGTTTCACAACTACAAAAGTTAGATTACAAGTTAAATACGCTCGCGAAAAGTCGCGCTGGCCTGAGGTGTAACTATAGCAACATAACTGTGGGCTGCTCACGCGATGACCGCACACCGACAAAACACACGTAAGCTACTGTCGTTATTTTCCCTTTATTATATATTCACACAACACACCTATCACAAAACATTAAGCCTATTTTTGTGCATTTGCCAAAATCGAATGTTCAAAGGGCGCCAAAAAGACAACACGGGTTGCGCGAAACAAACAACCGCGAAAATTACTGACAGAAATTTCTTTATGAAACTGAAACTCGTTGAATGGCAGAGTATTATTGTGAAAACAAGGAATGAATTCAACCACGTAAAGGACATTTTAACCAAGAATAACCATAATAATTTGAGACAGTTTGTAAATAAAACACAAAATGAGAGAGATAAATAGAGAGAGAGAGAGAGAGAGAGAGAGAGAGAGAGGTGCATTTCATGGATGGAATGTCCCAGGTGGGAATCCCAATAGCTGCAGAGGAAGTGTGCTGAGTTTTGGCAGGAAGAGGGAGCTGGGAGGGGTGGTCCTGACTGAGGAGGGGGGGAGTTTCCTGATATTCCTCTTAACTGGCTCCAACTCGTGGGTTCTCTTCCCTTCCCCAAACCGTCCACTCTCCATAATGCATGTCCAACTCACTCTCACCCCAGCGTTCCTGTCTGCACTCTGCCCTAAAACATCATCTTTCCAAAATCACTCCCTACAATCTCCCAGCATTGTTCTCTTTCCGGTGATCTATGTTCAGCTGCGACTCCTTATTTACTCTTATCATGACCTCTTTATAGCACTATAAGCACTGAACTGATTTTGTCATTGCGTACCTTTTAAAAAAAATTATGCTCCCTCCGGAAAGAAAAATTGCGGTCAATAACTCAATTATTTCTCATTTGAGATTGATGCGATAATAATAATCGAATAATCTCACATATTGTTCAGAAAACATCCCAACATGTTACAAGCTGTCCTCATTTACCAAGATACAAATCAGAAGCGAGATTTCAGAATGAACCAAGGCTGCTCGACGGGTTAGGATTAATTGCGATTTTTCTAATAAAAAATGGGATTTTGATTTAAAATGTAATTTTAAAACAAGCTCTGGGTTTGCTGTGCGTATTTGTAGGGCTGACAACAGAGCACCCTCAGCTGAAGCTGCATGGGATTTTGGCGAAACCGATTCGGCAAACGCTCCAGTGCGGATCTGTGCTTGCGCTCTGGAGAGCGTCAAATGTTTCTATTTACAACGTGCTTTTGCAGCGTTGAGCAATGTAACCAATCACAGACATATCTGTTGATTGATTGAATGCAATGGCCAATCAGAAGTGTTTAAGTTAGTCAGGATCCACTCACCGTTTAAAACAAGTTTTTGTTCAGCGCTGAATTCTGCAAGCTCGCGAATCCGATCATTTTCACAAAACATAGACACGATGTGAAGAGATTCCTGCAAATGCTGAATTCACTCTCGAAATTGCAATGATTGACATGAGTGACCGTAGCAATGGACGGCACAAAAGTCTGATTGATGTGCATTAAGGCTAAAACACCTGATTTGATTCTGGAACCGGACCTGGTCCCTGTCTGAATGTTCTCTCATTGCCAGTTTATTCAATAAAGACTGTGTTAACTAACTCGGTTTCTAAGTCCTCATTAACTTGCGCGACAAAGAGTCGGGTCTGTTAAAATTCCCGCAGTGGGCTGCGGAAACGTACCCGTTTGGTTGTGTGGGCCGTGAGTTGGGAAAGGTTGGGAACCGCTGATTTAAGTAAATCGCTGCATTTGTGATTTGATTATTGCACTAAGCCAGATTGCAATTTTGGTTTTGCCATAATTTTTAATGCAGCCCTATTATCAACTTTCATTTAAATAGTTCGTTTTTCTAACACTGTCAATTATTGTCTCATTTGTATATCTTTATTTCTCCTCAGCAAACATCTAAAACAAAGCTGATACTGAGATACCTTTGTCCCCTAGACTGAGACTGGCCAAAAAGCAGGTACTTTATTTTATGATTTAGAACATGTTTTCAGGTATAAAACCAGAGGTGGAGCTTGTAGGTCAGTGTGAGTTTTCTCTTCTCTCTCCTCAGTGAAGAGCTTTAGGTGGTCTCGGGCTGTGCAGGTGGAAGTGAGCTTCAGATGTTGGAGGACAGCGGACTGGGTAAATAAAGAGTGATAGGGGAAGCAGCCAGAGCAGGAGGTCACTTCCTATCTGTCAAAGCTCAGGCTTCCTCACGCTCCTGTGGACGGCACACCTGGACTCACCTTCACGTTCCGCTCTGACAGGTAGAGGGCAAATAGTTAATGCTGTGGGGCAGGGTACAAAAAAAGTGTGGAAAAGATAAAGAGGGAGAGAGTATGAAGGAAGGACATGGACAGATGTTTTGAAGTGTCTGGGGAGGTTCTATCTGAGTTTCCTATCAGCAGTCGAGGAGGGGAAAAGACTGCCCTGGAAAACAGAGGGTAAGACTTGCGGCCAATGGGAAGTGACCTTGCCCTTCCAGTCAGTCCAAGTGTGTGTGACTATTTGTGTGTGATAATTCATGCACACAGATGGTTGTGAAGACATTCAAAAAGAATCAAATCATCTATGTATTAACTGTGTTGCGTACAGAAGTGGTTGGACTATGTGTGTATTTTGACCGGGAGCTGGGTTGAAACTACATTCGGAGTCGTGCTGAGGCAAAGAATAACACACACACACACTCATGAAAAAACATTAGACGGGGATCTGACACAGGCATGCTTCCTCCAGAGATGAATCAGGGGGCTGACTCGCTCTCAGAGCCCGGAGTGAAGGTGCTTTGATGGGATGCCATGTGGCAGAGATCAGGGGGTCTTAGCTGGAGCTCTGGACAGTTACACAAGAGGAGAGGATTAAACTTGATCAACACAGATCTATTATCAAACTAAACACTGTTATTACATGCATAAAACAATTTCATGTCACACAGACATGTACTGTATATTACAAACAAGTAGTAGACCTAGTAATACGTTTCTAAGTCTCCTAATCAGATCATTTGAAATCATTTTGTATATGGTTACAAAAGATTTCTATTTTAAGTAAATGCTGTTCTTTTGCAACTTTTTATTCATCAAAGAATTCTGAAAAAAATATCACAGGTTATAAAAAAAATTATGCAGCACAACTGTTTCCAACATTGGTTTAAAAACCCAGCATATAAGAATGATTTCTGAAGGGTCATGTGACACTGAAGACTAGTAATGATGCTGAAAGTTCACATTATAACAATCACATAAATTATCATTTAAAGTGTATTAAAATAGAATACCCTTCTTTTAAATTGTAATAATATTTCACAATATTACTGTTTTTTCCTGTATTTTTTGTTTTGTTTTTAAATGCAGGCTTGATGAGCATTAGACACTTCTTTAAAAAAACATAAAATAAATAGTAATGTAAAACTTTTGAGCAGTACTATATATATATATATATATATATATATATATACCTATATATATATACATATATATATAGTATATATATAAAATGTAATTTTTACTTAATGGTTACACCACACGACAAGTTATTAAATTGAAACATTTCTTGAAAATGGTACAAAAGTTTTCAAAAGCATATGAAACCAACATGAATACAAAATGTTCGAGAATTTGGCACTTGTGGTTTAGACTAGATTTTTTCAGGTCCCTTTTCTTTTCCATGGACACTTTTATTTGTCATTGTTGTTCACAGATGTTCAAAATGAGACAAATAGTACACTGTAAAAAAAATTCCTTTCATTTAGGAATTCTAGTAAATTTCACAAATAATTACAAAGAAACTACACCTGTGGTCACTCTATAGTGTGAACTGAACTCATACCAATCAAATGTAATGGCAAAATGGCTCAGAAAAGTGAAGTTAGTTCTGTGAAAATCTCCAGCATTGTTTGTGGGATTGCACTTTTGTTTAATCGACGCACTGCCATTCGGACACTTTCAGTGTATGCCTGGTTTTCGAAGCGACTGTAGAGATTCAGATTCGAAACACAGGCACAGCAGCATTACTCTTTTCTATCTCCCTCTTTCTTCCGCCTCCCCCCCCTCTTCTTTTAGAAAGAATGTGTCTCTCGGCACCCAGGACCCAATCCTGCGTTTGAAGTATCACCGTCAGAGCTCTCCTTCCATCTCTCCGTCTCCCTCCTCCCCTGTGGTGTCTGTCTATCTGTCAGCCGGACTCATCTCCACCCCCTGCAGCTGTGAGCGAGAAACAGACCGGTCCTTTGTGTCCCTCTGCTCCTGCCGTCCGCCGTGATCACACCTGCCACCTGCGCAGGGCACCACTCACCTTTCATCCCGCTCTCCTCTTTTTCTCTTCCTAAAGCTCTGTCAGTGTGGAATGACCGGCGGACAGGGCAGTGCCTGGCTTCTCTCACACACACTATTGTTGAGCGCTTTTCTAAACCGGCAGGCGCTGTGGTCGTGAAGTTTGGCTAAGCCACTTGAAGCCGTGCATTACACTGATTTTTACATGGGTAAGGGGTGTTTTAACCATGAAATCACTGCAGAGCCGTAAGTGTCTTAGGCTACGTTCACACTGCAGGCTGAAACGACCCAATTCCGATTTTTTTGCCCCTTTGCGACCTGTATCTGATTTTTTCATGACAGTCTGAACGACACAGATCCGATCTTTTCAAATGCGACCCAGGCCACTTGGGTATGTGGTCCAAATCCGATACGTATCCGATCTTTTGAAATGCGACTTCAGTCTGAACGGCCAGGTCACA
>FLSR01000711.1:0-31462 GCA_900092035.1 Leuciscus waleckii
AACAAATAAAGTTTTCTAAATGTGCATTAAATATTCTTATACTTGTTACAGTGCTCCACAAGTTTAGTTGTTCATTAATAAGTGCGTATTTATTCATTTCCCCTGTGTTTCTCTTGCAGTCTGCCATATTTAATTTCCAGAGTCTGTTGACGGTTATCTTGCTGCTCATCTGCACCTGTGCGTATATTCGAGCTCTCACTCCCAGCCTGCTGGATAAGAACAAAACGGGGTATGTTTACTGCCATCTGCATATTTATATAGCACACATTCTGACCTCTTTTTTAAAAATAAATATGCCATGGATGTAAGAAAGTCTTTTCGCTTTAAGCACCTAAAGACAGGTGAAGAGTTAAAGATGCTGTCCAAACAGGTCTGCTTTTGTTTTATCATTTTTATACAAACACTTTTTCACAACTAAAGTGCCCCTATTGTGCTTTTTGGGATATTGCCTTTTATGCAGTGTGTAATATAATATGGCTGTTTGTGAATGTAAAAAGTCTACAAAGTTACAAAGTTTCAAAGATTAAAGGGGATGACATTTAGAGTTATTGAATCCTAAAATTTTTGAATTTGAACAGCCTGAAATGAGTCGTCAGTAATTCCACTCTTACTTTCTGCACAAACCTAAGTATGTTTGTAACAAATTTGCATAATGCCAGCCTATGGTTTTCATTGGCTGTCTGTACTTTGCCCCGCCTTCAAACAGTGACCTGTGACTGAGACTAGAAGTTTGGATCTTGTTGTCATTTCTAATTATACTCAACACAAGTCACTAAACTACATCATCATTTCAGTCTGAACAATTCTGATTGGTTAAGGTATTGATAAACTTTGAAAACTTTCACATATGAGCTGTTAGTCAGAAGCATATCTCCATTGATTATCTGGATGACACACAATGATCCTGGCTTAGCCACAAAGTGACTCTTTGAGGTCGCAAACCTGAGTTCCTAGACTCCAGTTTGTCTGTTAGATGGTCTTTTCATCTCCCCTGCGTGCCAGTGATCTGCACCTGTGCGTATTCGAGCTCTCACTCCCAGCCTGCTGGATAAGAACAAAACGGGGTATGTTTACTGCCATCTGCATATTTATATAGCTCACATTCTAACCTCTTTTTTAAAAATAAATACGCCAAGGATGTAAGAAAGTCTTTTCGCTTTAAGCACCCAAAGACAGGTAAAGAGTTAAAGATGCTGTCCAAACAGGTCTGCTTTTGTTTTATAATTTTTATACAAACACTTTTTCACTACTAAAGTGCCCCTATTGTGCTTTTTGGGATATTAACTTTTATGCAGTGTGTAATATAATATAGCTGTTTGTGAATGTAAAAAGTCTACAAAGTTTCAAAGATTAAAGGGGATGACATTTAGAGTTATTGAATCCAATTTTTTTTTAATTTTGAACAGCCTGAAATGAGTCGTCAGTAATTCCACTCTTACTTTCTGCACAAACCTATGTATGTTTGTAACAAATTTGCATAATGCCAGCCTATGGTTTTCATTGGCTGTCTGTACTTTGCCCTGCCTTCAAACACTGTAGTTGTGACTGAGACTAGAAGTTTGGATCTTGTTGTCATTTCCAATTATTTCCAATTATACTCAACACAAGTCACTAAACTACATCATAATTTCAGTTTGAACAATTCTGATTGGTTAAGGCATTGATAAACTTTGAAAACTTTCACATATGGGCTGTTAGTCCGAAGCATATCTCCATTGATTATCTGGATGACACACAATGATCCTGGCTTAGCCACAAAGTGACTCTTTGAGGTCACAAACCTGAGTTTCTAGACTCCAGTTTGTCTGTCAGATGGTCTTTTCATCTCCCCTGCGTGCCAGTTGCTCATCTCACAAAGATCTGGTCCTGTAACAAAGGATACTGACACACAAACACACACACACAGACAGATAGACACACAGCTTCTTCAAGGTTGGAGTTGGTCAAGCTCTAGCTCTGATCAGGAAACTTTCCCAAAACATACTGATAAGATGTACTTTCAGCTAGAGGTTCAGACAATAATCGTCATTATTCTCTGGTGATGAGATGAGAAGTAAAGTAAATTCTTTAACTAAGAGTTGGTCACGTAGGAGGCAGGCCTGAGTGACCCCGGTGACCTAGGCTGTCAGGGTCAGCTAGAAGAGTAAATATATGTTTTAACATGTGTCACAAACAAAGTTCCAATGAACAGACATGTAATTCTATAACTACTTAAATCTCGTAAGCTTGAAGAAGCCGTTCAAATCATTTCATATTTAGAAGGATACATTTTGATTAATAACTGAATAACAAACCACTCAAATTGAAGCAGCTGTGGATTCAAGAATCCCCTTTATGTTACTGAGAAAAGAAGGTCAGGGGAAAATCTCCATATGGAAAATCTCCATTTAAGTGCCTTTTGTGCATTTGCAAGTGTTTTTTTGTTTTTTGCATTTACACTTGTTATTTTGCACTTTTTGTTAGCAAAGGCTTATTTATTCAAAGGTATTATTATTTTTTGACACTTCAGTTCCAATATCTAAATATTCTTAATTCTTATTCTTATTAAAGTTCATTGTCATTTGAAAGTGTGTAGGCCTCCTTGCATTATTATGCTGTTGTGTTATGATTATATATTCAGTGGCATAAAAAAGTCTTAAAATATCAATAACATCACAATTATTTCTGGGACAATATATCACTCGTGACAGGCCTACTTCAAAAGCAAATCCACTTTGCGTGCTCTTCCAAAGGATGAGGACTCGCGCTGGAATTGATACGGTAAAACCGACGCCACTGTTACTGTTTGTATCGAGTGCTGAGGAAGATCCTGAGCTGAAATTCAGATATGGTAATGGAGTCTCGCTGGAAGTCACAACTGACTGGGCCAATCACAACAGACTGAGTCATCTGTAGCCTGACATCGTCATACTCAGATTCTAGTCAGAATGTGAGTCTGATACTGCTCCATTGGGCTGTGATTTCAACCGAACCAGGAAAGAAAATGCCTCTGCACTCAATTGGATAGACCTACAACCACATCTGACCAATCAGAGCAGAGTAGACCAGTCACAACAGTCTGGATCATATGACCAATCACAACAGTCTGGGCCATCTGACCAATCAGAGCAGAGTAGGCCAGTCACAGCTGACTGGGTCATATGACCAATCACAACAGTCTGGGCCATCTGACCAATCAGAGCAGAGTAGACCAATCACAACAGTCTGGGCCATCTGACCAATCAGTGTAGAGCTCTGGAGATGAGGGGTTTAGATAGACTAGGGGTTCCAGACACTGAGAAAAGAAGTGAGGCTGCACTGTATATTATGCAAATCGAAAAAATAGTTTTCATTTTTTTTTTTTACCTTATTGTGGGATACCTTCAAAACTAAATTAAGACCTTTCAAATATCATAGAAGAAGGTTTAATTTCCAGAAACAATCAGAAATTAGTATTTTTCTGGGAATTTTGCCAACAGAAATCTACTCTCTATTTTACAATAAAACATCCTTTTTTTTTACATTCCTAATTGATTTAATCTAAGTTCAGTGTCATTGGTCATTGTTGGTTTTGGGGAGATCTGTGAGTGTGAGGTAAAGCGATCTCCTAATGTCGAACTCGAGCAAGATGTTCACCACATGTTTGGACTTCAAATGACAGGACCAGGAAATGAAGGAGATAATTCACATCCAGCGATCTGATCTCAACAAACACATGCGCTATCCAAGACAAATTAGCTGGAGTTGCTTCATTAAAGTAATGGTTTTCACACCCCCCTCCAACTGCGTAACCTTGTTTATTCCCAGTAACTGTGTTTGTTTTCACTGTGACACACTTCCCAACATGTGCATTTTGCCATTTATAGTGAATTACTGCAAAGTACTCCTGAGCAGAAACTGGCAGCTCACAAAGTAAATGATCGGATCAAAGGACCTCAAATATTAAATCATGTTTGTATGATTGTTAGGTATGAAGCCTAAAGAGCGTTTACTGGAGAAGTGTGTTAAGGCTTGGTTTAATTGGGGAAACAGAGGCATGGTTTTGTTCCCGGGACTGACTGTTGACAGTGGATGTTCTCGCTGACCCCTGTTTGTTGTTTCTGTTCATGCCAGATGCCCGTCTGCTCGTAGATCTCGGTTCTGTCAGGCGTCTGTTATGACATTTCAGCCCAGGTGAATCTTGTCAGTCATCTAGTTCTGCCCCCTGTAATCTTCTGCTTCACGCTTCCTAGACAAGCAGTCAGCAGACCGAAGCTTTTTCTTTTACTCGTCGTTGCGTATTTTAAGCCATGAAATCCGGCACAGGGGCCGGTTGCAAAAAGCGCGAAGACTAGTCTTACAAGTTTCACATTATTTTGTTAAAGACTGTTTGTTGTACCTTTTTTTAAATCAGCTACATAAAAATGTAGATTGGCCTGATTTGAGACTGAAAAGTGACACTGATGCCACCTTGACTAACTTCTAGTGGGTCAGACTAGATATTAAAGGCATAGTTCACGCAAAAATTGAAATACTGTCATCATTCACTCACTCTAAAGTTGTTCCAAACCTGAATGAGTTTCTTTCTTCTGTTGAACTCAAAAGAAGATATTTTAAAGAATGTCGGTAACCAGACAGTTGGCGGTAGCAATTGACTTCCATAGAATTTGTTTTATTATTATTATTTAAAGGCACACTATGCAGTTTCCGTTTTTGTCAAACAGCGACCCCTAGAGTCAGTCTGTGGAGTACTTGTGTTTAACGTTACTGTCGTAAATACCACTCGCACAGAGCCGTCTCTGCACTCTTCCGACCGTGCTTTCTTCATCGACTCTGCCATGATTCACGTCTGAAATGCGTGCTAGTGTCTTCCATAGAGACTGCTTCATATGTTGTTGATGTATGTGACGTCGTGCCGTAAAGCAAGTCGTGAATTTAATCTGTTAACTCTTTGTTTTACATGGAGATTAAAAAATGAATTTATTACAGAAATCTGATTTAAATGTTGATTTTGGTGACATGTCTGTATAGTTGAATAATATTAGTGATCCAGGTAGCTGATATGATGATTGATATTATAAACAGTAAAATCAGCCATTAAAATGATTTAATGTGCATAAAATATTTTCAGAATCTGGCATAGTAGAAATTTGACTTAAAAAGAAAAAGTTAGAAGTTGAATTGAAATAAAATGTGCTTGATATCTACTTTCAATACAATAAAAATCAAATCACCAGTTATAATAAAGAAAGTTCTAATATTGGCTAAAATCTGCATATCTCTAAATAATATTATAAGGCTTTTTTTTTGTAAAGGTGTATAGGCCAATTTATAGGTGATTCAAATGTAAATGCAAGGTCAAAAATCAATGCATTTATTTGTTAATTAAATTGTCAAAATATAGTTTTCAACAATTTGTTTATCCGAAAACACGAGACCTTGCGCGCCAGAGAAACAAGGACGCAGCCATCTTTAGTTTGAACTTCCGGTTGTTTTTTTTTGGGTTTTTTTTGCGGTAGCTCTGTATTGTAGAGTTATCGAAAGTTATCACCAGCATTGTAATGTTTGAAGCGGATATCATAACAAATGTCAAAAAACGGGAAGATTTTAAAATGAGCGGTACATTCATAAATCCGTAAGATCTTCTTCATGCTGCAGAAATACAAACCGAAGACAAACACACAGCGCCGAAAAGGGGCGTGGCTACGTAAGGGCTAAATTGTTTCTTTATTTTTTTAGTATAAGGCATCCATAAAAACAGAGGAAATATACATGTTAAAAATAGTCTATTGAGCTAAATGCCAAAAGTGATCTCTGTATGCAGGCTCCTTTATTTAAACTGGCAAGTCAGAGTTTAGTTTTATCACAGTCAGCAAAAGGTACATTCTCTCATAAAACGCTAAACTTACGATGTCGAGTCATTAAAAATGTGACAGAATATCAACAAATCATTAGAAATTATGGTTTTGGGGGTCATTTGCATTTGATCACAAATCTGTCAGTTCACACAGGAGGTACTGAAGATGTTACTGGGAAAATTGTTTTCTCTGGCAGTGTTTGAGGTCATAAATCTGTGCAAACTTCAACCATGCTTGACAGCGATCAAAGTAAAAGCAGCATAGTAAATCGCTCATTAAAGTGTGAGGATTTTGTCTATTAGCCATTGTAAAAACGTTTACTTCAAGACAGACAACAGAGAACAGACAACTCTGTTCTCCTTCATCACCCTTAAGATCTTTGTAGTTCCTCTGTTGTCTTTGGATCACTATTCTATGAGTAGATATGTTGAGATGCTATTGTGAGAATCCTTTCTTCAAATATCATTTTTTAGACTTGGTAAAACTCTCGTCAAATTCACTCTCTAACAGTAGATGGCGCTTATGGATGGAAGAGCAGAAATATAGCAGTTACCCCGGTTCAGGGTTGCCAGGTATGCTTGACAAAACCATCCAAACCCGGCCAAAACTAGCCTAATCACGTTCCAGGGGGTGTCGCTTCAACCCACGGACTAAAAAACAATCCGTAGCAATGATGTAAAAGTAGTCCAATTCAATGTGAAAACCGTGGACTTGGCAACACTGCCTCAGTTACCTCTGTAAACAAAGAAACACTACTTTAAAATGAGGTAATAAAAGAAAATGCCATCAAAACTTTTCTGAAGACAGTCAGTTCCCTTCAGATACATTCACATAACTCTTAAAGCATGAGCATGTAGAACGCACAACAGCATCATGTTTTTACTTTCAAATGTACAGCTCTGTTTATTTAATACAATTATTGGATAAATCGAGAATCATGATTTATTTTATTTCAAATAGAGATCACGATTCTGAACAGACAACTAGTCCTAAATAAAATAACTAGGGGTTCCGACAAAAAAGCTATTGCTGCAGTCTATTCAAAAATAATTAATTAAAAAAAGAAGGGTTACTTGAATGATTCAATGAGTCACTCATCTCATTACTGGATGAATAAGTGTTTTTGAATGAATGAATGATTCAATGGCTGCATCAGAAATCTCATACTTCCCATGCCTACTTCGCCTACTTAACATATAGTTGGTGAACAACAGTATGTGTCAAAAGAAGTATCACGTTAGTGTTTGAATCAAGATCTTTTAACGATTAATCGTGCAGCTCTAGCTATTTCCAACTTTTTATGGCCTTACATTTGGGGGGAAAAAATTAATTTAAGACTGTTTAAGGACCCTGTCCAGTACAGAAAGATGTCGACACTATCTGTTAAAAGACTAAATATGTGTAGTGATGTCTCAGACTCATCTCGGAGCTCGACCTTTGGTGTCCTCCTCGCACTGAGCAGGAAATACTTTTATCTGCTCTTAACAAGCACTAAACATTTATATATCCAATCAAATGACTTCAAGGGCCTGCCCTGAGGAGCTTAACCCATATTCCTGCAGCGTGCGTCCGTGCAGAAGACCCTCTCGAAGTTCAGAAGCGCAGCGCACCAGCGGGGATATATTTTACTCTGCTCCTGTTTAAAACCAGACTTCAGAGCTACAGGTCGCTTTCTTCTAAGGCCATTCATAAGTACAATAGACGTCACTTGATGTTAAAAGCGATCGCTGGGGGTTGTTAAAGCAGCAGGGAAGCGTTTTAGATCTTTAACAGTAGTTCCTCTTAAGAAGCTTGATAGAAAAAAATCTTACAAACTAATAGAGATTGATTCGGTGTTGCAGGATTGTCGATAGCAAGCAATATCAAACGCGTGTCAATTCAATTCATCCCGAACGAAACAAAACAGAAAATAAGATGCAACACCTAAACAACATTGGTTACGGTCAGGAATATGGCTAACTTTACTGAATAGCATGCAGTATAGACTGTATACTACTATTTTTCTAAAACAGTCACTGAAACAGCAACTATTAATCCATGCAAAATGTTTTATGCTACATGTGACTTAATCCCATTGCATATGTAATTCAGCGAGAGGTTGCTTTAGATGTTTAATTTAGTTTTCAATGTCTTGACATTTGGCAATCTGATGGAATAATGAGTGTAGAGAGAAATAGAAAGGTCAAGTTGAGTGTGTTTCATTGTGGGTAATATCAAAGTCCCTTTAGGCAAGTCATTTCACTCGGCGGCCATCTTTAAACGCCTTCGGCCAGCTGTTTTAGTCATGCAAGTGCAGCTAATATCTCTTTGAATGGGGAAACATCAAATTCTCCAAAGCTGTTCAGTAAGCTTAAATTTCATATTTGAAATCACCAATGAAATCTGACAACTGTTTCATAAATATTGTTTCTTAAAGCTCAAATCAAGCTTCTAACGGCAGCTGCAGTGACACAATGACTTTAACAATTGCCGATTGGCTCTATTAATTCAATCAAAATTTTTTTATTATGTCCAACCTTCATGTCATTCCAATTTGAATTTCCCATTTCGTTTTTATCATTTTAAAGTCAAACAATATTGGACCACATTGGCTTTATTGTATAGAGACAAAAATTAACACCTAACAGCTAGACATTTAAAAAAAAATATATACCCTCTTCTGTGTTCCACAAAAGTGTTCTGGAAAGACATGAGGGTGAGAAAAACGATGACAGAATATTAATATTTGAGTGAATTATCCCCCTATATGGTCAGCACACGGACATCTTGTGGTATATTCAACATACAATCTTAAAGCAGCTGTTTTAGTCATGCAAGTGCAGCTAATATCTCTTTGAATGGGGAAACATCAAATTCTCCAAAGCTGTTCAGTAAGCTTAAATTTCATATTTGAAATCACCAATGAAATCTGACAACTGTTTCATAAATATTGTTTCTTAAAGCTCAAATCAAGCTTCTAACGGCAGCTGCAGTGACCCAATGACTTTAACAATTGCCGATTGGCTCTATTAATTCAATCAAATTTTTTTTATTATGTCCAACCTTCATGTCATTCCAATTTGAATTTCCCATTTCGTTTTTATCATTTCAAAGTCAAACAATATTGGACCACATTGGCTTTATTGTATAGAGACAAAAATTAACACCTAACAGCTAGACATTTAAAAAAAAAGATATACCCTCTTCTGTGTTCCACAAAAGTGTTCTGGAAAGACATGAGGGTGAGAAAAACGATGACAGAATATTAATATTTGAGTGAATTATCCCCCTATATGGTCAGCACACGGACATCTTGTGGTATATTCAACATACAATCTTAAAAATAAAGGAGAATCATTTTGGGTTCCCAAAAGAACATTTTAATAATCAAGAACCTTTTTCCACTGTAAAGAACCTTTTGTGCAATGAAAGGGTTCCATTGCTGTGTCAAATGTTCTTCACGGAACCTTGATGCCAATAAAGAACCTTTATATTTCGATAGTGTAGCTGCAAGTGCACACTAGTTTTGCCACACTGGGTCTCTCCTTTTCAGTATAGATGCAATCTAAACCATTCTTGCAAGAGATCTCAGAAAAAGAAACAATACATTTAGGCTAGTACAGGAGGGTTGTTAACCTCCTTGTTGTGTTAAATTGGAAACAGGAGCTTTTACAGAGCGAGTTCCATGAATAGATCTCTGTGTATTGTTATATAACTCAACCCCCCACAGATGAAATGGTTATAATTGTTTAATACACAACACATGAGCAGATCTGTGCTGGAAACGTCAGCTGGCCCTCTGGGGCTGCGTTCGCTCTCTCCATGGGAAGCCGCGCTGGGCATATTTCATCATCAGGACAGTGCCCCATGGTGCCCGCGGGCACACCTTTGGTGAGCGGAGCATTTGGCCCATCAGTGGTCTTGTCGTTTGAAGACGGTGGGGTGCACGTTAAATGATCCTGGAAAACAATTTCAAGCTGCTGTACGTGACCCTTGGCCCCCCCACTTACAGAGAACCCAATCAACCCTTGCTCTCTTTGTTTAATATGGACTTATAGAATAAAACCTTTCAGGGGATTTTATGTCAATTACTAAAATAAAGGAGCAAGATTCTCTTATTCTGCAAAGTAGACTGCATAGGGCATTTGCAAACATTAAATCACTGTGTAACCCCATGGTAATTACAATGTGGTGCCAATAAAGACTCTTAAGTGGTTCTTTGGTAGCAAATTTTATATACATTTGGTCCTATATGACTCCTTGGAGATTAATAAAGTTTCTGATGTGACATTATTGGTTCTTTAGTGCAGTGCATAGGTTCAAAGTATCCTCCTGGGTTTTACAGATGGCTTTTCGTAGATCTATGAAACTTAAAAAGATTGACTTCAGGCTATAAAACTGGATGGATGGATGGAAGGATGGACTGATGGACGAATGATGGAACAAACGAATATGAATGGATGGATGGATGGATGGATGCCAATCACATAGCAACACACCACCAGCTTAGTGAGATAGATACAGTAACAGGCTAAAACAACCACACAAAATACCCTAGCAACTACACAGCAACACATTGAAAAATCCAGAACACTTTAGAAATAACCGCTGGCATGGTCATAGAACACTCTAGCAACATCATTTAAAAACCACTCAGAACACCTTAGCAATAGCAACTTCCTGCAGCCATTTAAAAAAAACGGGGATATCAGCTTGCACTGGATTAAAGTGACAACTTCATACCTTTTTACCCCTATAAGGTTAATAGTAATACTTTAAGGATACATATTACTACTCTAAGGTACTAATAACATGCACCTTTTATGGTACAAACTTGTCATTTTATGGGTAATAAACAGTGACAATCTGTTGGACCCCTAAATATAAAATTTGTGTGACAGTGTATGTAGAAGCATGATTAAGATAAATCAGAACACCTTAGCAATAGTAACTCCCTCACAACCTCATAACCAGAATACCAGAGCACTACATTTTGCCACTTACAATTTCTTCAGAGAATGTCTAAGACTGCATCTGGAATCCCATACTTCCCTATACTACATAGTAGGTGAAAAACAGTATGTGACAAAAGAAGTATGTCCGAATTCACAGCATAAAAGAGTAGGCAAAAAGTACCCAGATGACCTTTTTCTTCCGGCAAATTTCTAAAGTGTGCTTACGATGGACACTTTACTATCCCATGAGGCCACGGGAGAGAATTTTTACGAATTTACGAATGACAGTCAGTGAAGCAACGTAACTGACACTGGTAGGTCACATGATAAGGGCAACATGGCAGATGTACATCCATATTGCATTTATACTACACAGATTCATACTATATAGAACATACTTTTTAGCCATCGTGAAGTAATTACTTATTCAAAATAAGTACCTACTCAAGAGAGTACTATGCAATTTCGGACACTGCAACATGTAGTTTATCAGTAAGCGGCGTGCCACAGATTTGAGTCCATAGAAGAGTGTCTTGTGCCAACATCCCTTACAAGAACTGCCAGCCATGTCACAGAATCACACAATTGTTTCTGTGTTGCCTAATACTTGAATGGAGTTCTAAAACAAATAATGACCAGACAGTATATCTTTATTAAGTGTTTAACAGAGCATTACTTTATGCAACACAGCGTTGTTAGAATTGGCCAGAGTCTTCTGATAAATCTCCCCCTGACAGTGGATGTGCCCACAGCATAAAACTACTTTTCCAGATGTTATCATTGACAAGTTTCAATTGTTGTATATCTTCTTGCACAATGAGCGTTTTAAAAGGCAACAGCTGTGGCAGAGCGTCGGAGGGGACATTTTAATTCTCCCTGTGGTGTTACTGCAACAGAGGAAAAAACAGCAATTTCAGAAGGGTCTCTGCAGCCGTGTCCTAGTTACATTTCATTTACTTCGCATTTACGTTAGGCGACTAGAAGAATCTTGGTTGACCAAAATTTTATTAGTCGGTTAGTCGCAGCAAAAAAACTCCTCAGGAAGTGGCGAAATCACGGAGTCCGTGAGGGACAGATCGTTAACGGCAGGAAATCCAAACATTCGCCTATCGTTCATCGACATCAAATATGGCGTATCACTGGAAACATGCAGCTATTAAGTAGTAGCAACTTTAAAAGTCTGCTCGCTCTAATGTTAACCTAGATAAATGTGCGCTATGAACCGAAACTCGGTGTATACTTGCCTCACAGACATGAGAAATATATCTATAGAAAGCTTGAAATGTCTATTGTGAAATGAACCATTTCAAATGTAAAATAAATATTCTCCGATTATGTAATCCGTATGAAACGTGCATATAGGGCACTAGTCAGCCTTGTCGACTTAATCTCTGCAGCCGAAAACACAGAACTTATTACCAATAAATTATTAAAACGTTTTGACAGTCACCCATTCATGATCATTACGTTTGCCGGTGCGCTGTGGCAAGCTTTATGCGTGCGTTTGAGTGCTGATTAGGCTATATATTATATAGGCAATTAAAGGCTCATTATTATGATTTATGGCTTATTAATATAAACGTGCAATTAGTCGACTAATCGCTTAAATGAACGACTACTCGACTAGAAAAATCTTTAGTCGAGGGCAGCCCTACTAGTTAACGTGATAAATTTGCCTACAAATTCTTTTGCATGTGAAAATATGAGTTTGCTGCAATTTCACGACAACGTTTGCAATATTTGCCAGAATATTATGTTTTTGTAAAGGCAGCCAATACACAAGCCAGTTCAGGGGAGGTATGAGAGTGTAATAGGTGAGGTAAAGTATAGGTGATTTCAAAAAGTCAAACAAGATAGCAAACGTTGGAGAAATTCATCCAGGAAAGTTGTAAACTAAGATTGCTATGTTACATGCTAAGCGTAGCGTGACGCACACATTACGCACACATGACCATATGCACATGTTTGTTTTTAAATGACTCATCTCTGAGCATCAGGGGTTTTTGTGGGCCGGGGTTCTTTGAAACTGCCTGTAAACTTTTACTACTAGCATCTTACGTTTCACAGAAACCAGTGCAACATCCAGCCTCCCAATAAGAAGCAGCTGAACGTGAGAGTAATTAAGGCGACTTCACACAAATGAAAAACAAACTGGAAAGCCACACAGGTCTAATCCTGCTTTTGTGTGGATATTTCAAGACATGCGATGAATAAATGTGCGATTTTAACAGATCAACTTTAAATACCACTGAAAAACGTTATTGTTTAAAATCAATTTCCTAATGGAGAAAATTAATGGAGTTTTTATTTCCCGAACCTGACTGTTGCACTCTATATATCATGTACGGTCACAGGTTACAATGGCTTCATCCAATCATAATTTAGAATCTGTTTATTAGTTCGATTTATCGGAGTAATCAATCCACCACGTAAAATGACTCATTAGCATACTGTGGGTTGCATCTTCACAACATACTGTAGTAAATTGACAATTAATACAGAATGTGCAATTGCGGGTTTGGGTTTAACAACATTTACAATAACACTGAATGTGAGTCGTCCAATTCGAATTTAGTCTAGAGTCTTTTATAATTAACTATTTACTTTTAACATTAAATATTCAATTTAATAATCACCCATGAATCATCATGGTAAAAGATCATATCCATATGATTTGCACGTGACCTTTCCTCCAGTGGCACCATAAAACCAAGAGCGGCCGTCTCTTTTCTCTGCAGGTGTGTGTCATCCACCTGAGTTGTGCTTCCTGTGCATTTTCCAAAGTTCTTGACGTTAATCCGGTTGTATGTCAGCTCCGCTAGTGTCTGATTCCCTCCACATGGGACTACTTCCCTGCTGTGATCCAAACCTGAGGGGAGCGTTTTAACAGAACCAGAATACAATGCTGTGATTCTGAAATCTTTTGGCATGTTACATTTCTTGATTCAACCAATTTTTCTGTTGTTAGCCCGATCTAGCAATTATAGCCTACTACAGTAGATGTTTTACCAACCTTTTCTGGGGGCTTTCTACAGCATGAATAGACTTATAGTCTTAAATATTTCACACAATTTTAGGGCTACATATGTTAGCCGAGGAACTGCCGTTGAGGTGAATGGCAATGCTAACAGTTAGCCTAGCTTTTTCCAGGTATTACAGACCTCTTTGGTTCTTACAACCGATACCTTATTTTCTCTCTCAGGTTTCCGCTCTGGATGTAACATCCTTCAGCAGGTATATTAAAAAACCCTAAGCTGTGCTCTGAGAGTTCAGACGCTAATGAGAAACACATGTATGGAGCGAAAAGTGAGATCAGAACCAGAGGAGCATGGGAAAAACAAAGCAACACTGGCATAGAAAGGTGCACTATCAGACTTGCATCATAGGTGACGTTAAACTCTTTTCTAATTTTCCGTGGGACCCACCCCCCAGTCAAAAATTGCAGTTTTGTTGTGGATTATGATGATTTCACACAGTTATCAATGGGTCACATTAATTGACACCTGGGTGTCTCCTGGGCTGCATTTCTCAGAAGCATTGTAAGCACAAGTTGATCATAGAGACAATTGGTGGCAATGGTTCTAAGATCCACTTAGTCTTACGATACTTTTAGGAAACGCAGCCCAGGACACACATAGCAACTGCGTAACAATAGGCTAAAACCAATCATAACACCATAGAAACTGTATAACAACATACTTAAACCACTCAGGACATTCTAGAAACAGCATAACAACATCCGAAAACCACTATAACACCACAGAAACTATAGCAAAATGCTAAAACCACTCAGGACACTCTAGCAACAGCATAACAACATGCTAAAACCACTAAGGACACCCTAGCAACAGCATAACAACATGCTAAAACCACTCAGGACACTAGCAGCCGTATGACAACATGCTGAACCACTCAAAACAGACTAGCCTAGTAAAACCTGTTGTTATATTGTTAGGATGTTCTGAGTGATTTTAGCCTAAAATGTTGCTCTCCGGTTGCTAAAGTATTCCAAGTGGTTTAGTATGTTGTTAAGTTACTAGGGTATTCTGGGCGGTTTTAGCATGTTGTTGTGTTGTTCTAAGTGGTTTTAGGATGTTATCTGGTCGCTAATATGTGAGTAATTGTTTTAGCATGTTATTTTACAGATGCTAAAGCATTCTGAGTGGTGTAAGCAGGCTGTTTTGTGGTTGTCAGTTGGTTAGAGGCCCACATCAAAAGTGTTCACCAAGTCTTGATTATGATATTCGGGTCTCTAAACATGTCTCGGCTCCCTCTTTCAAAGTAAATCTCTTTGTCTGCCAGGCAAAAATAGTAGGCCTAAGTCTGAAAATAATACACATAATTAAAACAATAAGTAATAGCACAACCTTCCTCAAATGCCCACACAATCTGAGGTATCATTGCACACAAATGGTACAGGACAAGTTACATGCCAATACAAACTTTTAAGGTTCTGTTCAAGTATAACAGTGACACTTACCTTAGCAAGCACTTATGACATTATTTATAAAGAGTGGACTTATAAATATAAACCATAAGTACAGTCAAATTTAAACTTACCTTGACAAGTGCTTGTGCTGTGGGATATGAGGCCATCTACTGGTCCTGGAGCTCACAAATCTTTGGTTCTTTCCCAGAAAACACTGTTTAACTTGGCAACAATGACACTGTCCAAAACTCTTCAGGCGGTCAACGAGAAAGAGCCAGAATGTGATTAAAGCCTCATACCGAAGGAAACAAAAGGCCCTATTCTCAACAAATCCAGCACAGTGGCGATTCCAGCGTGAGTCAGAGTTTGTTAGATACTGAGAATGACCAACGAGAAACTGATTTCTTGTTGTTTTACTGACTTCTTGCATCCTATAAAAATCACTGCAACACAGTGAGTTGATTAAAAAGTCATGAGCAAAAATGATCTGATGCAATGACATTTTTTAGGTGTCATTTAAGTGTCCAAATGCTTTTTAGGGACACTATAGAGTAAGTCAAACGGTTATTTTATTCTCTATCTCCAATTTCAGATGAGGTTAAATACGACTTAATATTATAATTGGTGCAATAAGCAACCATATGGTTTTGTTTATTCAGCGTTGGCATCAGTGAAACCATGCAAACAATGATGTCTTTTAGAGGATGTAGTCAAGAAAAGGTAGCTTTTTCCACAAAGGTTATGTATACTAAGGTCTCAGAGGAGTATGTGTGTGCAAGAGAGAAAACAAACAAAAGCCGTATCAGTCGGAGCAGATCGTCTGGAGCGTGTCCAGTGTTAATGCAGCGAATTTTCTGATTTAAACACATTTACAACCTCAGCAGTGCCTTTACTTTATAACAATGCCTCATGCTGGCTTGTTATGGTGTATATTGTTGTAAATACATCAGATATGTCATATATTTACATGCTCCAGGCATTGACTGAAGGGTACAGCCTCAATAAAACCCCAAATTAAAGGTTTATTTAATTATAAATAAACTCTGCTGCTCTACAGAGGCTTGGAAAACACAACCATAAGCATTTGGAAGGCAATGATTAATGCAGAAGCTCAAATAATTTTACTCTCACGGTAACATATTACAGATGAAATGACCTCGTTCTCATACCTGACAACATGGAGAATGTAAGAGAAAACCTGATGGTTTGAGTCTGCAAAGAAAATCTGACCCATTTCCCTGCTGTCTGGTGGAGACATGCAAAATATGGGTTCTGTTTGGTTTTATCATTATCTGGATCGTGCTGGAAGCCAGGATGATGTCTGGATTAATTGGACGGGAAAGGGGTCTTCCTTGTCTGGAGTATCTCTGCCAGATAAAACAATCTCAGGGAAATGAAAAAAATTGTGAACATGTCCAAAGATGTCAGGAAAATATATTTATAAAACTATTTTACTCACATCTGCACTTACTAAATTACTGCAGCAGGTCAGCAGGGTATCAGATGGCTACTAATACCATTGTATTTAATGTATACCAATATATAGTCTAATTATCATATCCATATGTCATCAGGGTACTGCAAGGCAATGTTGTTATTGTTATAACTATTCAAAATAATTTCCAGTTATTGAATTAAAGCTCAAATAAAATAAAATGAATCTACTTCATGAAAAACTGTAACAGCATTTTTACAGCACACATGATAAATCTGACAAATACATCATCCAGCTGAGGTACATAATGATTAATAAAGCCAGGCAGTTTTCCAGTAGTAATCTGAATATATATATATATATTTAAGTCACTCTTAAGAAGGCCTGAATGTCATTGTATTAAACATTGTTAAACAGTAAAAAAAGGTATAAGTCTGAAATAAAATATAAAATGTAAAACATAACCAAAAGTAGAAATGTAGCCTTGACAACTAACTGAAATGACAAAAATTACAAAAAACTGAAATATGAAATAAATACTGAAAAATGTTAAGCTATATATTTTTTTATATATATAATTTTTATTTTTTAGAAACAATAACTATTAATAATGGCAAAAATGTCATAACAAAATGAATAAAACTAAAATAAAAAAGAACACTGAAAAATAAATAATGATAGCATGTAAAAAATTGTCAAATGTCACTGTTATTAGATATCAAAATATCAATAAGTGTCAATTAGCCTAAATGTTTGTCTTAAATTTTTTATTTAAAACATGACAACTTTTTGAGAAAAGTGCTTTAAAAGTGAGCTAGTGCTATAATCTTCTAATAAATGGTATTACTGTCTAATTAATCTTTTTAATCTTATATTTTTAAGCGTGGCTTCAGTGGCCAGACTCTTTTTGAGTCACTGTAGTTTTGAATCTCTTGCTCTTCGGTCAATGGCGGCTCCTAGTGGACAGGCGTGTAAACTACAACAGCACACGCTGGCCAACAGATGTCAGCAGCGGCTCGTTCACGCTCACGATGGCATTTTAGTTCACAAATTTAATTCCCCTCTCCATTAGGAGTGATCAACTCCATTAAGCAACACCTCCAGTGAAGCATGTAAAATAAATGGGTATTTGTTTCTAAGGCAATTCTAATTTCCTTTCCTCTAATGTAACAACTCCTCCAGATATACTAATAATATTGAGGTATGTCTAAAACTTACTCAATATGCTACTTGCTTTAATTAGACGTTCTGCACACAATTATAAATGTGACTGGAATAGTTCAACCACAAATGAAAATTTTGTCATCACTTGCTCACTGTCCTGCTGGAATATCCAGTTTGAACTGCTAGCTCTGTCTTGAGCATGCTAGCTGGTCCAAGCTAGACATTAGCATTCTGTGGAGAATAAACAACGATGTTTTGCGGAATGGCTAAGCTGTTCTTTTCCATACAATGAAAGTGTTGAGCTACAAAATGTCTGGAATTGAATTCAAACATGACATTTGATATCTAATTGAATAATGACTTACATTTTGTACCACGACTTTAGAAGACTTGAAATAGGCCTAATAAGTTACACCTCTTACTACAGATAGCCTAACATTAATTGCACTTTTATCATGCCTTTTTTCATATTTGGAGCTTGATAGTCACTAGATTCATGTTAATTGTATAGCAAAAAGCAGCTTGGACATTCTGGAGAGAAAAAAAACATCTCCATGAAGGAAAATATAGGCTATGTTTTTTTAAACAACAAAATGTTTACTCCTTTAACTATTCTGTTAAATGAATTAGATGTTATCATTTATTCACCCTCATGTCATTCCAAACTTCTTTCTTTCTTGCAAGTAATGCTATAAAGGAGAAATGTAAGAGGTTCACACTCAAAACATATACATTTACCAGGGACTGTTTTTGCAAAAAGGGACAAAAAACACCATCCCAGCTAACAGGTAATGTGTTAACGTTGTGGCAAGGTTCTCTTAAAGTTATTCACAAATGTTCTCAGTTCTTGACAGACCGTTTGTTCAAAGTTGTCTGGTCTTTAATGGTCTCAAAACGTCATTAAAAAAACCTGTATTTTCTTAAACTTCTATTAAAAAAACCTTTTTTTTTTTTAAACTTCTTTTTTTTTTTTTTTTTTTTACATTACAAATGACTTCCCATTCAGAGAACCTAAAACATTCAAAATAACGTTCATAACTTACTGGTAACGATAGCAAAACGTTCTTAGAAGATATTTTTGTTAGCTGGGATAAAAGCAGACAGTCCATAGTCATATGATAGCTTTGTGTCAGGAACATCTCAGTTAAAAGCATAAATGAAACCAAACACCATTGTTTCTTACATCTTGTAACCAAATGTGTAGTGCCAATTTAAAATATGCTTATTTGAAAAGATTTGAACTCTGTAGCTTGACAGTCATTGATTATCATTTTGGGGTGACCTAAACCTTTACAAAAATGGCCATTTAAGAAGCAGGTAACATATACTGTGATCCATCTATGCGTTTCTCTCTCTCCTCTCCATCATTCCTGTCCGTCCATTAGAGCGAGATGCTCCGGGTAGGAGCCTGACCTCCTTACCAACACTGATACAGTCCCCTGAGAGGCGCGCGCCCCATTTAGACATGCTGACTGAGGACTTTCACCGTCTTCTCTCAAACTCTGGACTCTAAACTCAGCTCCTCCGTTTCAGACTTCACATCAGACAGTCAGGATTTCAGAGGGATTCGATTCCATTCAACTGTTAAACTGTGTTCTGGCACGGCACGCTATGTGGATGAGTAATGAAGAGAAATGTCAGACTGCAGGGAGACAACAAAAAATACATCAGACTATTTACTTTGCTTACAAGATGCAAGGTTATACGAATAATGTTGTATTCCAATTTCAGGCCTCAGAAATGTAAAAAATAGGCTAAATGCAGCCGGTTTCACAATACCCAACCAGTGAGGGAAAATATTGAGGCTCTCACACACACACGCGCGCGCGCACACACACACGCAGCTGGAGACAAAGACCCGAGACATGTTTGAATAGCAATCCTCCATATGAAAGCACAAACAGCTACTTGTGTGCAATTGTTACAATGCCATCAAAATGCAAAAAGAAATACCAGCAGAGGAAAATATGGTTTCCTTTTAATTTGATGATAGTCAATATATATCCTGCACAAATCCCAGAATTTAAAGGTTCTGTAAAAGACTGCAGAATCCAGGTTGCTACATGCATCATCTGAGCAACTGCAATTAGGATAAATGGGAATGCTAACGATCTCCATTAGGTGATATCTATCATATAATATGGACATTTTTTGGTTGGTAATAAAAAATTAAAAAAGAATTACAGTACCATTAATTTTCCATACACTACTATTTAAAACTTTTGTCACTTAGTCAAAGTCACTTAGTCTGCATTTATTTGATCCAAAATACAGTAGAACAACAATATTGTGAAATATTATTAATTTGAACTGTTTTTATATTTTAAAATGTCATTTATTCCTGTGATGTCCAGTCTTCCGTGTCACATGATCCTTCAGAAATCATTCTAAGCAGATTTGCTGCTCAAGAAACATTATTATCAATGTTGAATGTTGTGCCTAATATTTCTGTGGAAACCATGATATATATTTTTGGGGGATTATTTGATGAATTTTGAAGTTTGAAAAGGACAGCATTTATTTGAAATAGAAATCTTTTGTAACATTATAAATGTATTTACTGTCACAATCTAATGCACACCTGATGAATAAATGATTTAAATATATTTTTTTTTTATCTTACTGAACAAAGATTTTTAACGGTACCGCATCAATGAATATTATTAATACAACTTAATACATTACGTTCACAAGCTCAAGAATGCTCTTAAAGACTTGGTGTCTTGAATGTCCAAGCATTGCTAAAAGGACTTTTGAACCCTCTTTGAGACCCTCAGCCGGGTCACAGGTGTCCTCTGGGTCAGTGGAGTCTGAGACAGACTGGAAGATCAGAGCAGGGCAATGGAGCGTCAGTCTGGAGCGGATACCTCGGTGCAGTAGCTCAATGGGACGTCCAGTCCGACGACGGGGCCCACAACACTGAGCCAGGTCACGATATAGTTCACCCTCCTGAGAACAGATGAGATAATCACATTGCAGTGCTGCAATTTTTTTATTTTTTATATCTAATCACAAATCAATTGATATGGCTAAATCGATGGATATGCCAGATCTGATAACATTTAGAGCTAAATAAGACAGATATAATACTGTGAGATGATAGAACAGATAGAACACCATTTGAAAATGTTAAAAGAAAATTTCTAGATTAAATAAAACTTTTATTAAAAGCATGCTCTTCATTACCACAGAAAATAATGTTGATTTGTCCCTCATTTAAAACAGAAGTCTATGGGACAAGTATTCTGGAGGGTTTAAAAGCAGAAATTTAAAGCTTGCATTTTTTATTTAAGCATGTACATAAATTATAGATAAAATTTGAATTTGAGCTTTAAGAATCTAATCTAAATCATGTTTTTTGTGGACGTTGCTTGGTGGATAAAATTGATGGATATAAGCTTGGTTTCCTGAGGCTTACAGGATATTATTCAATGAAAACCCAGTAGAATTAAGTCACAAAAATTAAAATAACAAAATTGTTTGATTTGATTTGATAGACTTTATTAAGGCAAAGGCGAAATTAATTGAGCTGTTGTATTGTATCAAAAACACCCTCTATTATTAATTAATATTATATTTTATTATATTGTATTACCATTAAAACAATTAAATATTACATTGAACTATTATGAAATTTATTTAAAAAAATATATAATTCAAATATTAGGATGTCTTATAATAGCACTTCGAGTTTTTCATCGGGTGAAAAGGTTTGTTATTTAAAACAAACTGAAACTTGAAACAACGAAAAAAAAAATGTTACAGTTATCAATTACTGACTGTGAAAAACATTAACTATGGTTATTATTGCCACTGTTGCCTTTGGCTTGCTCAGTTGGGGATATTTTTTTGAAAGCTTTCTCCTGCGTTAGCTATCCCGACATTAACCCTTGTTTTTGTAATCTCCGGTCACGTTTCCTTTTACGGTCTATTTTGGACTTTTTGGACGACAAGGACTCCTTATCCTGTGACTCAGCATATGTATGAATGAACGGTGTATAAATAATCGTGCAGTGTGCATCCTTTTAAACTTGCCGCGGCAGTGACAAGCGCCTCTCACTGCTCTGCGCCTCCGCTTCTGCTGGCTTCAGTCACGTGACGCTGGTTCTGAACGAAAACGTGTTGTGGAAACGCCTTGGCCTAGTACTTTTTGACCCTCTCTGCTATTATAATTTTTCAAGATGGCGGAACTACAAGGAAGCCTCCGTGGACCTACCCGTCCTATGTATATAAAGATAATAAATTCTTCGTTTACGAGGATTAGTCTGATCATTGGCATAGGTATTTGTACACCATTGAGGGTATATTTATGAATAAAAATATTGATTTTAGATAATAAAATACCTAAAAAGCTACACATAGTCCCTTTAAGTAATTCTCCAATGCTTTATGGATAGTTAAGTCATGCCTATTTGTGCAGATTTTAACCGGGTTTAATACTTTTTTAGTTGGTCAAGACAAGACAGAAAAGGTTAGTAAGCGATTCCATCACATAGTTTCATGCTAACATAAGTAATGTTTAAGTCAAATGTTTACATTTTCAAAGCTTATGCATAATTATTTTATATTTTAAACATTTATTCATTATGCTGAATGCCTACTAGATTCCATTGGAAGTGTAATACTCAACAAAATATATTTTCCACGGTATCCAACAAGCTGTTGACTGAATTTCACACAGCGTTTCTATAGCACAAACAGTGGAGCGAGACACTAGCGACACTAAGGTCATAGGTTTGATTCCCAAGGACTGTGTGCGCAGATAAAATGTGTATCTTGAATGCTATGCAAGAAAAAAAGCATGTGATGAATGTAAATGTAAACCCAGAATATTCATTTCCCAGAATGCATGACTACTGAAGCTGCAGCAGAGAGAAACTCACTTGTTTTCAGCTTGTGCCAAATCCAGAGCAGGTTTCATAAACTCCTCAGTGCGACATGGATGAAGCATGAAAAATGGTTGGCCCAGTAAAGGATGTTCCTACACACACACACACACACACACACACACACACACACACACATTGCGTTCAGTTCTTTGTTAATATCTATTCTGACCTCATTTTTTATAAGGAACAGGTTCTCACTGTCACACGCTGTAACACAGACATTAAACCAGTGCCACAACATGTGTTTTTCCATCTTAACTCAATGTTAACTAGTCACACGATACTTTTCATTACCCAAATTCAATTACGCTCAAAGCTACGGATAAATTAAAAAGAAAATTACGAGGCAGACTTAAGCAAATCTGCCATGCAACACATGGTCTTCATTGGCACCCTGCTGAGCCGCTCTTGAGTGAGTCTCGCACACTGGAGGGCACTCATGCACAGCAGAGATGGAAGAATGTCCTATCCCATAATACTACACCATCACGGACAGCTTCTTATGGAGCACTGGAAGAAGTCATACTTAGGAAGAGGTTTGGAGCAAAGGCAGAGGAACAATCTGAAATGTGACAATATAAAATTTGTTGAATCGACAAGAAATGGCGTTCACAATCTTTTTGACTTCCGTATAATGTAGAATTAAAGCTGCAGTTCGTAGTTTTTCCTCTTTGTCGCCATCTCTGTTCGAAATCTGCAATTGCAGTTATTCGCGGAATTATCAACTTTACGTGTGTGTGCCTCGGCATGGCACAGCGCGGAGACACACACACACACACATTGCGTTCAGTTCTTTGTTAATATCTATTCTGACCTCATTTTTTATAAGGAACAGGTTCTCACTGTCACACGCTGTAACACAGACATTAAACCAGTGCCACAACATGTGTTTTTCCATCTTAACTCAATGTTAACTAGTCACACGATACTTTTCATTACCCAAATTCAATTACGCTCAAAGCTACGGATAAATTAAAAAGAAAATTACGAGGCAGACTTAAGCAAATCTGCCATGCAACACATGGTCTTCATTGGCACCCTGCTGAGCCGCTCTTGAGTGAGTCTCGCACACTGGAGGGCACTCATGCACAGCAGAGATGGAAGAATGTCCTATCCCATAATACTACACCATCACGGACAGCTTCTTATGGAGCACTGGAAGAAGTCATACTTAGGAAGAGGTTTGGAGCAAAGGCAGAGGAACAATCTGAAATGTGACAATATAAAATTTGTTGAATCGACAAGAAATGGCGTTCACAATCTTTTTGACTTCCGTATAATGTAGAATTAAAGCTGCAGTTCGTAGTTTTTCCTCTTTGTCGCCATCTCTGTTCGAAATCTGCAATTGCAGTTATTCGCGGAATTATCAACTTTACGTGTGTTGTGCCTCGGCATGGCACAGCGCGGATGAATCCAATGTTTTGAGGAGAATGTGTGGCTGTCAGTCACCGCACCGGTGTGGATACTGTCATTCGCAATCACAGATTCTACTTTTTGGAAGTATGACCAACATAAGAAATTTCACCGGAAAATGTCGTCTGAACAAGTAAGTAACATCCACTTTTGTTCTGACCAACTAAGGGAAAAAAGCATTGCAGTAAATCGCGCTAATTAAATCTAACGGTCGGTTATCATATCACGTCAAACCGTGCAAATTATACTTTGTAAATTTATACTTCTCAAATTGTTAATGTTAGCAACATCAGCATTGCATGACTACATTTAATGCCTTTCTTAGGTTGCAGTCTCTTTTTTTCGTAGCCACTCCGCAGTCTTTTGCGATTACAATGGGTGAATCTCCAGTTGTCACTGGTGATTGTCGTTTGAACCTTTCTGGATCCGCCATCAAATTGATACGTTTATTTATATCAAGGGCTGTGAGAAAAGGCTATAAATTTCCACCTCCAACATCCTCACATACAATATAGCCCACTAGCCGAGACTCTTCTTTATGTGTACAGATGAGACGTAATGATGCAAAGACATGCTCGAATTTCCCGCGGAAATCCACCAGTGCCACTGGAATTAAAAACATTTTTACAAGCTTACCATTTTGAATCGAGCTAAGGCAAGTAGATAGTTTTGAACACTGGCTGGTTATGTATTTGCTCACAAATTTATTTTTGGATAATTTTTAACCCAAAAAAGTTACGGACTGCAGCTTTAAATATAAATTCAGAAAATGATTGTCATTTGTTCAAAAAATTGCTCACAAATTTAATTAATATTAATTAATATTAAATATATAAAAAGTTGGTTGTAATATATATTAAAAAAAAATATTATTTAAATATTATTTACATACTTAAATATTACATACATACAGACACATTTTTATTCACCAGCCACTATATTAGGTACAACTTGTACAGGGTTAGTCGCCCTTTTTCCTTCAGAACTGCCTTAATTCTTTGTGGCATAGATTCAACAAGGTGCTAGAAACATTTGTAATAAGTGGTTATTTGAGTTACTGTTGCCTTTCTCTCAGCTCAAACCAGTCTGGTTGTTCTCCTCTGACCTCTGGCATCAATAAACTCACTGAACACTTTCTCTTTTTTGGACCATTCTCTGTAAAGCCTAGAGATGGTTGTGTGTGAAAATCCCAGTAGATCAGCAGTTTCTGAAATACTCAGAGCAGCTCGTCCGACACCAACAACCATGCTTGTTCAAAGTCACTTAAAGGGGTGGTTGATTATGATTTCACTTTTCTAACTTTAGTTAGTGTGTAATGTTGCTGTTTGAGCATAAACAACATCTGCAAAGTAACAACGCTCAAAGTTCAAAGCAAAGGAAGATATTTGCTTTTAAAGAAATAGCTTTTTAAGGACTACAACAAACTGCTGGAAGAGACTACACGACATTCCTCCCGGGTTAGTGACGTCACTAACCCGAAAATTGACAAACCCCGCCCATGTTGAGAAGAGGATTTGTTGTTGTAGTAGAGCACATTTGTGAGTCTGCTCAAGCTGTTGCATCTGTCTTTTCACATGCAATACAATACGTAACACAAGCGCAATACGCTGATTTCACGCAGCCGCCATTTTGAAATCGAAAGTGAGGCTCCGGTGGGAAGAACCCCGGAAGTAAAGATAAACAACAATGCCTTGGATTACCACCCTGTAGCTGCTGCTGCGATTTACACTATTGGATGTTAATATCCAATATAGGATATATATATAGTTCATTCCTGCTTCGTCATTTTAACATCCAAATAACATATTCAATTGCATCGAATTGAAGACCAGGTGGCAATTAAACCACAAGCCAGTTTGAAAAAAGATTTGCAAATTTGAGCACCAACTCAACACCAGAACACAAATTTTTGGAGGAAAAGGTGTAAGTGCGCCGAGGGTGCCATTTGGGACAGAAACTTTTGTGTCAGTAAAGAACCCGTTTAATCCAGTCATCCAAAAACCTTTTAAAAACTATCCTCTCCGCAAATAAAAACAACCTCAGTGCACTGTCACCATCTGCATTAAAATTCACAACATCAACTGTCTAGATCTATTGCTCTGTTACCGTTCAAGCACCAAAGACATGCTGACTCTTCAAATTCCCTCGACGACACCTCACTGTTAGCATCAGCGAGATAGAGTTGGACTTTTTCAGGTTATTTGTGAAAAGCAATGCCACTGTGTTCCGATACTGCGGCACGATTCCAGCTCGGTCAGTCAATTATCATGACTTCATCTACAGGCCTCATGGGAGAACAGACTGAATCACTATGCATACCAAACTGTTGTGAACGTGGAGGCTAAACACTGCACTTCAGAGTCTTGTTGTGTTGAAATAGATACTTCTGTAAAATACACATATACTGTACACACACACACACACACACACACACACACATTCATGCATGCATTCAGATCACATACAGTCTTGAATATAAAAGGTACTAAAAGTTTTTTTTTGCAGTGATACAATACAACAGTGGTTCCCAATCTTGGTCCTGGAGTACTGCACATTTTAGATGTGTCCCAAAAAAACCCACACCTGATTCAACTCATCAGCTTGTTACTAGAGACTTCAAAACTGGGGCAGTCTAATGGTTAGAGAGTCAGAGAGTCAGTCTGGTAACCCGAAGGTTGTGGGTTCGATTCTCAATACTGAAAGGAAATGACTGAGGTGCCCTTGAGCAAGGACCTAACCCCCAATCGCTCCCCGGCCGCAAAGCAAAACTACTCCCTACTCTACTCCCTACTCCTAATGTGTGTGCAGCTGTGCACTAACTTGGATGGTTTAAATGCAGAGGACAAATTCCGAGTCTGGGTAACCATACTTGGCATTCACATGTAACTTTCACTTTCAAGACCTGAAATATGTGTGTTAGTATGTGTTGTATCAAAAAGGTGCAGTTTTGGGGGTGTTTCAGGACCAAGATTAAGAACCACTGCCATAGAAGAACCCTTTTAGTTTCCCCATTTTAATAATCTAAAGAAATATATATTTTTTTTTCAATTGAAAAGAACCTTGAACATGCATGGGACCTCAGGGAACCATAGATGCTAATAAAGAACATTCATTTAGGTTCATTTTCATTTTCATGGCACATTCACACTCTGTTCACTGACCGTTATTAATTGAGGCCTTATTGGGTCCTCAAGAGAGAAGGGTTCTGCGTTGTCCTAATCTACTTTGCTACCTCTATTATTGGTTACGCTAAGAATGCGATTTGGGTTTAAGAAAATTGGGGAGATAAAGAAGAGAACGAGAGATATAAGAGGGTAAAAACAGAGAGTGCAGAGAGAAAGGCGAGAGACAGAGCAAGAGATAAAGAGAGAGAGAGAGAGAGAGAGAGAGAGAGAGAGAGAGCATACGATCCAGGAGATCTACCAGGGGGAATGCCAGCCATCAACGTAAAGTTTGATCCACATCGTAGCTTATTATGGCCAAGAACCACCCACTAAGACAGGAACAGCTATCTGATTGTCATGTAAACCGACCAATCATAGTTTTAGGATGCATTTACACTGTAGGTTTTGATGCACAACATTTTCACAACGGTTCTATGAATATGCAAATTAGCCCCGCCTCCACTCAATCCTAGATCCACTATTGACGTAATTGGTTAAGGTAGTTAGTGACGTCAGAAACACCAGCGATTTCAAACAGCATTTTTGAGACTGTCTTTGGTTCACTGAAAATACTCAGCAATGGTGTTGACTTATGAATTTGCAAATGGTTTGTCTTAAAGCATATAAAAGACATCACATGGACATATAAACAACATTAAAAGCTTGATTTTCACCAATGGGGGACTTAATAGAATTTAAATTCTTTGGCTATCCCCGAAATATGATATTATATATTTTTTTAATAATATTTTTTAACTAAAACTGCCAGTAGGTAGCTATAAATGTCTAAATGAGTAAGTCAGTGAATCATTCATTCATTCGATTCGTTCAAACGGCGGATTAATTCAGGAAGTAAATGGCTCTCTTTATGAATGGCCCATTGAATCATTGGTTCACCCGATTGATTCGCTAAAAACGCAGATTCGTTCAGAACAGACAATATTGTACAATATTAACTAAATATAACACAATACTAACTTCTTATTTCTTGAACTTGTATAAAATCAATATCACATTCATACTCATGCTATTTGGGACAAAAACAGCACTCGTGTGATATTGCGCTCATTACTCGTGTGATATTGCTTAACTATATCATATGATATAAATAAATACAAGACAAAAAAAAATCATATAAAGGCATTTTTGCCCTGAAATCTTGAAATCTAGAATTTTAGGGGCATTCTTACTGCATTCTATTTAACTGCGAGCGTTAAATCATTTTATTCACGTTATTTTTACCATAATCGACAGCCTAATATCTACTATTTATCAGAGGTGGACAAGTACACAACTTCCTTACTTGAGTGAAAGTACAGATACTACTGGTCAAATATTACTCTGTTACAAGTAAAAGTTGTAAAGACAGATTTTTTACTTAAGTAAAAGTACAGAAGTACTCGTTTTTAAAAGTACTTAAGTATCAAAAGTAAAAAGTAAATGTCAATGCATTGTTTTATTATTGTTGTATTGTTGTATGTAATTCTTACAGTACCTTATTCCTGAATCTATGCCAACCTACCCTCATATCAATATCATTCATCTATTTTATTTCTAGAACACAGTTCCAGTAGTGGAATTGAATGTGAGATTGAATAAGTCACTCAATAACGTCCACAATGGTTTCGGACACGCAAATGGCTGTTCCCTCAAATAGTGCCCCATTTAAAGTTTTTTGGCTTTTAGTTATAATGAATGAATATGTTAGCCTTACTGTTATCTATAAGCTAGTGTGCTCCAAAACAATGACAAAATTTGCATGTAGAAGACCAAACCCAATGTTGAAAATTAAAATCAGGATGATGTCAGAATCCAACACCAGATTGACATTAATCTCCAGCGTTGGACAGACGTTGTATTGTGGTTGAAAATGAAAATCGGGTTGACGTCAGAAACCAGCATCAGTCGTGTTCTGACGTCAACCCGACTTTCATTTCCAACCAAAATGCAACCCCTAAATCCAAAATCATCCCCTGACTGACGTTACTACTTTCTACTCAAGGATCTGACAGAATTGTAGTGGAGTAAAAAGTACGATATTTGTCTTTCAAATGTAGTGAAGTTAAAGTAAAAAGTTTCCAGAAAAAATAATACTCAAGTAAAGTACAGATACTCAAAAAGTGTACTTAAGTACAGTACTCAAATAAATGTACTTTGTTACTGTCCACCTCTGCCGCTGCCAGACCCGATCCAGATACAGAGCCAGGATCGTCCTGGATATTTACCTTCTCTGTCTTCTGAGTTTTCTGTTTCTGTGTCCACAGGTCAGGCTCACGGGGCGAGGGCGAAGCAGAACCCAGATGTTGGACGTCCGTCCACTTCATCTAACCACTCTCGCAGAGGTCAGAATAGGCTTTTAATAAAGATGTAATGGCTTAGTTTCTATTTCTAATTTCAATGGCTGATTTGTCAACTAAACCAACTAAAGTAACGATAACACTTTATTTTGATGGTCCCTAATTTGACCTTGTATAATATTTTAACAATAATATTTCTTATTTTTAACATTATCATTATTGTTAATAGTTATATAATAATATAAGTATAATATATTATATATCATATATGATATTTATTATTATTTAATAATATTATTAAAATATTAAAGATCAAATACAATAATAGTAGCTAGCTATGTTAGTAAAGCAAGGACACATCAAATTGATCAAAAGCAATTATTAAAAGAAATTTTTAATGTCAGAGAAGATTTCTATATATAAAAAAAAATTAAAAAAAGATGTTCTTCTCAACTTTCCGCACTAAGCAGCACAACTGTTTTCAAAATTGAGAATAATAAGAAATTCTTCTTGAGCTTGATATCAGCATGTTATAATGATTTATGTTGTTTTTGGAGCTCAACAGCATCCGTCCCTGTTCATTTTCGTTGTACAGACAAAAGTCGCCAGAACATTCTCCTAAAGTCTCCTTCTGCGCTCCAAAAGACAGTCGTTCAGGTTTGGAACTATTCTCATACAACTTCTTGCCACATAAATACTAATTCTGTTTATACCGATTTAACGATCTTCTACAAGAAAGGAACTGGCTTGAATGAGAAGTCATGAATGGAGCCATATCGCATATCTGATCAATGGTACATGAGCAGACTTGTCATAAACACTGAGCCGTGATGCCAAACCCAAACGTACATCCACACCACCCAGCCATCAACATACGCAAGTGATTCATCGACCAGCATGTGACTTCATTCTTCTTTCCATAACTTGACTAATGAACATGAGACCTCCTGAACAGTCCGTGTGGGCAACAACATGTGTTTACCTTTTTGTTTTCCTCTTGCATCCTTCATATATAGGATGTTGTTGAGATGTTGAGGGAGTTTTTACATCCCACCCTTTATGTTGTGGAACATGACTAATGGTCTCATGCACAGGACCCTCGAGCGGGTCCATATGCACAAATGTCGTGCAGACAATTAACCAAGGTTTCCTCTCTTTCATGGGCGGTGCACACTGGATTTTCTTGCTCCTTCTCGCCTGCAACCCCTGGTGATTAATTGGCTGTCAGAATGTGGTTTAGTGCGCTGCAACTTGCACAAACACAGATAAACAGGAAGGGGTGCCGTCATCCCAGGGAGGAGTTAACAACCATCCCTACAGTACTGGGAGTAACTACAACTAAAAGGAGCAATACAACTAACTTACTGTAACTACACTTTGTAGACATTACAGACTACATCACATTAGGTTCTCCAGTAACAAGCAACTTTCACCAACAAGTAGCGATGTAACAACAACAATCTTGGACAGTCAGGTTTGTTTAGGTAAACCCGTTAATTTGTACAGCTGTAAAGACAATGTAAATAAACATTTCAAAAAGAAACTATTCACTGATTTGAGTCTCTGTGCAGTATTTTGCAAGAAACCCTTAGTGTTTTATGCCATGCAATTGATAAATATTGCTTTGATTAAATTATACATAATATAATCTGCTTATAAATTATTTTAATTGTTATATTATTGTTATCCTTACACACACACACACACACATATATATATAATATCCCTTTATACATCCTTATATACTGTAGCCTTAGTGTAGCTACCATGAACTTGACCTCAAATAATATTTTTTTATTTTTGTTAACAATAATATAAATAAGTATATATATTTTCATTTTTTATTTTAGATATTTAAAAGATACGGAACCCTTATGTAGCGTATATATAGCTTATATATATATATATATATATACACACA
>FLSR01000711.1:31535-61302 GCA_900092035.1 Leuciscus waleckii
ATATATATAAAATAATGAATACATATAATATTATTGTATATACACATTTATATATTTAAAAGATATTGCATACTTTTGTTAGCTTGTAGCATATAGCTGGATTGTAATATAAATAATATATAATAAAAGGTCTTTGAGCACTCCTAAATGGCACCTGTGATGTGATTTCAGTCATGGATGCGGCTTTGAGACGCTATGGCATCACCGTGGCCTTTGCGGTCCACACTGATATGTGCAGGTTTAGTGCAGGTTTAATTAGCGAAAGTGTCTGAGCGACAAGTTGGATCACCAGAGGCGGTGGCTGTATCCCTGGCAAGTTCAATGCAGGCTCAAGGATTCTTCACGCATCCATGCCTTCACTGATAACATCTCCTCCCTCCCATACAAGCGCAGTCTTGAGAGACACAATACTACTGTTTCACATCCGACGTCTGTCAGGAATAAAAATAAAAAAAGTTTGGAAAGAGGGAAGGCAGGTCAAATAAATCAATGACATCATGCTTTTCCCAAACAGTACCAGCATTGAAACTAAGGTAAAGGTTCTCACCAAGAGGGTGTAAAATAATGTGCGAGATATGGGGAGTTAAAAGAGAGCGCAAACATGCTAGCAGAAAACGCATTAAGTTTCAGGCAGGAAATCGTTGAGAAAAACGACTATGCAACAGCTCTCATTCAACCTTTGCATAACTGACTCTTCGACTGCATTTGGAATTCAAATAAAGGACAAAAGTTCAGCTGCCGTGCGCGCGCCTGCAGAACACGCTTAAAATGCTCAAAAGGTCAAGTTTAAAAAGGGCCGTTTATTAACTCAGAAACGTGTTTCTAGCAACAACAACTGGCATCCGCCACCGTTGTTGTCATTGAAATGCTGCCGTGTTTACGTTCGAGAGGTGTACAGACGTAACGGTGCAATCGCTAAACGACGACACCTGCTCGACTCCACAAACACACGAGGAAAGCAAAAGGGCTGTGTGGCACACTGCAGCAACACGCTGTGAATAGCATCTTCTAAAGAGGATCTAACAGAGACATGAGCTCAGGTATACGCTTTATATGCGCTCCGTTTTTCACTGTCAAAAGGAAGATCAATACTGGACGCGCAATAGCAGAGTAGAGGACGTTCCCCTTGCTTACCTGAATACCAGCGTTTGGCTGGGTAATTTCAGAGGATGATGAAGGATGGGCTCTTTCATTAACCTAAATAAGCCCTAATTACAGGTTTAATTATCCTAGTAATTCCGTTTACATTCTTCGCACTTAGAAGATTAAAATACCTTTTGCTTCTGGGTGCATCTCTTGAGGAATGAATAAAGATTTCTTCTTTAGATGTGGTTATATAGCAGCTACGAGAAACTCTAGTATTGGTCGAGACAATGTGTCTGTTCTGAAAGGTGCTAAAAAAATGCTAATTGAAAGCTAATTGAAAATAATAAAGTGCATCTATTCATAGCTAGAGGAGACATAGGCTATCTTTTGTTGACATTAGTGCAGTGCATCTAACATAAAAGTTTTAGTTTCCATAATATGTGTGTGAATACTATATTTATATATATTTTATGTCTCTCTCTCTCTGTGTGTGTGTGTGTGTGTGTGTGTGTGTGTGTGTGTGTGTGTGTGTGTGTGTACTTTTTTTTTTTTTAATGATACGGCGACCACCGAGATCTACACTCTTTCCCTACACGACGCTCTTCCGATCTCAAACAAACGCAAGCATGCACACACACTGACATCCACACGCACACACGCACACACACACACACACACAAACACACACCAGCACACAGATACACACACACACACACACACAGAAAGAGAGAAAAGCATATTCTGCTGTCTACAAACATACTGAAGGACGGTTATTCTTGTTTACTGGCCGCTTCATGTACAGGTGCTCATAGACAAAGAGTAACATTGAGCACAGAAGTCAGGTGTGTGGCACTGAAAAGGTTAACCTTGATAGATTTTTGTTGAGTGAGGCATTTATTCACTCCCTAAAAGAATTCCACCACTCAAAACAGGATGCCACAAAAAAGAAAAAAAGCAGTCCTGGTTTCCCTAATCTTCCACAGATCTTTTTGATTTTTTTTTTCTTCCTTTCCTGAACAATGGAAAAAGGAGACTTTGTTGTACTTCCTTTCCTGAACAATGGAAAAAGGAGACTTTGTTGTAGCCTGCAAGCTACTGCTTGCTGCCGAACAGTTTTTACCAAGGTCAAGTTTTCTAAATGTTCTTTTATGCAGGGCATGTCAGGTGACGTGCGCTGTTGCACGACTGCACATGAGACTTCAGAATGTTGAGGAGTGAACAAAGGAGATGCTGATGTTGAGTTAGTATCACTATAGACAATGCTGGTTATTCTGATTTGGTGTATCAGTAATTTATCAATGGATAAATCTTACAAAAAATATGTTCAGCTCACATTTCACCCTAAAAGCAAAAGATGGAAAAAAAAAAAAAAAGAATAAGGATATGGAAGGGATTCATAGACGTCATTGAAGGGAGAGGGAGGGGGTACAGTGATGTCATGGAAGCACCAATTATTAACATTTCAGTGAAAAGTTCTAAAAAGAACCATTTTTTCTTAGTGTGTAGAACATTTTTAATCTGTTTGCACTATAAAGAACCATTTGTAGAAATGGAAAGGTTCTGTGGATGTTAAAGGTTCCACTGATGCCAATAAACAATCTTTATTTTTAGAGTGTAAAGAATTACATAAAAACAAAGCATATTTTTAGGACTATCAAGATTTTTTGCTTGAGATTTGAGCTAATTTCCCTTCAAAATTCTTATAATATATAAGACAGGTGATTTTTAAAAAGATGATTTTTTCTCACAGTTGTTTAAAAGATTAAGGCAATTATCAAAGTTGGATAAAATGTTTTTTCATTTTCCGAATGTAAGATTTTTACATGATTTGTTATATTTAATTTCCCCTTAGCAGATTTTGACTCATGTATATTAAATATAATATAAACTTTGCGAATAATCACAGTGATTTTAAGGAGTTTGTAATTTCACCAGTTATGTTTCCTAAACTAAGCAATTTGGCTACCTTTGCAGATGATAGTTACTCTGATTAAAAAAAAAAGCAAATTCAGAGCAAATACTGAACATATATTAAGATATAGTAGTGAATATCATTAATAATTAGTGCGACCGATCAGCCCTAACAGAATATCGGATGGATTGCATTATAATCAGTTCATAAAAACATAAACTGCTTTCTCTAATGGCACTGAAATATGTTAAAATCTCCTTCATGAAAGGAGACGGTGTCGAGTCTTCCCTAGTGTGTGTGAGCTGAATGTAAATATGCAAGAAGTCGAGTCATTTGCAATCAGCCGCAAGGGCTTACTAATGAAATGGGCTGAGAGTGGAGGTAAAGAAAAATCAGCCACAAGGCACAACCCCCATTTTGAAGGAGATCATTAAGACCAGAATACCAATCAAACTATTTTGCTGATACTAATTTCAAAGATTGTTTTAAAAAGCATATCTTTTAAACTTTAAAGATGTCACAACCATTTTTCCCCTGATGGAAATGCATGTAGTGTGCAGACAAAGCTAAATGACTATGTGTGTGTGAAACACCCGGATGGACAAAAGAGCATAAACATATTAACAGTCACATAAAAGTGTATGCCAACATTTGCAAGTTTTTCCTAACTAAACCTCGGCACGGTTATAAAGCAAGGATTTATTTAAAGTGTTTCCTTCAGGTAATTGATTCAGTATGTGGGGAAACACTTAGGTCAGTCTTCGTTTTTGGTGGCCCGTTTATAAGTGGGCAGGCTCATTCCACCCAAGAACCGCCCCCAGTTCAGAGACAGTACCATAAGACCAAAATGGGTAAAACGAAATGACTTACTCGTCGAAGGTCTGTACTTAGTGTTAGGGGTTGTTCAGATGACTAACAATAGTAATAATGATACTCAGCAATAGTAATAGTGATACTTGTCTTACCTGAATGTCATCTGTAAGATGGTCCATGTCTTCAGCCTGCATGAAACACCCGTGTTGTTTGTGCAAAACGCTTGATTGTACAGGGATGAGAACAGTCTTCTTCATGAAGCCTTCATCAGTGCCCTGGAACAAAGTCAAGTCACAACCAACAGTCACAATCAGATTAACATAAAACACTGGCATGTAAAAGTATCAAGAGTACCTAATGACTCTCAGGAAACCTGTCAAGAACATATCAGCCTAAATTAAATTAATATAATATTTTTATGACAAATTTGCCTTAAAAAAAAAGAAAAAAAAAGAAGAAGACTTTGAAAATGATTATGCATGCAGATTTTATGAACTCATTAATTGAGAGACAATGGAATATTCATGCTTTTATAACTTAAAAAAAAAATTCACACTGCAGGACCATTTAAAATCTAATAGTGAAGGCAAAAAGGTGGTAGAAAAGATGGTAGAAATTGAGACCAGTTATGTGACCTTACTGTACATATACACTTTCCCTTAAAATCTCAAGACTAAACTCTTTGACATCTGTAAACAAAATGTCCATGGACATGCATTTTCACATTATGGTAGTATTTGTAGCACTATTCTATAATGCATGCCAATTTGAAAGAAGACAAACAAAGTGTTTTTAAAGAGCCCATATTATGCACTTTTATAAAGTCTTGTTTTGGGGGTCTACTAGAATAGCCTTGAATGTTCAAAAAACACATTATTTTTGACATTGTTGCAGGCAGCACCTGTTTTCCTAGTCTGTCAGTAACACCCTTTTTTAGTTCAGGTGCCACTCCTTCCAGAAAGCGCAATGTGCTCTGATTGGTCGGCTGAACGAGCGTGCTGTGATTGGTCGACAGCTTCCAGCCTGTTTTAGAAATGCCATGCCCCATACCATAACCGCGAGTTTCAACACACTTCTAACCAACTCAACCAGGCCCTGCCACATTTTTTTGCATATGCCTTGGGCGGGAATGATTTAAATGAGGAATGAGTTTGTTCCCAGAGAAAAAAAATCAACGCTACAATCAAGGCGTTTCAGGGAGTAATAGTGCGCACTGATATAAAGAATAACTCCCTTTGGAGGGACTTTGTGCTTTGTAACTTTGCAGAGCTTTTTTCATGCTCAAACAGCAACATTTCACACTAAAGAAAGTTGAAAATCGACAAAAGCATTTATACAAATTAAGTGATGAAATGTTTCTGTTCCTCGATAGTTGCTTTGGATAACAGTATCTGATAAGTGCATATAGGTAATGTAATGTAAATGTACTGTACAAAAAAAAGTTATTACCACCATTTTTAACATACATTATTGTAAGTGAGAACCTGACAATAGTTGAGAAATAATGAGAATATTGAGAGAGAAAGTGCTGAAATGTCAAAATGTATAACGAAAAATAGGGTTAATTTTCTTCATCTTTAAAATAAAAATCTCTTTCTTGACATGTTTTGTGAGATTCACCCTTAAAAGTTCTTTATTTTATTCTAAACCTCTAAGGACTACAAGTACGCCCAGACTTTGTGGAGTTTCTCAAACATTCACTTCACCTTGATCTGCTCCCAGCTCCATCCATCTGGATGGTCTCAGAGTGTTGGAGAAAGAGCCGACAGCAAAGCGGAAGGTCCTTTCATCCAAGTAACATGATGCAGGGTTTTTCTCACCTGCCATCTGAGGGTAAGAAGAGTCACATTTAAGTGTCTCAACCAAAGATGACTTCAACTTTATTCTCCCAAAAAAATATCATGTTGACATTAACATTGCAAAGTCAACATGAAACGCCATTCATGACACATTTGACTTCTGGTTACAATAGGCTATGAGAAAAGTTAATGCAATGGCCACATCTTGGTTTAAAGGGTAACTCTCGCCAAAATGCAACCTAGGGTCTTTTTGTTAATCTACCCGAGGCAAACTTTCGTTTAAAAGCATAATTAGAATGGAAACGCCACTTTTAAGTTTGACCGTATTTTCGTTTTCGGTCAAATTGCCTTTTGAATGGGAGTGTTTGGGGCACTAATATGATAGCATCAAAAATCACTATTTTTAAAACACTAAGAAGGCTCGACACAACATGAAACTGTGCTCGAAGTATCACCAGGGGCTCTACACATGAACTCCAGCATTGAGAACATAGTTTACTAAAAAGAAAGATTTAGTCACTAAGAACAACTCACTGTGTCCGCCGGCATTTTGTCAGTCAAAAATAGTCGATCTCCGAATGCGAATGAGCTGACTCTGAATTTTAGTATTGTTTCTTATATAAGGATCCTTTTTCAAATACAAAGTCAATATTGATTTTTTGCTAACAACAAAACAACAAATTATCCGTTAATTTAGATGGAACTAAGCTTTAGGAGCTTTCCATCTTTACTCTCCTCCCTGTTACGTTGCATTCGGAGATCGACTATTTTTGACTGTCAAAATGCCGGCGGACACAGCTACAGTGAGTCGTTCCAAATCTTTCTTTTTAGTAAACTCTGTGTACACAAACAATGTTCTCAATGCTCGAGTTCATGTGTAGAGCCTCTGGTGATACTTCGAGCAAAGTTTCATGTTGTTTCGAGCCTTCTTATGGTTTTAAAAATAGCGTTTTTGATGCTATCATAGTAGTGCCCCAAGCACTCGCATTCAAAAGGCATTTGACCGAAAACGAAAATACGGTCAAACTTAAAAGTGGCGTTTCCATTCTAATTATGCTTTTAAACGAAAGTTTGCCTCGGGCAGATTAACAAAAAGACCCAGGTTGCATTTTGGCCAGAGTTACCCTTTAATGCACAAATATGCTAATCGTGCACAACTGCACCAGGAATCTGTATTAAGACCGTAAATCGAGACAATTCTATGCTGACTTTAAGTTCTCTCCACAGGTTGATGTGGAATTGCTGAAACACAAATTCCATCACAACTTTAGGTTGCTGCATCATAACAGCAGTTCTGGCTTCAATTACTCTGAGGAAACGGTTGATTCTCTAAGTGGCCCTTTCCTGCTCGTGCCTCTTTCACCCTCTCTACGTGAACAAGCAGAAATGAGAAACATCAAACAAACCCATTTATTCACATCTTAACTTGATCAGCCGCTTTGGTGAGCATCTACAACTCCAACTAAACGGACACAACATGGCTTGATTAATTACAGCGTGTGACGCAATAAACAAAATGTGCACACACTTGAGTGGACTAGCAGTGTCTGGTTATAGCCCAATTCTGACATGTGGGGGACAGAACAATTCTTAAAATAACTGCAAGTACATACTACCGAATCTTAACTCAGATTGGATGAGCCACATTTGAAGCCATTCAAAGGATAGCAGAGTCAACTATAACGAGAACGGTACAGAGAGATAAGATATTGTTGGAATCACTTTCAGAACGATTTTTTTTCCAGTTGATGAACAATAAGAACATTGACAGCCAATCAGAATCCATCCTGCTTTAAAGAGCTCGAGCATTTAAATCAGCTGAAGACAAAACCGAAACGCAATTTTATCACTTATAAACAAATGTTATCGTTCGTTGGTGTGGATACTATCTTTATAGTTATTGTTCTTGGTGTGAACAGGCCTTTAGAGTGTATGATATTTAGTAAATATGTCAAAATGTGAAGCACCATTATTGTATGTCCAACTTTACAGTCCTGTGACATAGGTCAACATGGCGAATATACAGTAGCATGTACGGGAATGTATTTATAGTACACACTCGCATACTAATTCAGTAATCAGAAAGTAAGATTTCAGATACAACTGTTTTCACAAACACGCAAACATTGGTCAGACTAAAAGATAGTCCCGCCCCAAACTAATACATTGGTCAATGTCAATCAATTTTGTGCTACGTCTTGTAGAATTTACAGTATTTTCGAGATGACAACACATGCCATTATACTTGTAGCTGTTCACGACCTCAGACTGGGAATTATGCAGTTCTATGGCAACACTATCAACGCCTAAGGGTAAGTTTACACGACAACGATGTACTAAAAACGGAAAAGTTTTTCCTTTGCATTGTTCGGGTACAGACGGCACCATTGTCAAAGCTATCTCTGTTCAAGACAGATCCATGAAAACAACTAAAGACGCTGTATTATGTTGCCAGGCCAGAAGATGGCGATGTCACTTTGTGAAGAAACACTACACAGGTAGATTGAACACATAATATGCATGCGTACATGACATCACTGTTTTCACAAATTCACATTTTTGTAGTCTATGCGAAGACGATAACGGAATCGTTTTCAAAAGTTTGCGTTTTCAGACCCCCAACGCAGTTGTCGTGTAAATGAAAAGTTTTCCATTTTTAGTTGAAAACAGTGTTGTGTAAATGGCCCCTAAAGTAATCTGCAGTGGTCAGGTGGTACAGCAGTCACGAGGTACAAGTCGAAGCTCTAAGATAATTCCCAGTTTACAGGTTGTAATTACGAGTTCTACCGTGAACGCTTTTTACTCGTATTGTTTGTTTGATAAAAATGATTACTTAATGCCACAGAGTAACAGAATTTCCACTATTTGGTGATTTAACATATGAAAGTTTTACTAAAACTATTCTTATTAACATGCATGTTTAATATGCAAGTTGCCTCTGTTCATTAGTTTGGATGGCACGTGTTTTTATCATCGAAAAATTGCACAAATCACATTTAAACTCTTGACTTCAAAATATCAATGTCGTATTTTCACAACTCAACTATATGACGTCTCCCTCTTGAAACTTTATAGCCTGAATCAGATCATGTTTTTAAGGGGAACACCCTTTACTGATACTTAAGTTACATAAAGCGTTATATGGCGTCTTGACTGAGCTGAGCTCGAATACTACAGAGAAGATAAAGATAAAATACTCAAAACAGTTTGAGCATCAGCGCTCGTGTCACTTCAAACGTGCAGAACTCGAGAGCCACTATTTATAAAATCAGCAGCAACGTTGCTGTGGTAACTGCAATGCACTTTCCTTGACTTTTTTATAATTTCTAAAACGCCAACTGCCTGACATGTTGCATTGTTGCTGTGTGACTCGGAACTGTCATAAAGAACATCCACAGCATCGCAAACTGCTCTATCGGTCTGTCTTACCATGATCTCACTCGCCTACTTCCGGGATCCTGAGCGCAGAGGGGGTGAAACGGAACAGCCAATGTTATTCAGCACAGGCGGTTTCAAGCCGCCCACTTTGGGGGAAAAAGCACAGCGCAGACATTAGAGGACAGACAGCAGTTAAAACATTCGCCAAAATAATATACACAACCGAGGAGAGAAAAGATCAGCGTCCACAACAAGGGATTTTCTACCAAACTAAAGACTTGACGCATTTAATACTAGCTATTACATTTTTAATTCTCATTTCTGGTCAAAACAGACTATTTGATTATGCATCCAACATTTTGATCCATAGTGTATTTAAAAATACTTTTTAGTAGTAAGAAGGAAGGGAATAAAACAAGGACCCTTAAAGGTCATCTGTCTAAAGTTATAATAGTAGTTATTAGCAACAAAAAGTATCTAGGACTTAAGAGAGGGCTAATAATTTATAATAATATCTTATAACATAAGCAAATTTTTTCTGTTATCTGAATATATATAACACCTACTTTTCACCACCCAATCAAATCCCAATTTTTTTATTGAATGCTATATATGTATGTGTATATATATATAATATTATAAATAGCATTCTAGATTGAAACAGGTTATTAAAAAACTTTGGGATTTGATTGGGTGGCGAAAAGTGTTACAAGGACCCAATATTTTTTGCTAAAATATAGGCTGCATCAGAAATCGCATACTTCCCTACTATATAGTAGGTGAAAAACAGTATGTAACAAAAGAAATATGTCTGAATTCACAGTACTCATAAAAGATTAGACAAAAAGTACCCGGATGACCTAATTCTTCCGGCGAGATTCTGAAGTGTGCTTATGATGGACACTTTACTGTCCCATGAGGCCATGGGAGAGGATTTATGAATGGTAGTGAAGCGACGCAACTTGACGCTGTAGGTCACATGATAATGACAACATGGCGAATGTAGTACGTCCAGATTACATTCTTACTATATAGAAAGCACTTTTTTTAGTGGTCGCGAAGTAATTACTTATTCAAAATAAGTACCTACTCAAGAGAGTATGCGATTTCGAACGCAGCCAATGGCTGACCCGCATACTAGCATACTACACTTACAATTTCTGCCATATGTTAGTAATGCTAGTATGCTATTCTGAAATCAGCCCATGGCTGAGTAGCTATGGCCTACCTGACACAGGTGGACAAGGTAAGCCATTTCAGAAAAGTGTATTGTATTTTGATCAGTTTATTAAAATCAATGAATCATCCACAATAAGATGAGGAATGTGCATTATGAAATAGGTAAATAGGCATAGGTAAGTAAATAGTCCATTTTGATTTGATGTTGACTCACATTTCTGTTTACATGCGCAATAATATTCTAATACCTATTATGTAAGCTTTGTGTAAACTCAACCAGATTGCCATAAGAAAATTGAGCCAATATTCCAGTTTCTAAACATTAAAATAAAACTTTTGCTTCAAAATGTTGAAAATGTTAGGTCATATAAATCCCATATTTTAAATACCCCCCATACATCTATATTATTTATCATTTTTAAGTATTTTTTAGAATAAAGGCTTAACCAGAATTTGAAACTTAAATGGAAAAAATTGCATTGCATGGTCTGGTGGTTTGTGCCCTACTTTATTTTTTACATTGTCTAAAATCCATTTGTCTCATCCATTTATTACAATATCTTAGTAATCCAAGTATTCTCCAACACAGAATACAATTACTAGCCGATTCATAAAATACACTAGGGATGTTTTGATTGTCACAAACGTTACCATTTTAGAAGTAAAGCAGATTTCTCCTTTTTCTATGTTCTATTTTGCTGTCTAAACTGCTAGTGCTCTTCATCAACTTTTTAGAAGATAAACAAATACAGTATTTGAAACACTAACTATGCAAAAGTAGTTATCACTGTAGGCCTACTCTATGAAAAGAGATTAGCACGACCCAAATAGTCTTATTTCAATCCACACTACATACAGAAGCTGAAGAATCCGCTCCACATTTGCCATATCGCTTTAAATTTGGCCAGTGACAGTAGAGGGTGTGATTGCAAGTGAGGGGAACAGCCAGTTGTTTAAAATCCCTCTCAGTACGGTTTCAAATTCCCCTCAGTGCCGGGTAAGACGAAGTGTGTGTATGTGTGTGTGCGTGTTTCACAGACAGAGTGCTGGAGATAAGAAAGGGGTTGTGTTTCTGTTGGGGCGCGGCCGAGTAACTGTCACTCACGCTAGTTACCCAACAAAATGGGCGTTCCTTCTCGGCGCTCTGACCAATGAGAGGAATCGCTCCTGTAGTCACCATGGTGACGGGGTTGTGTCCGGGGAGGCTGTGATGGGTTGACAGGTGCGTGACAATCGGAGCTCTCTGCAAGCATGTACGCCAAAGGCAAGAGTAACAACGTACCGTCCGACAGCCAAGCGAGGGAAAAGTAAGTTTTATTTATGAGGGGGGGAATCTCAATAATGAAGACAGCGCGCGGCCAGACTTTTAACAAGCAGCGGATGCGTTCTGTTCCTCGGATGCTGTGTTGTGTCTGACAGTGCTTATAGTTCATGCAAGAAAGTTTTGTCAGTTATCAGTCACGCGCTGGTTGAATTTCTTGCGTCTAATTAAGCGACATGCCGTCTTTAGTAAACGGGTAGCACGCGCAGAAGTTAAGAGATGCGAAGACTAAACTTTAAATGTGGACTATCTATAAAAAAGAGTCAGAATCTTATTTCTGCATCGGTAATATATTTATTTATTTACGTACGCAAAGTTGCCACGGGTAACGAAACGCTATATAGCAATTTCAAGGATTTCATCTCATTTAGTATTGGAGTAAGGTGAGTACAGAAGTTTCTGGCTTTAAAAGAAAAGTGCATGAAATATACAGTACGTACCCGTTACAAGTGTAAATGCCCATTTCAGCCGTTACAAGTGTAAATGCCCCCATTGCAGCCAGTCCGGTGAGCTGCATTTCGGGGAAACAAGTTTATTGTAGCAGTCCGTTGTTAAAAGAGCGAAATGCTGTTTCTCTGTTCTGTGCGCTCGCGGGAGAGAGTATGATTGGCGTTGGGTTCTGGTCTGAAGAGTTATTGCGCACGCGAGTGCTGTATAGCGCGCGCAAGAATATGATTGACGTTTCAGCTTGAAAAGTTCCAGCGCGTGCGAGTTTGACTGACCTGTCATGGAACTTTTCGCGCTGTGCACGTCACTCATACTCTCTCGCGCGCGCGCTACATACTCTATTATACTCGCGTTCTATCGAAGCCCGTCGCGCGCAGTGACTTCTTGTTTGTGGCAGTTATATAAGATTTTTGGCTGCGCGTGAGTCTATGAGGATGGTGATGGCACGACGAAAGGGGTCCGTTGATCCGAGAATAACATTTGCTTGTATTATGTATTACACAGTATTTTATGGGTATGTTAGTTCGTTTGATAACGAGAGAAACGGAATAACGTAAAAAACCCGACTAAATAGGGAACGATTGAGTTAGAATGATCTTGAAATGATGCCCAGTACACTTATAACGGTCTTCTGAGGGGATTTTTTTTGTGGTATTTTATGTAACGTTAGGAGGTTCCAAAAGACCTTTATCATGAAATATTGCAGATTTAGTCTGTATGTGTTAGACATATCATATTGAAGTGTGTTGGCCTGTTAATGTGGAGATTTTAGAGTATCCTAGAAGGGTGTCTTGTACACCTACAACCATTCTGGAAGGAAATGTTTGTTAGGAGCTTTCAAAAATGAAAATCCTAAATTTAAAGGGATGGTTCACCCAAAAATGAAAATTCTGTCATCATTTAAGGTTACTCATCCTCATGTTGTTCCAAACCTGTATGTTTCTTTTTTTCTGTTGAACTAAAAAGCAGATATTTTGAGTTAGTTAGTTGACGATAGTTAGTTGTTGACGATAGCCATTGACTTCCATAGTAGGATAAAACACTATGGAAGTCAATGGCTACCTTCAACTGTTTAGTTAACATTCTTCAAAATATCTTCTTTTGTGTTCAGAGGGGGGAGAAATTCATTCAGCGTTGGTTATACAAGTGCTAGTGCATGTATTTAAAAAGGGTGTCTTATATTGAAGTGTATTTGGCTTGTCAATGTGGATATTTTAGACATGGGAACTTATTTGACGTGTCAGTCAGTGACAGAGATGTCACCTCACTCATTGTCATTGATTTCCTGCTGTTTCAAACTATATTATTCTAATATCTGCCTTAGTTGTCAGCTTGAACATGTTTGTAACGCACACCGTTTTGTCTTCCTGCAGTGAGGTCTTGTCTTGAAGTAATTAGCAATTATTGCAGTTTCATTCAGGCCAGTGTCTTTTGGGACATGTGTGGACTTGTGGTTTCGATGAAAACTCTTCAGCATTAGATTTGAGCTTGAGAAAGCAGTTTTGCTGGTTATGAGATGTTCTTACAGCTTTTTGCTTTTGCTAAGTGAATTTGTATGCCGTTTGTGGTTCTTTACTTGTACTGTGAATGCTTTAGGATTAAAAAAAAAAACTGTTGTAGGCTAAATGTTTCTGTAGGGGCGTGTCCAGGATTTTATACTTGGGATGGCAGGGGGAATAAGAGGAAATTATCAAACATACCTGACTGAAAATTACTGTTTGATTCCTCTACAACAGGGGTCTTGCTAGCATTGGGCCAAAATGTGTAAGCTAGCCTATCAAAGTGTAATGAGCGAGCTAGCTAATGTATTGAAAAAACACTGTTCATCACTGTTTCTGTTCATCAAAAGGGTACAATATTGAACTATTAAAAAGTTAGAAAAATGGGGGAGGGGTGAAGATGATGAACACTGCCCCAATAAATATTATTTAGTTTGTGCTGCCATTTAATTGAGGTGACATTAATAGATATCACAACTAAATTGTCAACCATTTAAAAATTAAATTAAATAAAAACTTGTAGCATTTAAATTTGTTCACATATTGTGTTGATTTGGCTATTTTTCCACACAAACTTTGAATGCAAGTTTTGTCTCCTGAAATCACTGTGAATAACAATTCATTTTTGATACAGTCACACCTGCCAGAAAACTCAACTCACATAAAAGGTTTTTTTTGGTGGTATTTGTGGAGAATGAAGATTCTCACTTACTCATCTCTGAGTTTCTATGGAAAGCAAGAGCACTTTTAGTTGAAACTAATAATATCATATGGGCGAAACAGATTTGGCAAACGCTCCAGTGCGTATATGTGTTTGTGTCAAAGGTTTCTATTTACGTGTTTTTTTGCAGCATTGAACAATGTAGCCAATCACAGACATGTCTTTTGATGGCCAATCGGAGGTGTTAAAGTTACTCAAACTCCAGATTATTTTTGTTCCACAAGCTTGTGAATCCTCTCATAACAAAGTCAGACACCATGTAAATAAGAGATTCATTGTGAAGTTTAGATTATAATATGATTAATACTTCAATATTTACTTTATATGATTGCTTTGTTGTTTACTCATTCCTGCAGGTTCTGTGCTTATAATGCATGAAATTCCCGCAAAAACACATTCTCTATAGCATTTAGGTTGAATAAACAAATAAATCCACACAGCTTATTATAATTTAAAAACTTTCTCAGATGTAATTTAACAAACAGCGTAAGTGAATCAGCACGCTCTCTCTCTCTCTCGAAATGCACAAACGACTTCACATCTTCACATCCATCGCAAAGCATTCAGCACTCGCGCGCTCTGAGAGACTGTTTTCTGAGCGCTCGCACTCATAAAGCCGCCTCACAAACAGCTCACGAAGACCAAATTAAGTTCTTTGCATGGCTAAAAGTGCTTAAATGGTCAAATACACACAAATTTAAGTACAAATTGCCCGTCTAGTCGAGTATTCACATAAATACAGTCTGTTATGAACAGAAAACGCATGTGTAACAGTATAATGGATCAGTGCATTCGGTCTTAAAGTGACAGCAGCCTAATACGTGTGTCATTAATGCAGATGAGAAAAGTACTCTCTGCTAGCCTGGGAAAACCCAGACAACTTCCGGCAAATTTAGATTTGCTCTGCAAGTAGTCTGGCAAAGAGCTCATTCAAGGCCATTTCCATGCCGTGGAAATCGCGGCACCAATCAGAAACGTTGAGGCGGGCTTTACACGATGACGATCGCTCTGATTGGTTTTAGGTCTAGCCTATCCAATTGTGCCCAGAGGCATTTGAGCGACGTCCACTCCGTTGGTGAAGCGCACCAACTTTTAAATGCAGCATTATTATATTCAAATTGCAAACACATGAGGACAGTCTCCATGAAAGACCCACTGGCAGATGAACATGCTACTACATTTCTCTCCGAAACCGTAGGAAATTAAATTCGATTTAATAGAGGATTTTAACTGTGACAAGATGATTGACAGGGCAGTTTACATGACGGGATGCACGCGACAGCTTTGCCAGACCATAACTCAGTTACTACTGAGAATGGTCTGGTTTTAACCAGGCTAACTCTCTGCTCTTGACTGAATAACTTTTGTAACTTTAATTTGTATTTATTTTATTTTAATAATTCTCAGTGTTATTTTATTAATATTACTTTATTCTTTAAATTGATACTTTATTACATTTCTGTAGTATTGCTCTACATGAATCCTACTCTTTATGCCTTCCTGAACTTAAAGCACGGTTTATTTCTTCTGTATGTTTATTCTATTGTACTTATTTGTGTTACTGCTTGGTTCTTATTTCATTACTAAGTGTTTACTTGTCTTTTTTGTAACATTCAAACATTCAATTTCAATTCAATGTTTGATATCAAGCTGCACTGTAAGCTATTGTGAAAAAAATTACCCTGTAAAAGCAAAAATTCAATGCATGATCAAATGCATTTTTTTGAATTGTCTAAAAAATTCCCCTCCCACAATTAATTCCCCGCTTAAATCAAAAAATCCCCACAATCCCCCTTCATTTTCCTTCAGTGATTTGGTAATGGAACCAGGCCTGTGGACAAGACCAGTGTGTTGTTCTTCCGACACTCCAGGTATACTGCAGAGGTGCAGCCTGCCTTTTAAAGTGACCCAATCGAGATACACTTTTATTATGAGCTGACGGGGATGTTTACTAAGTTGACATCTCTCCATAAACCAAAACCTTAAATTGTTTGTGCATTACATCAATTTGCGGGCGTGACACTGGTCAACTTTAGGGTGGCAAAACTCATTTTTAGGGTGGGGAGGAAGAAAGTAAAGAAGGAATGAATGGGAACATGAACGCATAGACTCAAACCCACATCTCCCTGTAAGAAAGATATATTTATCTAGTTATGCTAAGATTTAATTTTTAGATTTATTAGATTAAGATTTATTTAATGAAATTCTTAATTTTTACTTTTAATTTGTAAAAATACTGTTTCTCCCCGTTGATTTTTTTTTTTTTTTTTTTTTTTTTTTAAAAATTCTTTTCCAAAAATAAAACTTTTGAAAAATCCTTGTCCAATAATGAAAAGTGTGGGAACCTTGGATATGATCATTGTGTGATGAATGAACTCGATAATATGTGTTCTTTTTTATGAATGGTCATTCATTTTATGTATAAGTTGAGTGTGGGAATTGAAAGATAAAATCCCTATGGAAGCTTGACTCGTATGTGATTTTAACGGCATTTTCAGTGTGAATGTGATGTTGTCATATCAAGTGACAAAATAAGCTTTTGACATAATGTTTTATTTGATATGAAGTGCAGAATCAGTCAGTTCTGCTTTAACACTTAAACCGTTTGAATTTGACAACCGCTAGACTGTATAGTGACGGCTTTGAAAAGATCACAGTACCTTTTATCTCTCCTTTTGAAAGAAAAGTGGACAAGTGGTTAACTGTCAAGAGGATGGTTTGTGTGATATGAGGGAATAAAAAAAGGAAAAACTCAAAGCTGATGTTCCAATGGCTTGGAAAGCTTGCATAGCACAGAATTAATCTGTTCCATTTTTGATTGAAGTTAGGCAATGTTTTAGTTTGGTGATCACCATAACCATAACCTTCCCAGTGAACACATTTAGCCCTGAAACATCCCGCGTGAAAGCTTCTATCTGCGCAAGCTCAATTTCACATTTGCATTTTCATTGCTGCAACAGGCACTATAGCTAATCTAGCATTAGCATAAAATGTCTTCTATGGTTTGTTTTCTCTTCCATGTCAAGTACTATGATGACAAAGCAACCATTAGGATAAGAAATAATGCTGGGCCAGTTAAAGTTAGTTTAACTGTTGATGTTCATAGCCAGCTTAATCCAGTCTTATGGCACACACAATTGAAGGTAACGAAAAACACGATTTAAAACAGATCTTTTATTGACAAAAAGTGATTTGCATATTTTAGAACTGACACAAAAGGGGAGAACTAGTACTACTGTTAATCGGCCAAACCTGATTGGCCAGTTTAGAAAAAGGGCCAAATATTCGTAGATTAGTTGGACTCGCCAATATTTGTCGGTCTATGACTAGTACTGATGTTTGTTACTCTCACAAACACATGTTTAGTTTGTACAACGGTGCTGTGCTTGCATCTCTCTGGCCAGGTGTTTGTGACAGTGTACTTGTAGAACGTTTTGAATTGCATCTTTATATATCCTCGGCCTGCATGATTTGTGGCAACAACAACAACAAAAATCGAATTGTGATGAAAATAAAAATAAATGCTATTTAGCAAATGTTTCTTCCTTGTCTGTTGGGCTGCACAATTTGGCCCAAAAAAAAGTTGATTATATATCAATATGACTATAAAATAATAATAGTAGTTATTATTAATATTAGTATTACTATTACTACTACTACTAAATAAAGATATGTTAAACAAAATAAGAAATATGACTATTTTCACTGTAAAGTATGAAAACAACCCCAATTCCAGAAAAGTTGGGACATTGTGTAAAACGTGTAAAATCAAGAATCTGATTTGTTAATTCTCTTGAACCTTTATTTAACTGAAAAAAAATCAATGTTTTCACTGGCTAAATTAATTGAATTTTGCAAATATAAACACATTTAGATTTTGATGGCTGCAATACACTCCAAAAACGTTTGGACAGAGGCAAAATAAAAGTGAAAAGATTACAGAATATCCAAGTTAAGCTGTTTTGAAACAGTCCACAATTAGCAGATGAACTGGCAGTGAGGGAATCGTGTTTGGGTAGAAAAGGTGCATCCACCGAAGTCTTTTGGCAAACAAAGATGGGTCATGGCTCACCATTTTGTCCAAATTTCATGAGAGAATTGTCAAAAAATTATCACATTTCTCAATGCAAAGTATTAGGTTTTTCACCATCCCACCTTACATTATATTGTGAAAAGATTCAGGGAATCCAGAGAAATCTCAGTCTGTTGTCAGGTCGGCAGACCTCTGTTGAATGTGCATGACCTTCAAGCCCTCGGATGGCATTGCATGAGAAACCGTCGTTCTACTCTGTAAATAGAGGCACACGGGCTCGGGAGTTCTTTAGAAAACCTTTGTCAATTAACGCAGTTTGCCGTTGCATCAAAACATGCAACTTGAGTCTCTGTTATGCAAAGAGAAAGCTATAGATTAATTCTGTGCGCAATGCCACCAAGTTCTCTGAGCCCGAACTCCTCTCAGATGATCCAAAACTAGGGTGGTCATACGTCCGGGTTTTGGCCGGACAGTCCGGATTTAGAGGCGCCGGACTCTCATTTGTCCTCCTTTTTGGAGTTGCGCTGAATCGGCCTAAATAAACCCGCTCTAGAATCTTTATTGGGACGCAGCAGCAAAGCGTCTAATGCCGTAAGATCTCTGGTCAAACAAATGATTGGCTGAAAGCGGTGTTAAATAAATATCTGATATATCATTGGTTAAAAACGTAAACAAGCCTCCACGACGTGGAGTTCACGTGCTGGCTACGTCATATCATAACGTTAACATGCCGAAACATCAGACCTCATTTCATCCGGAATGGACAAAAGAGCACGAATTTGGCCATGATGATCCTAGAGGTGTTGTTGTCGTCGCCTGAACTGCTGCAGAGGATAAACTTCTTTGTTAAGAACTGAAATGTGTATTTATTTATTTTTCACCTTCATTATTTGTTTATTTATGTATTTCTGTTATTTCCAGAAGTCCAGAAATGTTATGTTTTCAGGCACTGTGCACTTTACAAGACAGGTTCATCTTTGAAACAGACATCACGAAGTCTTGAATAAATACAAATACTGTGAACAAACACTTTTTTGCCTCTTCTGTTACACATAGGTCTACATCAAGTATATCATAGATCAAACTGTCTGGCAATAAATAGTAGGCTATTTCAGAATCATGATCCAGCGATACGATGGACAAAATTGTATTGTAGTTGCGAGTACACCAGAGTCCTATGCTATTATTCTTGCCTCACTAAGCGTCCTCCTTTTTGGTGTGATGGGAATGGCCACCCTATCCAAAACACAGAGGAAATTTGTGCAGTGGTCAGATGAATCCATGTTTCAGCATGTTTGGGAAAAATAGACATTGAGTTTTCAGTCAAAAGGGACCATCAGCGACATCTGTCATGGTATGAACATATGAAAACAGTATGGGTGACTTGTATATGTGTGAAGGTACCATTGACCTGGAGGCGTATATTGCGATTACACAGAGACATACTGCCATCAAGATGACATCTTTCCTGGGAACCAAGACAATGCCAGGCCTCATTCTGCATGTGCTACAACTGAGTGGTTTCGTAGAAACTCGACACCATAGAAGGGATGTGCTTGGCTGGTCTTCCTGCTGTAGAGATCTGTCTCCTATTGAAAATGTATGATCCATCATGAAAAGGAGAATCGGGACAGTGACGACCACAGAGACTGGTGAACAGTTGTCTTGTATCAGGCGAGATCGGGCAAAAATTCCACTAGAAACTGAAACAATTAGCATCCTCAATTCCCAAATGATTAAAAGCGTAATTAAAAGGAAAGATGATGTGACACAGTGGTAAACTTGCCTCTTTCCCAACTTTTTTGGAGTGTGTTGCAGCCATCTCGATAAATTTCAGTGCATCCATATTTATTTTGGTAATGTCGAGGCCTCAGAAACGTCTTTGCAGTCTTTAAAGCTCTGAGATCTGGAAACTACAGGTGTGTTTCAGAATGCAGTTTGTGGTTTCACAGTTTGTCTGCTGTGCGTATCTAGCTGGGTATGTTCGTTTTTGTGTATCTGTCTTTGGTTTTGCGTCTCTCTCTCTCTCTCTCTGCTGATCCTCAAGAGAGCAGACCTCTCTAATATCTTCACACATTAATATGCAAACGTGTGGTCCACGCAGCGGCACAAGGTTAAGCATGCGTGACGAGAGGAGAGAGAAAGCCCCTAGATACTGTTGGGGAACTTTGTTTCTCTCCTCCCTGTCACTGCGTGTTGGGAGTGTTCATTATGGGAGACTGTTGCATGGTGAAGGTACTCGCCTGTGACATGTTATCTTTTCATCATGGAGACTATTGAACTGACCTGCTGTCACATGAGAGTGTGAAGGGTTGTTGTCGTTTTTTTGCATCGGTTAAGCCTGAGTGTCCTTCGCACGGGGGATGTGCGAGACTGCATATCAACCACTTTCCTGAATAAATAATCAGCCTTAAGAAAGCCCTATAATTTAGACTGGTTTTGGGTTCACCATACGTAAAACGTAATGTAGTTTTGGATTTATGCCCGTCTTGGAGTTTTCTGTAAAATTATAATACTTGTTAAATTTCCTGCTATTATTACAAATTTTCTTTGAAAAGAAAACTTAATTTTAGCAGGAAAACATTTAAATTTATGTATTTATATGATAAAATAATTAATAATATGATTTAAATATAATTAATAAATATTTAAATGATCAAATATGTTATCATATTTAAATAAACATTAAATAATGCATCTAACGTTATATACTGTGGTGACCAAAAGTGGTGTCCGGCCTTGGAAACTTGACATCTTCACCCTTTATCCAAATATAATTAAAAAAGTTATTATTATTATTTTATTATATATATATATAAAAAAAATTGTGAGCATATTGCGTAGTTGTGCTTGGAGTCAATTGTTTTATACGTGATAACACAATGAAACATGGCAAAATTGTGCGGACATCATTTTTGGCCAGGCTGTCATATAAGAAATGATGAACACATTCAAAAACAAGAGAGAACCAATGAAATATGAATAAGTGATTGCAGACAATGTATGCTTTTTTCTGTGTATATAATATTATTCTCATATTTTGATAGTTTAATCGAACTTTTAGGGTCTTTAAAAACAAATATATCCTCCAGACATCACTTTTGGCCACTTTGTATTTCAAATTCAAAAATGTAAATGTTAAAGCTAATTTTTTAAGTTGATTCTTAGAAAAAACACTTTGTTCTTTCAAAATGATATGTGCTCATTAATGTGTAATTACTTCTACCAACTAATCAAGTATTCTCGTAAGTGTAGAATCTGCCATTTAGAATATATACGAGCGAGTCACTCGAATGGCGGAAGCCATGTTGCGCCTCCATCTTGAAAATACATTAGCCAAAGAGGGACATACCTGGAAATTAAAGCTTTGCCTTTCGCGTTTTGACACTCAGTGGCAGCGTGACGAATGCGAGGGGGAGATTACTCACGACTGCCGGCAGATCTGAAATAATACGGCCACCGTATGTTAAAACGCCCTCGGAATGGGAAGGTCTAGAAAGTAATATTGAGTTGGTAGTCATAAACAATTTCACCGCTAGATGGGAGAAAATCCTACACAGTGTAGCTTTAAAGTTATTTTTAGACATTATGTAGGAAATCTTGGCTATGCTAGAACTATGCAGTATATTTAAACGTGACCAATGTAGTCCGATTCATAAACAAATTACTCTTATGAGCCAGTTCTTTTGAATAAATCACAAAACAACGTCATAAACAGTGTAGTTTGATTCATAAACAATGAGCTCTTCTGAGCCTGTAGTTTTGTAAGTGAATCAGAAATATACCATGCATCCAGTGTGTAGTGTGATTCATGAACAAATGATTCATATGTACCAGTTCCTAGTGCTTTTAGTGAAGCTAAACCATTTGTTACAACCTGTGTCGTCCAGTTCATGAACAAATGGCTCTTGTGAGCTGAACCTTTTAAGAATCTTTAAAAAAAGCCTCTCAAACTTGTCTATTAAATAGCAATTAAATTGAATCTGAATCAATTCAGATATTGTGATACCCATTTTTGAGACCTATCCCTATTTGTCAATGTTTTACATTGCTTCTTGAAATTGTTAGTTATGTTTTATGAAGCTGCTGAACTCAAGTGACCAATCTGAAGTGTCCCGTGAGCCCTCGTTCTTCTGTAAAAATCCAAATCACGAGTGTAAAAGCTGTCTGTGAGTGACCTCTCCTCGCACGTACTTTATGAAAGGTCACTTCTCTGCAGTAATACAAGACTTTTGCTTATCATCAAAAGACATGACATGGGTCATGGCATTGTCAGTCTTACTTCCTGGATAAAGCTCAAAGCATCTCAAGTTGGGGCTGCCTTTCTTTCCACTATAAAACAGGATGTTTAAAACTTCTGCTCTTCCTGTCTTTAAAAAAAAAAAAAAACATTAGGACGTTTCCTTTTATCTCATCAAGAAAAGTTATTGTTTTGACCTTCTCAAACGCACACGTGATTGAGGAAACTGCCTCTTGGTTTGTGAATCAATCTTGATGGTTTTCACGAGCCCTTTCATCGTAAGAAAACATCAGTGTTTTTTAAGTCATTTTGTCGGAGGGTGCGCTATGTCCATCTGATCAACTTCCTGTTATGTTTATGAATTGTAACTTTCAGATTAGGCCAGATGGCACGGCCTGAGTGCATTATGCTTAATAAAAGGTTAAGCATCAGGAATGTCTGCACATGAGACACTTGAGGGCTTGTAGGGGTCATCGGAGGTCATCATTTTCCAGCAATTCTTTTTATTTTTATGGATTTATGGTTGTCTTGGAGTACCTGTTAAATGTCTTGCTATTATTGCAGATTAAGTTTGAAAAGAAAACTGCATATATATATATATATATGTACACTACTCGGTTTTTGTTTGTTTGTTTTTGAAAGAAGCTCACCCAGTCTTAAGCTCACCAAGGCTTATTTATTTGATCAAAAATACTGTAAAATAGTAATGTTGTGAAATTACAGTAACTGTTTTCTATTTGAAAATCTTTTAAAATGTAATGTTTTCCTGTAAAGCTGAATTTTCAGCATCATTACTGTCACATGATCCTTCAGAAATCATTCTAATATGCTGATTTGCTGCTCTAGAAACATTTATTATTATTATCAATGTTGAAAACAGTTGCGTTGCTTAATGTTTTGGAAATTGTGATCATTTTTTTGTATAGAAAGTTCAAAGGAACATCATTTAAGTGAAATATAAATCTTTTATACATTATAAAACATCTTTACTGTCAATTTAACACAATCTAAAAAAATAAAAAAAACTTAGTTTTGAACAGTACTGTATAAATTTATAAATGTACATTTATATGGTAGAATAATAACTAATATTATAATTTAAAACAAATATTAATGCATGTAACAATTATACGTATTCTAATTAGAAAATCTAAATTTAAAAATATACATTTATTTGAAAAAATTGTGTTGGATATGTTGGTAGAGCAAGTAGAATTCTGAAAAATAAAAAAAAATCCTTATCATTGTGCTAAACTTTTCTTAGGCGAACATTTTTAAGGCAGATTTCATTGTCAAATCGATTTGTTGCGTCAGCCTTAATGTGAATGATATTTCCCTCTTCTGTTTATCAGTGCTTCACTTTATGAATGGATTTGCTAGTGTTTAAATCAGCGCGCACAGCAGTGCATATGTTAGGAACTTTACGTGCAAATGGTTTGACTAGCCGTACTAGCATCTCTCCAGGTTGTTGGATGTCAAGTCATAATGAAGTACCACTTGAATATAAAGAATGCCACTTCGAAGCAGCAGATACATATGCTCCTGCTTTCAAAAGCATCCTGTTGGATGTGGTTGCGGCAGACACTTTTCCTGGATCCAGCCTCAGGGGACGTGCTGATGAAACTGTTTGTTTTTCCCTGTATGTCAACGGCATCCTCAGAACGTTCTGTCTCTTCTCTGCTCCTCTCTGCCCAGTCACCCAGGCGAGAGGCCCTCGAAGATCCACGTCAGCGGGCTTCAGGCAGAGATGGCTCCTTGCCCCGCTCCCTTGGGGAGACAGCAGAGTCTGGCTGCAGAAGATAATGGCAGGCAAGGAACATTTTCAGGGAAGGCAGTTGCAAATTGGCATAAGCTTTGCCTCCTCTGCGCAGGTGTGACTCAGCCGAATTCTTCCAGACGTCTCTCGCTCCCTAAACGCTGTGTTGCCTTAAGCCTGATCTCCCAACAGTCTCACAACTTATTTTGGTGCTGGTGTGATTAACTTGTTTAAATTTAACCGAACGGGGACACTTTTGCCAAGCAACGGCGGTTTATTTCCTTATATCCGTCTCTTGGGCACGGTCTATTATCTGTGTTCATGACGAAGCTTGACAGGCAATACCTGTAATCTGGGCTCCCAGACAGATCTGGTTTGATCGGCTGGATCTGAACACACTTCCCTGTTGTCTTCGAATGGACGGCAAACTTGTATACAATGTAAACTGCTAACTAGTGGTGGTCCATACGCGAATTAATCTTTTAAAGGGATGATTCAATTTTGTTTACTTCAATGAACTGACTCGTATTTTTCCTTTACTGTCTCTCCCTTTTGCAGTGTGTGAACGCTTCGAATAGCATTCCAGGGTCCAGACTGCAACCAAATGGTCGCATTTTGTGACCTTTTTTCCTGCCGGTGTGACTTAATTTTGTTAGAGGTCGCACTGGTGTGGCACCAGTTGCCCAACTGAAAATACCTGCCTTTTATGTTACATATGAGAAACAGCAAACAAAACAAAAGTGAAGCAAAACCACACGACTGGTTTGAGCGGCAAGCTCAGAACAGGTTTACTCACGGGCCGAACTTGATCACGTGACACTGTTACTACACAGCGCTCGGAGATCCAGTGAGAAAGAGTTTGAATTCACTACATTATTAATAATTTCGCTGCATCATATCAAACAGCGCTGATGTGGAAACCAAGAGAAACATTGGGCCATGAACAAACAAGTTATAGAAGGCTTTTCAGTTTACAAATCACCAACATTCACCATGGATTTAATGTAGCAACGCTAACTGTATCCATGGTATTGTGAAAGAAATAGTCGAGCTTTCAAGGGATTTCAAGTGCTTCACACTTTTTCCAGCACTTCAAAGCTCTAAATATTATCCAATTTTAAAGGTGCAATAGGTGAACTGGGAAATGCTAACTTTAGCCTGCTAGCATTGAAAGCATGCGATCCCACCCTCCCTGCAAACACATGAACGCGCACAGACCAGAAGCGAGACGATCATAGACAACGTCTATGTGTCGTTCACGGTGAGAAGACTTTACAGTACAGTGAGGGGAGAAGGCTGAGGCTGAGACTAAGTCAGCGGTACAGAGAACTCTACTATCAAACCTGAAATGTAGATACTTGCCACTTGTTGTCGGTTCAGAAGGAAGGGTTGTTGCCATTCTCACCCTGAATGGGGGGGGGGTGGTTTACGGGTTAGGGTTAGCCTAATTAAATCGTTCGAGAGTAGAGATAAAATCCCGAGGCACACACGCACACTAGCACACACACGCAAGGTCTCTCGCTCCATCTCTCTGCCGTTGCATCTCTCTTGCTTCCGGGAGATTTTAACTGATTTGCGGGCATCAGGGAGCCGCTATCAATATGCACGTTACTGTTGTTAATAAAAGTTAATTTTATCTGCATTTCAATCCAAGCTCAGCGTTTTATTGTCAAATTTCCAATAGACAAACATTTACTATTATTAAAGGAACCATAGATTGTGGCCAAAACTGGTACTGCAATCACTTTAAAATTACTGTAGAGCAGTGTATCCCCTCCCCCTCCCCCCTGACTCGAGGTTGCCAGTTAGGCTGCAGGAACGTAGGCTGTCTTCAAATTCTTCTCCGTTTTCAGCCGTCTCCATCTTTCAAAGGCATCTCTTATACAAATCCTTGTTTTATTTCGGACTTTGTCAGGACGTATTTCGGATTCATAACGAGGTCTTTTAGGTTTGCGTAACGTTAGACATTTTTTATCCGACACGTTTGTAGCTGCAGCTGTGGTAACTAGAGCAGAGCTGGCAACCCGGATGCCGAAACACTACTGACTTTGTGATTGGTAGATAGGTGGAGGGTGGAGCATCAGGCCAAAACACAACATGACAACTTCAACATCAGTTGAGGGCTGCAACTTCACTTTTAAAATGACAATATCCTGGCCGGACTACTGTTGTCAGTGATATAAGTATTTGAAATGAACATGATTTCTTAATGTCTAGTACATATCAGGGCCATTTTGTGATTAATTGAAATACATTTCTTACATACGGTTCCTTTAACTGCCTTATTAATGCAAAACAATAGTAATTTTTTTAATTAAATTAACTTTATGATTAAAAATCCCCCCAGCACTACCAAATCAGGTGCTGGCGCCACCATCTGTAGAACTTAGTGGCACCAGTGCTACTGCTCTCAAATGTTTGAGTCTGGAGCCCTGCATTCGATTGTGTGCTTTGAAGAAGCATTTCATTAGTTAAACCTACTGAATGAAAATGGCTCGGAGCAGCACTGAATGAGGCATCTTGTTCATGAATGAACAAAATGAATGAAGCATTTCATTCTATTCTGTCATGCCAAAAAATGGATGAAAAATCTCTGCTTTGTAGTAATTTGTTGGAACTTGGAAGCTGTATAAAGATGTTTAAGTCAGCAAGAAATAGATATTCATCCTAGATATTCTATTTTCTAAATCTTAATGTGAACGATTCATTTATGCGTACATTTCATTTTTGGCATTGTAATTTTTAATCAATATGTCTGCAAGATCGCATTTAGTTCTGCCTCCATCCAATCAACAACCGATGGATTGAACCCAAATTTTCTTTTTCGATAATTCACTCAGATGTACGTCACAATATGGATGAAAAGATCTGTCGCTACTTTCTCTCTGCAACTTTAATCACTCTTTCAGGAGTCTCAGATATTTGTAGACACATTTTATAAAAGAATTAAACTTGTTTCAAGTGTGAACTTAAAAGCCACTTGATAACAAGAAAGGGCATCTGAACAGAGGTATATATAAATATATATTCTTATAGTTTTTGTTAATATTTTGAAATATATTTTCGGTTTTCTATATTGATTTTAATTGTAGTTAAAGTTTTAGTAATTGTGTTGCGTGTTTTATATGTTTTTTAGGGAATTATTAGCTTTTTGGTGAAAAAAAGATTTATTTATAACACATTTTTGATCCACATGAGTGGCTCTTGTCCATGCAAAAGTGGTTGTCGTCATGCCAGAGGTTCTGGGTGGTTGCCAGGGTGTTGCTATGCAGTTGCTAAGCTGTTACTTTGAATTCACTTAATTGAGCAATAGCTGCATCACCATTAATGCACCAATAATCTGTTTTATGCACCATTGTTTGGACAAACAGGTAGTCTCACGCTGAGCACTGAGGTGTTGGGCTGCTCAAACAGGGCAATGTAATAGTGATGGAGTGTGTTTACACTCTTTGTACTCTTTGGGGTCCACTCGAATTGTTTACTTTGTCTTTGTACATTAAGAAGCTGATAGTGTTTTAACACCAAAAAAATTGCCCACAGCACCTGTATAGAAAGATTTCTCATGAGAAATGTACATGATGTGTTTGTGGAAGATTGTCGCACACCTGCCTTCATCCTCGAATGACCTGATGTAGAAACCCGACCATCTTTGTTTGGGTGCCGATCATCTCAGAGCAGATAGGTCATCGATGTTTTCCACATTTCTCTCATTACTCCATTCACCCAAACACTCCTTTCATCTCTTGTCCGAATCTGGACCTCCCCACTGTTATGAAACATTAATGCTCCCCCACCCCCCACACCCCCTCCCATCAGTGTTTTATCTCAAGGGGGAAGAGACAGAAAAACACAGACAGAAAAACAGCCATTTGCACAGATACAGAGGAACTATCCACTGAAGGAATGACCATTAGAAATCACGTTTCTCTCGGTTTGTTTTGTTTGTCTTGAGTTGCATCAGGATGTGTCTAAGCATCGATTGCTCATCAATATGTCATGTTGGCTTGTGCGCCAACTTCCCAACTATGTATTTATCTAGCTTGTTTAGGCCAGGCACACACTACAAGATGTTTTTCACCCTGTGCACATTGATTTTGATGCACACTTTTTATTTATTTATATATCAGTAACAGTAAGTAAGTGATCAGAATAAAAAAAAAAAATCAAATCTGTCAAGTTTTTATAGTTATTGCACAACTGTAAATTTACAATGGTACTTGCATCTTAAGTTCTTAATCTTGGAAAGTTAAACCATCGAGCTTCATTTTGGCTGTTTCATGTTTCAGAGCGAAACGCTGCACTGTATTAATTTACACGTGTGCAGCTAAGAAAAACTTGCCGGTCATAAATATTTTTTCCGCCCATGAAAATGTTTTTGCAAAAACAGGAAGTAATGACACCAAAATTGTAGATACCAGTGAAAATTCACAATCCTCTACTCCAATTTCGATACCACAGCTAAAATTACTAGCCTAACTTATGTAAACTAAAAACATTAAGTAAACAGTCAGTAATAAATTAGGTTACACTTTATTTTAAGGTGTCTTTATATATTTAAGTACTGAGTAATTATAATTAACTACATGCACTTACTATAGGGTTAGGTTTTGGTTGAGGGTTAATTGCATGTAATTATGCATAATTTACTGTTTTTACTACGGTAAGTACATGTAACATATGTAACAAGGACACTGTCAAATAAAGTATTACCTCTAATTACAAGCAAAAGCACAAATAAATACAATATAACAAAGATACAAATTAAATAAACAGTGCTTTTCAGGTTTTTCAGGATGGTCTAACACAGAAATTTAGTAAGCAAATGTAAAATAACACTGTATAAATTAAACATCCTTATGAAAGTTACAAAAGTTATCCAGTCTAAAGCAGTGAGTGTTTTTTAACATTAAAAACACAGACAGCAGCTGGAAAATTAGGCTACTGTCACTTTAAGAGTGAATGTACAGATTTAATATACTGATACTGTACACATGCATTTACTTCTCAACTGTTTACATTAACTAAAGACATAACCAACTGTTTCATAGTATACTCGCTATTTTTTTACATCATTTTGTGTGAATGAGTGAATGAGTGCTCAGTTTAGTATTTGCGTTTACTTTCTGGGCGCACACACACAACTTACTATGCGAGTAACGGAGTGAGTTCCCTTTTGCGTCGTCTTGCGGTTGAATACTTAAATTGTCAAGGCTTAAACTTTTGTGACGTTGAAGCGTCGTTCACTTTGTGCTCTCACAACATTGCATTGTAAGAATTCCTAAAATGTTCATATACTCACCAACGCCGATTTTTACTCGCATTTGGTGATTGGCGAGTCTTAATTTTAGCCGTACTCTGAAACCTGTAGCGCATATATTTATTTAATTAAATGACAACCTTTGCCATTTAATAATCGCACTAGGCCATGTTGCAATATCATTTAAATCTTTATATATTGTGCATCCATAAATAAATAAATATTATTACTACTAATATTATTATATAAATAATAATATAATCCTGTTTTTATTTTTTTTTTAAATAAGTTTTCGTCTTTGGAAGTATATTGATATATATACAGTT
>FLSR01000711.1:82148-84648 GCA_900092035.1 Leuciscus waleckii
ATATATTTTTTCACTGTTTTTTTTCATCAAATATACAGTTTTCTTTACAAAGACAATTTGCAACAATAATTTGCTATCAATGAAAATTACACCGTTTTTATAATTATAAAAGAACTCTGGAACTTCTGGAATATGATGACATTCATGGCAAAATATTGCTATTTACAACCCATCTTACTGATGCTACAAAACCATTACAAGTCATTTGAATTTTGCCAAAACCTCTACGTCAGCCATTCAAAATAATTTTACCTTGCTGACAAGTTTAAAAAGTAGACAAGCAGAATTCACAACCAAACGTCACAAAAAAACAAATAAAAGATATAGTGCAAGTGACATTGTTGAGCCTGCATGCACATATTGATGTTCTATGTGTTGTGAATGATAGTGTCAAACTAGTAGTAAATCATTATTTTTGTTTATTTTTTTGCCATTTTGTTTTCCTCATTTCTCTCTTAATGTTTAATATGAGCTCAGGTGAACTTTAAACATGCAGTTTAATTAATCACAGAGCAGAAACAATATCAACACAGAACGGCAGAAGGAGATCTCCCGGTCTTTATTCCAATCTGAGCCGTTAATCGTCACTGCAAAGGCTTCGCGGAGCGATGACAAATGTGTGTCGAGCGCTTCTGCCAAAACAAAGACGGAACAGACTTCAGATGAGCAGCATTGTCGGCGTCTAATTCCCAGGAGAAATTTCCTGTCCAAATGTTTGTCCACTTGCAGGGCTGGCAGTGCAAGAGCGGGATCATCATTACCGTTCCCTGCAGTGGATTTGTCTCCTGGGGAGTTGCGGTGGAGTAACTATTAGCCCCTCTATCCCGTCCCCAGACCCCATGCTGGTGACCCAGACTGTATACTATCCCATTTAAGAGGCTTGATTTGAGGATTTACAACTGGATTTCCAAATGTCCTGAACTGACCCCAGGTGCACCATGGGAGGTATTTCTGTTCTTCCTCCATGTTAGTCACTTCTACAAGCAATTTCAGTTGCTAATATATTGTGGTTTGCCGTTTTATGCTGTAACAGATGGATGTTCATGGCAGGCTGCGTCCAATGTTCCCAAACTACTAAATGGGAACAGTAATGAGAGGGAAAGTGTTCTTAATTAATTACTTTATATCCAAATTTGTAGGCTGGATTTGCTTGAAGCGCTGCTCTCTGACAGTCGCCATAGATTTAACGTTTAGTTATTTTGCTTGGCAACACTAGTACAGTTTACACAAAACATAGCTTGCCTTGCCAGCTTTATAGAGCGACCTCGTTAAATATAGTGATGCTACTGACTTGGGATAGTTCACCCAAAAAGGAAAATTGTGTCATCATTCACTCACCCTCAAGTTGCTCCAAAACTATATGAGTTTCTTTCTTCTGCTGAACACAAAAGAAGATATTTTGAAGAATGTCGGTAACCAAACAGCTTTTGGGCCCCATTGACTTCCATAGTATTTTCTCCGATTTAACCTTATTCTCTGTTTGTCAAGTGTTTTCGTGTTTAACATACCCAACCGTCATACTCTGGGACTGATAATGATATTATGCATCAAAGCAATGCTGTAAAATTCACGAATGTTAAAACCCATTAGCTTTTTTTAAGCTCAGAGGGTGAATTTTTGCAGTTGTGGCTGAAATGCTGACAGCCTGTTTTGTACTATATATCAATGTTGGATAAAGCTTCATTAAACCAGCATACTGAATTGATCTGCTCTTGTAACACACCGTCCATAAGAAGCTTTTTTTTATAGAAGACACTCCGTTTTACTGATCTATTGCTGCCTTCAAGTCCTCTTGGGAAGCTTATACGCGTGAGTTTGAGAGTCGTATTATACAGATTTGATGTGCTTTCTGTTGATCTTTGTTGCATTGTTGCATATTTCCAACTTTCTATTTCCCTTCCCGACAAAGACTGGAAACATGTTTAATGGTAGTGCAACAATATGAGCAAAAGTTATACTTTTTTATCATCATTCTTATGCTGGCAATGTAGTTTTCTCATAGATTTGAATCTAGTGATGGCTAAACTGAGCTTTGCAAAGCTTTTGAGTCAGTTGTATCGTAAAATTGATTGGGTACGTGTTTTCACAGTGTGCATTGTGGCCATCTAGAGGTCAAAAAGATGCCATGAACGCAAGAAAGCGGACACACACACACACACACATGCGTCTTTTGGATATAAAAGTGCATTTACTGCCTATACTTTACAAGATTGTTTAGTTCAGAGGTTTTTAAACTGGAGTCCATAAATAAGTTCAGAGAAAAATGCGTTAATGTAAAATAATCATAATAACAGTTAGAATTAGTGTTATTATTGTTAATATGAATATTTTTTATTTCCTCTTATTATTATTTATATTGATAATAAATAATAATAATAATAAGTGTTATTAGATTATTTAATAATACATTTATTTTAATTAAATACCTTCTTAATATCATTATTGTTGTTGATAATATTACTATTTTATATTTTTATTATTATCATTATTAATGAATTAT
>FLSR01000711.1:87148-103828 GCA_900092035.1 Leuciscus waleckii
ATACTGTGTATATAATTATTTATTATGTATCATTATATATACATACATATTTGTTTGCATATTTTATTAAAAATATTTTATTATAATAATAACAACATTTATTTATTTTATTAATTTGAAAATATGAGGAATGAATTGGGTTGCAGCCTTAGAGTTTCGACATCACCAGAGGGAGACGTAAGGTCAACGGGCCGGCCCGTCATCCATCCACCTCTGCCTGTTCTGTTCTAGCATTGAGTGTGTGGTTTACGGAGTCTAGCACAGGAACCTAAACGGCTCCCTCATTAGCTCCCTGCATGGGGTCTGGGGCCGCCCGTGGCTCTCTGCAGCCTCAGACAGAGTAATCCTGTCTCATTTCATGTCTTTCTGGCCTGCCATCTGACCTCTACCATCCCTGCCTGCTTTCTTTTATTTTTTCGGAGGCAGCTGAATGCATTTTCAGACAGAAAGCCAGTTCTTCTGGTGGTTAGCAGCTGTTGACAGTATCCATGTGTCTGTCTAAGAGATGTAGATTTTGGCTTCCAGGGAGTGTTTGTTTATGGGTGTGTGTGTTTGTCCTTGAGTGGTGAATGACCATCACAGTGCAGTGTTACTAGCTGCTAGCTGTATGTGTGTGTGTTCGAGGTGCTGTTTAACTGGAATTGTGTGTGTATTTGTGATTGCAGAGTGCGCGGCAGCTCCGAGTCCTGTCCTGGAAACATGCCCCCAGGAGAGGGTATGCCAGTCGGCCCCGTTCCTCCGGGCTTCTTTCAGGTACACACATACATATACATGCATATCCTGCATAGCTATGGAGAGCTATGATCCCGGCATTCTTAACTACCATATATCGGAAGGTTTAAAAAATAAATTAAAAAAAATATATATACATAGTGTACTAGCGGACTGCTTACTTCATACGAGGGCTGTGCATTAACATAAATTTCATGATGATTTCGATTTAATTTCATTCTATATCAATTAATATTTTCTTGCTAACTATCGAGATATGGACATTTAATGGCTTTTCTGAGGTAAATGTAATGTTACGTGGCATTGTTTACAAGCTGTTTTATTGACGTCTTTCCACAGTTGAAACACTAATTGAGGAATTTAATGATATGATTTCGTTTATTTCATGCTATAACTAGTAAAAAAAGAGGTTCACGTGCGCCTGAACTGAGGCGCTACAGCGATCTGTCACGCCACATTAAAGAGCGCCAAAACCCCATTTATTGTCTGAATTTCGTTATAATATTTTGTCCTAAAATGTATAGAATTTGAAAGCTGAGACTTTGTTTCATATCAAAAGTAGCAAAGCTCATTTTGATTTATTGGATGGGAGGCGCTACAAATAATGCTTAGTGAAGTTTGTTTGTGCATCAACTGAAAACAGCATAGACTAAAAGATATATTCTTGGGATTTAAGAGTCATTACTGGTTCATCAAAATGAGAATCGATTAAAATCAAGAAATCAATATTTTTAACCCAGCTCTACTTCATACTGTGCCGTAATGTATATTGTTTGCTATGGATGGTCAAGTTGAGTACATTGCATTGTGGAAGTAGTATTCCTTGAGGTGTTTTGTGGTTTTATACTGCAAAGTTGCATACTTCATGCTCACAGATTCATAGACATAATGCAAATCTAGTATGTGTCACGAACTGTCAGTTTAGTGTAAATTCTCATGGATTTTTAGTTTGCTTATCTCATTTCCTGCTGTCTTTGTTCACTTTCCCGCCACTTGTTTGTTACCATGGATATTAATTTAATATTCACAGCTGTTCTTATTTGAGTTTGTTATCAGTGTATACTTGAGTTACTTTGTTTCCTCAGTTCTTTGTCGGTTGTTGTTTGTGTTTAGAGCACACTGTTGCACATGCTGGATTATTCAGAGTTTATTTTATCATTAAATTACCTAGTATTTGGAACCTTTCTGACTCTTCATCATCTTTGGACCTTCATCTATGTAACAGAACAACCAACCAATAAAAAATGGACTATGTAGCAAAGTTTACTGCTGTAACCCAGAAGGGCCACGATTTCATAGATCATACTGAACAGTTCTGTCGTCTCGCCGTCAGCGACGATAATCTTTGACGATTAGACCCTGATATCGTTGTTTTGGATCAGGGCCAACTACCACCAGCCAGTAGACCTCCTAGACACCCAGGGACTAGACTGGAGGGAGGCCATCATCCGGTGTCTGGAGAGTCTCTACCCCCAATCCAGACTACACCCAGAGTCCAACCTACCACCACCCTCGACCTCGGAGACTTCGTGAGAGCCCTCCGGAGACGGAGAGTGAAAGCCCGCCGGGATGAGTGAGCCAGAGCCTGAAGAGGAAGGGACAACGCCAACCATCGCCCCAGAGCCGGTGCCCCAGAGAGTGTCTGACCAGGGGTGTGAGCCAACGAGGTATGCCTGATGGATTTGGACACGGAGATACTGCCTCCCACCCGGAATTATCTGTCTGTTCTGAATCATCACTGTTTTAAGACAGCACTGAGACTGTTTCGTTTACCTGTTGAGAATTGGATTTACCGTTATTCTTCACGTCAAGCTTACCTCTGTTACCTTCACCGCAAAGCTCAGCCAGTCCTCCAGCCCCAACTCTGTTGGATGCATGCAGCTCTTCGTCTTCCCCAGGAAAGCCTTGCTGCGACGTGAAGCCTTTGGTCGTGCAACCACCAGCCTCACCCAAACGAGAGGATTCTGTGTCTCTGCCTCAGCCTCTGATCCCTTCGCTATGCCCCCGCCTTGGCTCCACCCACCTTCGGCTCTACCAGATACCCTTGACCTTGCGGCTCCACCGGGTTCCCTCATCCCACCGGCTCCTCCTTGGTCAGTTGTCGCTTTACTTCCACCACAAACTTGAGAGTCTTCCGCTGCGCTCAGTCCCTCCACCCCTACGGCTACAGCGGGTTCCTCCTGCCCTCTGTCCTCGGGCACTCTGGCTCCTCGTTGTTGCATCTCCACCTTCGTCTCCAGTGCCAGTGGTGTCGCTCAATACCATTGGCTTTTCAACTGAGCCCTGAGATCCATTGGCTCATCCCCGTTGGTTGTCACCCAGATTTTGGGGGTCCCTTTTACAACGTGGCTTCGACTCCACTGTGGGCTGTCGTCCCAACTGTGCTATGGGTCTCAGTAACTGGGCAACTACCATCGCCTCCAGAGTCTCGTCCGTTTCCTTTCACCAGCCCTTTGCCACCTCCTATCACTACCTTGTCCACCTTCTTTCTCCCACCATTCCTCCCTCACCTCCATCAGTTACCACAGATGGAGCCGGATCATTTCCATAATGACAAACGCAATCTACCAAGAGCAGCGCAAATTAGCGTCTGGTTTAAGACATGCTTTTTTGGGGTGTTAAATAATGGTGCAAATACCAGTATATTGACTAGCGCAAACCTTAGTAAATCACCTGGCATGATTCATTTAGATACTTTCCTCCCATAAATTTTGCATCTGAAAGTGAAACTCCAACAAATGAATATGCAATAAGGTCAGCCGCAAAAATAACTGTCTCCACACTTAATTTTTCACTGTGTGAAACCCCCAAAAGATGTTAGTAAATCTGGCCCTTGGTGTATTTGGTTAGTTGACATGATTTTAACGATTTTAACATTTCTGTATGATTCTTTTGTATCATTTGTATCAAATTATTGTATAATTATTATATGTACATTAATAAAACGTAATATTAATGTTGGACAATGTTAGTGAACTTCAAAAATGTTTAAAAACTTAAATAAATAAATGTTGACCACTCACAGATCTAAAATATACACTTTCCATAATTACAAAAAATAACAATAATATACATTTTCTTTCAAAACTTAATTTCAACATTTTGGTTATTTTAAATTTTAAATTAATATGTAATGGAAAATGTGTATTTTAGGTTCTGTATATTGAAAATGTATATTTTACGTTTCTGTATATTTTAGGGCATTACAAAGAGCATAAAACTATTTCATCTACCCATTTGTACATTAAAGTAGTTTTCCTAAAGCTCATACAATCATAAATATGAGCTATATGAGCTTTAAAGTTTTTTTTTTTTTTTTTTTTTTTTTTTTTTTTTTTGGATGGGGGTCAAATGTTTTTTTTGTTTTTTTGTAGTTTGCATGCGAGTCAAATTGCACAGACTCAATGACTGACCATAATTTGCGTGTACATACTCATATACTCCTTTTATCAACTCTCTTGTATTTTAGGACGAATGTGACTTTGAATCCTCTTAATTCTGTCTCCGTGAGCCATAAGAAAACACACATGTGGCTTAGTTCTTGAGCGCTGAATGGTTCATTCTGAACAAATGTTCTTCTGTTCATTCTTACGTATGCGGTGCGATTGTGAAGTCCGCTTCAGAGAAAATTGGTGTGGCCTGGTGATCTATAGAAAAAACTGAGATGTGCTTTTCTGCCGTTCACATTTAGGTGAGTGTGGAACGCCTAGTAAAGTGTGGAATGCTTTGTTCATTTTGATTTGATGTGCCTATGGCCTTGAATCACCTGTTTGATGGAAAGATGGGCAGATGTGATGTAACGCTTTGACCCAGATGCACCGAACACTCATTACTGAAGGAAAACGGAAACTTCCTCCAGGGGCTGTGTTTACCGCCACAGTTTGTGTAACTCAACACCTGTGTTGACATATGAGGTTTCGCTTTAGACGAAGAGTTCTTAAATCAGTCCCGTCAGCTTAAGGAGCGCTTATAAATCAGCCGTCTTTGTGCGTAACGTCCCCGTCCTAAGGAGATGTAGTATTTGACACCCAGTGTGTCGTAATTGGTTTGATTAAGAGCGCAGGATTCCAACAGACTGACTGACTGAGCAGATCTCGAAGCTTGTGGCAGGGGGCACAGGAATCTCCCGCAGATCGCTAATGGTGCTCGTCTAATAGAACGATAAGCTAAGAAGATCAAATCATCTTTCTTAAGTGGCTCAACAAAGGCTCATCTGCCTCCCGTGGTGTTTGACTGGAACAGTCTGTCTTGGTTATCAACCATTGATTTTGCTCCGTGTGTACAGTCGCACGATTGTCGTCTATTTTGTATATTAAAAGAGTAGTTCACCCAAAAATAGTTAATTTTGTCATTTATGTTGTTAGAGAAACTAGAAAATGCCGGGCCGTCTGTTTGAGCAACGACTACTCCCCTAGAAGACAAAGGATGTTTCTGGAAATGAACATTTGAACTCTCTCTTGGGAAATTAACATCCCCATCCTAGACCCAAGTCTCACCTCAGTGTTGTCTTCTTAATCTACATCTCTTTCCCTTGACCCCCTTTTCCCCCATCTCTTCTCTCCACATGCTGAGATCATCTGAAATTCACCCAAAAACCTATATAATTTAATGTGAACAATTGTCATTCAACACTATACATGTTTGGTATCATTTGAAATGTCTCAGTGCGACTGGTACGAAGGTCCCATTCCCAAAGTAGTAAACCAAAAGATAATAAAGTTTTTAAGAGTTTAGAGATATCTTGCTTACAGAGAAAAGTGGGTCTTTCATGGAAATGACATCCTGTCCTCAAAAGGTGTAAACCCATTGTTAGCACATGTTTCTATTTGAAACAGGTTTCCGTCTTGGTCTGAGTATTTAAAGAGATGTTTCAGATGTAATCAGATCAGCCCGTAATGCTAAATGTCTTTCAGACGCTCAGCATTATGTTTACTATTTTCCTGAGTCAGGTATTCATCTTTATTGTATTTGATGTTATGTATTCGATGTAGATTACGTGTATCCATTGTTACCCCAAATCTGCATCAGGTTAGTAACTGACTAGAGTCCAGTTTTGAGTGGAGCATAGGGCACACCAGCTGGATTTTAGAGATCCGGCCAACACTTGGACTAGATCAAGTGTACTTAGACGGTAAAGGCTTACCGTTTAGGACAACAAAATGTTGATTAACCAACCTAATTAGTCTTACCTCTGTTTAACGTAATTTTACTCTAGTTAAGTGTATGTGGGAAACCATGGCATGACTAAACCATAGCTACTACAAGAGAAGTACTGGTCGGCTTACTGTATATCTGTACAATAACACGCAGTAAACCTTCACCCGCCATTGGAAACCATCGTTGGGCCAATTGGGCTGGGCCTTACAGTGTTGTTTGTCTTTCTTCTTCTGAAGAACACAAATGAAGATCCATTGCAGAACATCCAGAGTTCTCTTTTCCATAATGGTTGCTGTTAATCTCCAAAAAAAGTTCCACAGAAGAAAGAAAATGAACATGGAACGTCATGAGGTTGAGTAAATGCTGACAGAATCCTCATGGTGGGGGGTGGGGGGGACGACGACTAACCCTTTAAAATATGTTGGCCATGTGTTGGCGAATTGCTGGAGCATTTCTGATGAGGTTCAGACTAGCGGGGGGGCTCTGGGACCACACATGCACGGAAACGAGGTGAAGGATGTTGAAGCCGAGATGATTCCGGGGCAACGAGAGCAGAAGAGCAGCAGATGCATTATTAAAGGCGCTGCATCCGCATTCTGCTCTATTCCACCCTCTCATCCTTAACTTTCTCTTCACTCCCACTCTCTCCTCTCTAAGAACACTGAGGCGTGTCATTTCTCGCTCAAAGACGGTACTGTCCCCCGAGACGTCCTGTCTGGCCCTTAAAATGTGTTCTCAGAGCAACACCTAATTCCCAGCTGGCCCTCGCCCTCCAGTGCCCCGTGGCTGATGGCATGACCTAATGTTACTTTCTCTTTTGGAAACAGTATGTGCATCTGTATTTAAGATGGAATAATACGCTATGAAGCGGTGCAGTTTGCCAAAATGGGAAGTGCTGAACGGAAATGCTCAATTTTATTGCAGTACAGCTGAGCGAGATTGTAACATGTTTTCCAAAAATTTGATCTCACTTCTCTCATATGATGCATTGGGAAGGCATTTCAATTTAGTGAATTCAGAGGGTTCATGTACATGAACTGAATTAAATCGTTGATTCTACACAGGGACTCCAAAGTTTGCTGGAGCATTTGTATATTTAGTGTGTGTGTGTGTGTGTGTGTGTGTGTGTGTGTGTGTGTGTGTGTGTGTGTGTGCGTGTGCGTGTGCGTGCGCGTGTGTGTGTGTGTACAGGTTTGGCTATACTTGGCCAAATATCCTCACTTATATAGTGAAATATAATGACTAGGGTTGTAACGATACCCTCATGTCACAATTCGATACATATCACGATACTGAACTCACCATACGATATTATTGCGATACTCCAAGACATATGGTAAAAGGTTAACAAAAAATGTACTGTTGATTAAAATGCAAAATTTGATTTTACATTGGGGTGGAATTGAATAGGTTTTGACTTGGTGCTGGTAACCCAATGCACAGGACAATGGTGACTCCAGAATAAAAATATTCATGATTCTGAAGCTGAAAATACAGAATTATTTAGACAAATATGCTTGCACTCTTTCACTGACTAGATACACATAAAATAGTACATTTAAAATAATGTAGGCCACTTTTTACTGGTAACATTTGGCATTATCAGGAGCCACAAATATTGCCCCATTTCATTATTATACTTTATATTCAACATTATATATAGTGGTTTAATGTAGTACTGACACTAAAACTCTGAAAACTTTAAATTTTTTTCATTTTTTATTTTGGGTGAACTATACACAATACATATTGTCACTATTCACGATACATATTGTTGCAGTTTTGTATTGCGATATATTGTGACATGATTGTTACACCAATAATAATGACAACTAAAAAGTGAGGACATTTTTCTGCTCCTCGCCACTTTTGGATGTAATTATGCAAAAAGTTATCTAATTACAGTAATTTAATTACTTTTCCCTTGAAAAAGTTAAGTAAGGGATTACTCTTAATTTTTCTGTTATTAGTTACTTCTGATGTGTAGTTGCATTAATTCTGCATAGACTATAGAACAATTCTTTAAAAAAAAATGTATGCTAAATGTATGTTTTTAATGAAACCTTCTCCCTTTACACACTTTGGTCAGTCCAAGAATAATTTATACAATTTTATTTTGTTTATTTGAAAGAATCATAAGTGCAGCTTTGTGTCTAATCTTATTGTTTAAGTGGTCCTTGTCTTTGCCTAAATCCTTGTCCTTGTGGGGATATTTTTTGGTCCCCATGAGGAAAACAGCTTATAAAATAATTTTTGAAAATGTAAAAATGCAGAAAGTTTCTGTACCGTACATCCGCCTTGGCCGTACAGCAGGTGGTTCATGTATTCCCTACATTTTGGTGATAAAAGGATAGTAATACCAGAAAAAATTGATGTTGTGGGGATATTTTTTGGTCCCCATGAGGAAAACAGCTTATAAAATCATACAAAGTGATGTTTTTTGAAAATGTAAAAATGCAGAAAGTTTTCTGTGATGGGTTTAGGCTGCTGTACCGTACATCCGCCTTGGCCGTACAGATTATCAGCTGCTATCGCGTTTCTCAGGAGCGAATTACCCTCCTCCCTCCCCAGCTCCTCCTCTCGCCCAGTCAAGACGGCATTCCCCTTAAATCAGAATAAATTCTCGAATTATGTTGTACTTTAAAATCTTGAATTAATGATATCTGCAATACATTCATGTTGGTTTTGTTCTGTTTACCCTAAGAGGGGTTATCGCTGCTCTTCTTGCCCAGAACAGAACCATACCGCCAATCCAAACTGTATGCTAATTGTCAATCGTATTTGACGATAGTGATCCTGACAGAATTCATTATGTCTATGGAAAGTCCCAATAAAACATGAAAACACACTATTTTTATTTCATGATGTGACATATTTCTGATTGAAACAACTTTCAGGAATTGATTGGATCATAATCATCGGATCATCCGTTTCAGAGACGGAGCAAGTTAATTATATTTTGATAAAGACTCTGAAGACAGTATTAAAATGTAAATTGGGTCAATTTTGATGTCATGTGACTTTAAATTTGTCTTGTAGTTTGAAAGTATCTTCCCGAACACCGCTGGGTTGTAACAAACGCGTCCCCCTCTTCCATGTGGTCAAATGAGGACAAGTATTTGCTAGCCCTTAATCTTAAAGCTCAGACAGTATGAAGAAATCCACAGAACCATCGGGCCTGTGAATGTGAGCAGAGTGAATGCAGACTCTACAGAATGCATATGTACTGTACGTCTGTATAGGTGGGTGTAAGTTTGAGTAATTCAGGCAGATGGTTTGTCAGTCAGGTGTTCTGCGGATGCTCTGTGGTTGCTCTACTGCAGCACATCTGTGCTGGAAATGATTTTGTGTCAGAAACACTCATCGGATCATCCAGTTCCTAAACTTGATTCTTGGCTTTCGGCACTGAAGGATTGAGACTTTAAAGTGCCATCTGTTTAAGCCTTGTTAAATCAGCGGGCGCAATCAGAATGTGTATGTTCATGCATAAATATATACATATTAATATATACAACATGTTCTACAACCTGAGCATCTGCGATGAGACATGCCATTAGCATTGTGGTATTGTTGAGGTTTTAATGATGGAAAATATGATCAGCGGAGAAGGCAGTATCATAATGGAGCGTTTCAAATAAGTTTTTCTATTGTTTTGTCTTTGTTGTAGTGAATCAGCCTCTGCAACAGTCTTTGATTTCCAACAGACTGTCATTAGATCAAACAGAGAAGTTTAGCGTAACAGTGCCTCCCGAAGGCCCGAGAGCCTCATGACACTGTCACTCAACCGTTTGTCTTTACTAACTCCACTTATCTTTATCGGTTTTGATCAGTGTTTTAATCACCTGGTGTTTTGATGAATTTTTAGTTGATGTATAAAGTCACATTAACTATGAACATGTGCCATTATCACTTTTTGTCTTTGTTTTGAACATTATCCCCCGGTTTCACAAACAAGGTTTAAACTAGTCCCAGACTAAAATGCATGTTTGAGCTGTTTTAACTGAAAGCAACTTACACTGATACATCTTAAAATATGTCAATGCCATTGTTTTGTCTCAAGATTCACACCAGTAATGTTTTTTTTCTTTGAGGCACGTTTATAAAAGCTACTTAAAGGGATAGTTCACTTTGAAATTAAATTTTGGTATGTTTTAGCTTACCTCAAGGGCATCCAAGATGTAGGTGTCCTTTTTTCCGCAGTAGTTTCAATTTTGATATGTTTAGGTCAAACCGTTCTTGTCCGTCAGTCATATAATGCAGGTCGATGGTCACTGTCTCAAAGAGCATGCACACAGTCCAAATTAAAACAATTCCCCGTCGTCCAAATGTAACAATTCCCCATCGTAAGTACACACTGATGGCCTAAGACACGAAACGAGCAGTTTGTGTGAGAAAACGAACAGTATTTATATAGTTTTTACCTCTTATACACAGCCATGTCGAAGTGATCTGATCTGACGTGTACGCAGACTGATGCATAGATATATACACTAGATGTCGCCTTAAAGACATTCGTTCCAATGAACTGCCGTAGACAAGGCGAAATCTAGTGTGTATATATCTATGCACCAGTCTGCATACACGTCAGATCAGATCACTTCGACATGGCTGCGTATAAGAGGTAAAAACGATATAAATACTGTTCGTTTTCTCACACAATTATATTATATTATATTATATTATATTATATTATATTATATTATATTATATTATATTATATTATATTATATTATATTATATTATATTATATTATATTATATTATATTATATTATATTATATTATATTATATTATATTATATTATATTATATTATATTATATTATATTATATTATATTATATTATATTATATTATATTATATTATATTATATTATATTATATTATATTATATTATATACATTAATGTCTTGATGTTTTGAACCAGTTCTAGATTGGAAAGCTTTAAAATAACAAGTATAGATTTACATTATCATTTATCGGCCGCAAAAAAAAAAGAATAATCATAATTTCGGCCCAAAATGTCCATCCTTGTGTCAGTGCATCCTTGATATTAGTCTCTGATGCATGTTCACTTTGTTATAAAAATAGACTAGTCTACTGGCATGTACGGACACACTCCAAATTCCAGCCTTAAGCCGGATCACCTTCTTGTTTTGCCAAAACCTGTTAGAGAGATGAATGATTGTGCCGGTGTGTTATTTTTAGGAAGCTTAAGCCATGAATAATGCAGTGGACAGATATTAGATTAATGAAGGACCTGTTCCATTTTATTCTGGTTTTAGGTATTAGACCTGGGCAGGCATTCATAAACATCATAGACCGATGATCTGGGGTCCGTGCTTGTGGTCAGCGGCGGTATATATACTGTACTTTAAAATTTTGGTTCCTGATCAGCACGGCTTGTAACCTGAGGGTAGTAAACATGGGCTGAGAATGTACTCTCTTGCTGGTTCTACCTGTAAGGAGACCTTTCTGTTCACCTCGGTGAAGTCCACAGACCTCACTCATCCATTATTAAAGAGGACAAATGCAGGCCTCTCACCTCGGTCCATAATTAATCAGTGACTGTGAGGCGTCCAGGGCCGCGGTGAGCATGTCAGACAGCACTGAGACACTGAGCCAGATCCCTGAGAGCATGTACCGCTTCTCACATAGAGTTACTGTGATACGGCTCCCGGCAGAGAGACAGATACACACACGCTCTTATTCTAGTCTGGGCACATCATGATCTAGATTTCAGAAAATTAAAATATAACTTTATACAGGGCTTGACATTAACACCCGCCAAATGCGGGTGTATTTCAGCAGTGGCGTGTTACGCACTACTACTTTGGCTGGTTGAATTTTATATAATATACATTTTTCAATTGTAGTCTTTTAACCTGTTAACTAGCATCGGCCCTTGGGCAGGCCGTGGGGGCGTCTATACTTTTATTACTTTTTTTTACCTTTGTTTTATAACAAATATTCAACTGACTATCATAAATATGCATCATTTGAAAGCTAAAACACTCACTTGTTTTTGCAGTCAATACACCAGAGAGGAAAGGGTTAAATTAAATGCAGAAGGACTGGTATTGTGAACATGAACAAAATGAACGGCAATACTTATTTTTCATCTCCTATGGTTCAGATCAGTTCGGACGAATCCAAGAAACAACAGCATACATTTCAATGTAAGGGTCTACTCTTCAAAATGCATCCCACTTTTTAATCCAAAACAACGAAAAAATAGGGGAAAAATTTAAATATCCTCCTTTGTTTGCATGAGCGTTTTCGAGATAGAGTTCGTATCATTTCATTTTCAATGAAATATCGATTCTAATTGGTATCCAACACTCAAAAGCCAACTCTCAGATTTTGTGTATTTGAGCAGTGGCGTGTTACGCAGTCACTCCTACTTTGGCTGGTTGAATTTTATATGATATACATTTTTCAATTGTAGTCTTTTAAAAAGGCATCTGAAATAATAAACTACATGCAATCTAGTGTTATCAAAAATATAGATTTTTCGATACATATTGATACTGAAATATCTAAAATAGCTCTCTCTTGCTCTCTCATCTCTCTGACAGCAAATGACACACAAACACGCGTCCCTTTACTCGCTCATTTCATTTGTTTCCGGATGAATATTGTTGGTGTTACAGGGCTTGAATTTCGGCGAGGGATTGGCTATTTAAAACAGTATGATGGATCCGTGCGTCAGGTCTTAAAGTGACAGCAGCCTAATATACCGGCTGCCAAATTATGAGATAATATTAAAAATATCTATATAGCAGTGTTTTCCTATGGTATCGATGTCAAAATTGTGGCCAGTGAAAATGCTGAGTGGCTAGTAACTTTTGGACACATGTGGCTAGTGAGCAAAAAAGTTAATCTCAAGCCCTGCTTATATATAATTAAGTATAATTAAGTAATTTTTCAGGTCCAAACTGTTAGGAACATCTAGTACAGTTAGCCAAAACATCAAAACTGAGCAAATTCCTGGAAATAATTTGCATAGTCATGGAAAACAGTTTTAAATGTATTTCTAGTTTCGTTCTGCTCTACAATATTGCATTTATCTAGATTCCACTGATCTTGTGTTGAGTAAAACTTTGTGAGAGATCAGTTTAATGGTTTAAAATGGTCTGAATTATTCATTAGTGAATCAGTTTGAATCAAAATGCTTTTAACCATGCACAAATGCTGCAATCACTCTAATAGAAAGTGCATTGGTCAAAAAGAGTGAGAACTCTGAACACATGTGAAATGTAAATCTAATAAAGTGATAGATAACGACAGTATTTATGTTTTATCGATGAATCCGCCAATATGGATCCTGAGCACAGAAAGGGAGCAGCCTGCTGTTGCTATGGTTACCTCTTAAGGTGATCGCGACTGTTTAACGGCACATGAAAATCCAAACTTACTCTTACTTTTTTGTTTACGGAAATATTCCTTATGTAGCATTGAAGTAAGAAGTATTAATACTGCTTAGAGCTGCACAGGTATACAGAAATATGGCTGAAATTTTGAAGATATTCAGCACATTCAGGTCACAACATGATCTCTCTCCAAGTCTACATTCTCTTTGATGAACAAAGAAATGCATTTTCGTGAAAACAGTGTGAAGATGTCCAATTTTCACATAATAATGACTGATTCTCATTGCCCTTAATTATGGATAGATGTTGGCTCTGAGACAGATTGGCCCCTCCTCTGAGCTTTGATCTCTGAAATGAGAATCCAAAGCCTTGTGAACTGATCACTTTTAACTCTTCACTTGTTTACAGACAGGTACAACGTCACAACAAGACTCTATGTAAAAAAACCTTGGGGTCAGTAAGAAAGAAATGAATACTTTTATTCTTTCTAGCTCATCAGATTGTTTGATGTGGTTTTGACTGGCTTTATGTGCAGAATCTCAACTGGATTCTCAAACTCAAACATACATGATTGTTGGTGTTTAAGATCATCTGTGAATTTTTGGCAGAGTAGATTGGAAAGATGAAGTAAAACTCGGGGGATCGGGGGATTGAAACTCTTGGCAAGATGAGCTCAGAGCTCCTACAGGCTTGTTAAAAACTAGTCTGTAATATTTTGTCTCCTCTTCTGGTAAAGTTTAAAAAATTTTAACTACATTTTAGTCGCATCTTTTTTATCTAAACAATATTCCATGCTGATATAGTCACATTTATTTAACTCAAACCCCGCTTTTTATCGCTTAGGCCGTGTGTCCACCAAAGCGTTTTTTCACGCGACTGGCGTATTTTTCCAATTGTTTTCAATGGGAGCGTCGCATTTTTAAAACGCCATGAGCGTAACGAGTTTTCACCCTGAAATGCTGAACGCTCAGCTTTTTTACCGGTCGCCGAGAGTTGAAGAATGTTCAACTTCTACAAGTCTACATCCCTACCAGAAGCCTTCGATCGGTCAACGAGCGACGTCTCGTGGTCCCATCACAGAGAGCCAAAAAATCACTTTCCAGAACATTCTCATTCACAGTTCCATGCTGGTGGAATGATCTCCCCACCGGCATCCGGAATGCAGAATCCATGACAACATTCAAAAAAAAGCTGAAAACCCTTCTCTTCCGTGAGCACTTAACCTCATAAAAAAAAAAATAAAAAATTAAAAAAAATTATATATATATTTTCCTGTAAATTCTCGCTTAATGCCTGGACTTTGTATTTTGAGCACTTCTTGCGTTGTTTTTTTGCCTCTTCACGATGACTTGCTTAATTTAGGAGAGGCGGGACTATACCACACTGACCAACTGCCACATTCTGCTTGTACAACTCAACAGATGACAACAAGAAGCATAATAACGGAACAAAATAATTTAAAACAAGAGCCAGAGAAAATATGTTACATTGTATCGACATTTTAATATAGAATCAACACAGAAATTGTGAAACAAAAATATGTGTGAAATGAGATACTAGTAACACTTTCAATATGATATTCCGTATCATAACAAGCAAAGCGTCTCAACTGAAAAAAACGAAACGCTCTCAAGCGCCCACAGCTAGGCGTTTTCAGCAGAGCGCCGAGCGTTTTCAGTTGGCTAAAAACACTTTGGTGCACACACAGCCTTATTTCTGTATTCTTTCAGAAGATGTGCAATAGCGCCCCCTACCGTATAACAGTGAAAACACAGAAAGCCGAAAATTTCCGTCAATGGCGGGGAAAGAGTTATGCCTGGGACACATTGTACGATTTTGAGCTGTTCCAGACTAAACATGACCAATCGTGCCGATTTCTGTGGTTGTGGCTCCTATCGGTGGTCCTATGTTGTGAGAGAGGTCATTCACGGTCTTGCGACCAAAGATAGCCTGCAAATTTTTTTTGACAGTGTCAGAAATTTAGCATGATCATCTCACAGTGTGTTGCTACGACCTACGTCTACTGACTAGCCAATAAAAATGCAACATGAAATGGAGTATTGATCAACGCGACATGGCGCTAAAACTTAAAACTACTTACCTCAAGCTCCATTTGCAAGATTAGCATGCCAAGCTGGCCTCTTTTCCCTAGCCATGTCCATATTCTCCGCTTTCGCTTCCTCCGCCTTTTTCAGCGTACATAAAAACCACAATTACCAAAGTGTGATTCATCTTGCTCTGTTTGTTTACCACTAGCGCATGCTAATGATGTTTTATTCTTCTATATGCGTCGTAGCCTACAATTCAGTAGGTGTCATCATCGTACAGTCTGCATACATGTCGTACCCAAGTTTACCAGATCCATGTCGCACAATGTGATTTGTAATGATCTTATCGATTGCCGAAATTGCAGGCATTAAGGACGTCTCATCATCGCTTGACTTATCCAAGGAAAAATTCTATATATGGCTATTTTCTTGTGCCTCTTGGTCTTAGATACATATAGTATGTTTACTTTGTCATCAAGGGTTGTTTCTTAATCTCACCTCAGATGTGGAGGTGGAAATAGCCTTGTTCGGTTGGATGCTTGGAAATAATTGTTTTCTGTTCTCCGGAGACGTTCTCGATGTTATTGATCTTGCTGGTGCTTTAAGTAAATGCCCCTAGAGCTGAAGAAAAGCTAGTTCAGTTAGTGTGTACAGTTCTTAAAAAAGACTACATCAGTATGGTCACTGCTGAGGGTGTTTTCGTGAGCCAATACAATTAATTTTGATTTCATGTTGACTTTAGAGTAAGATGTTTTTTTGCTAATTATAATCATATATGATATCTCTTCTTTGTTTCTAGCCTTTCATGTCATCGCGCTATCCTGGCGGCCCCAGACCACCTCTCAGAATACCCAATCAGGTGCGTATCCTTTTGTACAGAAATACACACTGATGGTGGAGTGATTGGAGTTTTAAATGTTTTATTTTAGTCTTGTCTAATTAACTTGCTGTGAGTCATACTAAGACTTTTCAGCCAAGACTAATATCTCCCTCTAATAGTATTTTTGCTGTCGCTTAAGGCTCTACATTATATTTCCAGCCAGTCATACTGTCTCGCTCTCCTGAATGTGATATTTTGGGTCCTGATCTAATGTCATAGCCCAAGGGCATCTAATGGGCCTTAACTACCCCTGCTTGGACGATGTTGACAAATGCATGTTAATTCGTACTGTATCTCACTGGTTCAGGCATTAGGTGGAGTCCCTGGAAACCAGCCGTTATTACCCAGTGGCATGGACCCATCAAGACAACAAGGTTTGTTTGCGAATAATTAATTAAACCATCTTATTGGGTGAAATGTTTGGTCATATTTATCACCAAAAAATTAAGAAATTATATTTTGCATAAAGAAAGTCGAAGCCTATTTTAGGCCGT
>FLSR01000711.1:104652-114809 GCA_900092035.1 Leuciscus waleckii
ACACACACACACACATATATATATATATATATATATATATGTGTATATATACACACACACACACATATATATATATATATATATATATATGTGTATATATACACACACACACACATATATATATATATATATATATATATATATTAAAATCATTAACACTCAAAAACATTTTTTTATATTTTATTGTTATATTTAAAAACGGCAATGTTAAAAACAGATACAAGTTATAAATATATAGATAAATATAAATAAAACACACACACACACACACACACACACACATATAAATCGTAAACATAACATTTATAGAAATTGAATAAAAAATGTAATATAGAAAATATAGAATTTATCTTTATATTTATTGATTGTATATATTTTTAACATTGCAGTTTTTAAATACAATAAAATAAAATAAAATGTTTTTGAGTGTTAATGATTTTAATATGCAAGTTATTATATAAAATGTATTTATATACTGTACATACAATAATTCTATTTATTTATTTCATATATTTTTATTTAAAATAATTTTTAACTTTAACAGTAGAAATGTTTATAGTTAAATAATTTAAGTGTTTAAGGTGTTTTTTATTATATATTTTTTAATTATAACAGTAGCGTTTTTATATATACAATCTTTTAAAGTGTGCAAGATGTTATATACATTTATGTGTATTTTATTTATATTTATCAATATATCTATTAATTTGATATATTATTTAACCTTGCATAATATAACAATAAAATGTAAAAAAAAATGTTTTTAGTGTTAAAGATTTTAATATATCAACTATTATATACAAGATTATTTATATACATGTATATAATTGTTTACTTATTTAATATATTTTTATTTAAATTTATAGTTATATAATTAAGCATTATTAATGTTGAATGTATGTACAGTTTTTTTTTAAGTATTAAATGCCTTTAAGTACAATACATTTAAGTATTTTATTTATTGCGTTTACTAATATAGTAATATTTAAAATGTGTCAATTGACCAAAAGTGTCCAAATACTTTTTACAACCCTCAGTGGAGCATTATCTGAAATATTGTCGATGAGCAAAGGTGTTTGGCTCTTTCTGTACAGACTCGACGAACTCGGGAGAAAATATGTACACCATGATCAGCGCAGTGCCGCCCGGAGGTAACCGGCAAAATGTAAGACAGCATGACAAATGTAAAATATTTGCACACATGCATCTCAGTTCATTTTGAGTGCATTTGTTCATACTGTACTTTCTGCTCTGCACTTCTTGTAATATCATATTTAATGTGTGTTTTACATAATTATGTGTGTGTTTGACAGTTCCCTATCGGTCCTGGAGGAGACGGTCCAATGGGAGGCATGGCGGGAATGGAGCCGCATCACATGAATGGATCATTAGGTAAGAGTGTCTCTTGTCTTGTACAAACAACCACTTTAGATAGTACTATTGGACATCTTTGAGTGCTGTGTACTTTGCTTGAGGAGTATCAAAGCATGTCATAATTCAATGTGAAATTGCAGCTTTCATGCTTGATTTTCCTGATTTGTTGTCATTTTTTGCCTTGCATGCTTATGCCCCCTTGTGGTCAGTGAAGATTAATCGTGCCTTTTAAAAGTACTGCCTTTGCAACTCTAGGTCTACAATATCATTTTTAAAATCTGAAATGTATATTTGTAATTCTTTAGGGTCAGCTGACATGGACAGTATGCCTAAGGTAAGAGTTGTTGACTGTCAATGTATTCAATATTTTATCAAATTAATTACATGATATGCTCATTAATTACATAATTACGCGATTCTTGCTTAAATAATGTGTAAAATTGACAGCCCTATTTTCATGCACAATTTGCATCATCTGCGAAACGTATTGAACTGTTTCTGTCTATGTGTGCAGAACTCTCCTGGTAACCTAAGCATGAGCAACCAGCCTGGAACTCCCCGAGATGACGGAGAGATGGGTGGAAATTTCCTCAACCCTTTCCAGAATGAGAGCGTATGTCATTTCTTTGTCTGAAAGTGCATTTGTGTTTTATCTTGAACAAAAGCCACTGGGTCTCATTCAATAAGCATATGCATACACACAAATCTGTGTGTGAAATCTGCGTACGAACATTTAAACAAATCATGATTTATCAATACCTTTCGTTCTAATATGTATTGTATGTTACGAAAAATTGTAAGAACTTCTGAAACCACTCGTAACCAAAATCACATACCCTTGGTGTCCTTATAAACATGTTAAGATAAAATTTAATCGTCTTAAATATATTTCATCACAATATTCAGCCATATTTGAGGTCAAGAATGGTCATGGATTACCTGCCCGATTTAATTACCACATGGACCAGCCGTGTTAATTATCTATCCGTCACGGACCATAGATATTTATATGTAGAAGCCACATTCGAGAGCTCCATACACGTCGGCGCTCCCGCCATATTGGAACAGTCAAGTTGTCGTCACTCACAGGGAGAATCAATGATGCCACAACATTGCGCAGCTTCTGGTTGTAGAAACTGTCAAGATTTAAATCTAAGAAATTACCCCCAAAAGATCATTTAAAGTCATTATTGTGTTAATTGAGAAAAGTGAGAGAGTTGTTGCCCTTCATCATGTTCATCACCAATCAACTGTATGAAATGTCAGATGGTCTATGTAGGTCTTAGGCGGGCGGGTGCATTTGCGTTAATAATTTTAATGCGTTTTTCCCCCATAACTAATCAAGTTTTTATATGTATCAACTCAATATTACAGGTTTTTACTATGGTACTTTTTTGGTAACTTTTTAATGTTGTGTTAGTTTAGCAAAATCATCTTCTGAATATAAAGATATAGATATTCATGTCTCAACCTGTCTCGAATGTTCACGGACCGGCTTTGACCGTTCCATTATGATGGACGGCTTATGTATAGCGGCTAATGAGGCATCTATGTATATATCTATGTCACAGAATGCGTGACTTCGCCACTTCCAATTAAACTTTAATCAACCAAGCCGCTTCTCAACGACTAACGTTTGGTCAGCTGTTGAAATATCATGCTAAAAGTGTATGGTATGACCCCTCAAAGTTCTCAAAAACACACTCAAACTCTTTTTTTTTTTACTCTTATGTCCTTGTAGTATTCTCCAAACATGACCATGAGTGTGTGAAGACCTCGTTTGGAAATCCAGGTGGATTCCACCACATGACACAGGACTTGTGCAAGCGCGCTGTAGCCAGCCCTCTTCTGCTCTCTGAAGAATATGGGTCCAAGCCTCTCCTTTCTCTCTCTTCTTTCGTTTATTCTGTTTTCAAAGATCATTCTTTCACCTCCTCGGCCGCGTCATACCGAGGGACAACTCTGAACCACGATGGGGCGAGAATGACGAACCAACAACCTGTCTATATTTACGTATATCTTTGTGTATATATGTGGGTGTACATTCAGAATTACATGTGCATGTGTGTATGAAAGGACGTATATTGATCCTTGTACGAGCTTGAAAGACAGACTATGGACATGTACTCTGTTTTTAACAAAAACAAATCATATTTTCTTTAAATATGATGTAAATGGACAGATCTACGTAAATGTATTTATCGCAGGAAACACTTGAGATGCAATGGGGGTCGAGTTCGTAAAAAGACAGATCAGGTAACCTTGTGCAGAATCGCAATGATACAAATCTATTTCCCAGCAAGCACGCACTGTAATTGATTCATAATTGTCTTTGTGTCATCGACGAGAGAGTTTGATTCGTATTTTATTGAAACAGGTTGAGTTGTCGCTAATGGAAATGTGTATGTAATTCCAACTGACGTCTGTAATTTATCATTTCGTACTGCATTCGGCCTTCAGACATCTGTGCTCCTCAAACGCAGTCCAATCTTGATCACACCCTGGAGTTTTGTCTGTATATACAGGAGATTTATTTTTCAGGACGATGCCTACGAAGAACAGCCATTCCATATGTACACGTAAAAAAAAAATCCATTGTGCACCATTTTGCCATCTTAATTTGGGGACGCGAAAGGGACGTCCTCCGGAACTGAACTGAGCAAACAACAGGAGATCGTCATATTTCTATCATGTTTTGAAAATACTCCTAATCATGTGACGTACACAGATACAACGTTTACTGCTCTTATATTACAACGTTTTCTTTGTGAAAATCTTTGCATGTGAATACGGGAAGCAAGGACGATTTTATGGAAAAAGGGAGACTGGTCCATTCAGAGGAGGGGCACATGGATGGGAATTATAATTCCGTACATCTGTCATTCTAATAATCAACTTATTTATACAGCCGTGTTGTGTCACCCGGAGAAACTGTGATTTGCTTTGCTTTTTTTCTTTTTTCAAGTGGAATTATTATTATTATTAATATTATTATTGCGAAATTTCTAAAAAATATATATGTGAATTTTTTATAGCTTGGGGATCTGATTAATCTGTGTCTCTGTGAATTATTTAAAACAATACTGTACAATATCTGAGGTGTTTTCGTGTTTATTTGTAATAACATTTGCCCTTTTTTTGCCCCAGATTTTTTGCCTGATGACAAGAGAGACCCTATCATAAGTGTTTTTTTCATTTGACTTATTTGATGTTTAATTTCTGATTTTGTGAAGTGTTCATTTTCTACCTTGTGTTGACTTTTGTAAATACACAGAGAAGTTTTGTATATACTATACTGATATAAAGCTTCTCATTGCTGTTTAACAGACTGTCAGATCATTTTGTTTGATGTTTTTTGTGTGTGATTGTATGTGTTAAAGGTAGGGTAGGCAATTTCAGAGAGGCTAGCAATAGCAAGCTTAGCTTTGAAAGCATGAGATCCCACATCTCCAAAACCACGCCTCCTTCAAAACACAGCAGCGTCGGCATAGCGTCACAAGAGACGCCGTTAAATTATCTTTATGTCTTGTAGACCGGATTCTCAGACTGGGATTTATGCGTTTCTGTGTCAACTAGGGCTGTCACTTTTGTGAAAAAATCCTGTTCGATTTTTGAGACATAAGTGTTCATTGAATCGATTGTAAAATCGATTTTCCATGTCTAAAGACGTTTCCATTTTAAAGGCCAAATATGGGCAAATCCACGGACAACTAACAGGCATTAGGGCGAACGTAAAGAGGGCGCTTGAGACGCGCACAAGTCAGCAATATTCCTGATGATTTATTGGCGTGAAGTTTCGTGCACAATGAAGTGCACCATTCTCGAAAAACAATAAGCAGAGTGGACTGCCATAACATCAATTAAAAAAAAGTACTGCAATCTTCAACGTGGCTGTGTTTACGATTAGAAATGTCAAACAAATTTTGCCTACGTAGGCGATTGTAGACCTTAGCTGTATCAGTATGCTGTTGCTGTGTTCGCTGCGGGTGTATCGTGACGAGCTGCTCGCGCTCCGAGAAAAGACCGTTAAAATCGATTCCCTATTTTCGTTTTCGAAACTTGCGTTGGTTGGTCCGATCGATTGTGCAATCGATTTTCAAACGTAAAATGACAGCCCTAGTGTCAACACTATCAAAGTCTAAATGAATCTGCAGCAGTCTGGTGGTAAAACTAGAGCTCTCTACGTGATTATTATTGTAATGTTATGTGCTTTGAGCCATGAGGTAATTTAACGCCATCTCTCGTGACGCTTTGCAGACTCTGCTGAGTGTGTTCATGTGTTTTGGAGACGCTCTGAAGGGAGGGTGAGATGCAATAATTGTTCTAAATCTATAAAAAAAAAAAAAAGGGAAGTCCACACCACAGTTAAGGACAATATCATTTTTTTTTTTCAGCTGATGAACGATAAAAACATTGACAGCCAACCCAGAATCCATCCTGCTTTAAAGAGCTGGAGCATTTGAAGTGGTGACATACTGTAACTACAGCACATGATTACAATAAACAGATATTTATATGAGGTGTGGAAGCAAATAGTTATCGTAATAGTTATCGATTCCAACGATATCGTTCGTTTGTGTTATCTATACGCTGGCAATGTTCGTGTTGAGGTGTGGACCTCGCTATTCTCATAGAATAAAAAAGATTTTTAAAACATAGTTCATATTTTTGTTCATTTACATTTATTCGATTACGATTATTAAACCTTTATAGTCATCGTGTGAACTGGCCTTTACAGAATGATTTTTCCAGCTGATGAATCATATAATCCCTAACAGCCAATCAGAACCAACCATAATAGACTTTGATTATTTAAAGCTCCACTCTAAAACGGTCTACACTGGACTTGACAAACAACCGTTGCAAATCAATTGATAAAATATCTATTTCTTAAGTCAGAAATATAATGGTTTACTATGGGGGATTTGTCATGTGATAACCCATTATATTTCTGAGGTACTCCAATTTGCAATGGTCGCTTTGACATGTCCAGTGTAGACAGCTTCAAGATGTTGCGACACTAATAAAGTTTGTTCTTATATAGTTTGTTCGTTCGTGTCGTTATAGTTGTCTTAATGGTGTGAATGGGCCATAACTCTAAATAGCAGAGTCCACATCACTTTCAGAGCGATTTGAGTAAATTAATTTGACTTTTGAGTAAAAAAACACTGACAGAAGATAAAAAAAATCCAAATAAAAGACCAGCGTGCAACTTTTGACGACATTACTGAAGCGTGCGTTTAGAATAAACTGAACATTATTATGTGTCGTGTACACACTAATATAATTATTGTTATAGTTTTTGTTCTTGGTGTCTGTCTTGCTGTTTTGGTGCAACACAGCTCCTCAATTCTGCCATATTACATCACTTTATGGCTCTCACATGTTAATAATACACGCACATGGTGATTACATCACAATCCATGTGTCATAAAATGAACTGCAGCACAGGTGGTTTGTGTGCAGAGACATGGTGTCCTGCAGCTTGTAGTAGCTCAGGTATTCATCTCGATCACATCACATGATCCCACGGAACATCCAAGTTGGCCAGAGTAGAGGTCACCTGACATCGGCCCTGATAAGAGCCCAGGAACAGACTGACCTCCCGTCGTTTCAACGCTCACGTCTCTGAGCAAGGCTTCATGGATCAGAACTGGTCGAGAAGAGGGTTAGACACGGACGGATCCCATGAGAAAGAACGGAGGAATGGGTCCGGCCCGGTAGAGGTGCAAATGTGCCAGTCCATCCTGCCCTGCCATGCCAACCACCAGGGAGAGCTGGGTGCAGGACAGCTGCTGAAGTGGATGGACACTATCGCCTGTCTGGCCGGTGAGTGGGGCTGTGGGAGATTACCAACCATGCAGAAGGTTGCTTGTTTGATTCCCTTTACACATTTATTGAATGGTTATGCTCTTATTTATCGTCACTTTTCATCTAAACATTTGTGAGATTTATTCAGAATTAACAACTTCTTTTCAGTTAAATTATCTAATGTTTTGTTTTTGAATAATAATGATCTGTATGTATATTTTATTAATTCTTTTCGATTTGCATACAAATATTATTTTTATTTTGAAGTAAAAAGTGAGACCATGCCCCTGTCAGAACTGGGACAGAAGACCTCTAATGGCATGTTGTTGATGGTGTTTTAATTCATTTGATCATTTTTATAATTCAGTTTATATTTAATATTTCAAGCATCTTCATGTAGACCAACTGAGTGGAATCATTCAGTCTGAATGTATATTTGTTACTATTATGACATCAGTTAAATATAAATTAAAAATATCAGCCATCTTAGAATTATATAGTAAAATTCTGTAAGATTCAGATTTTTTTGTAGTATTATTATTATTTAATCATTTTAAATAATTAAAATATGGCTTGTTATTCTAAATAAATGTTATTAAATAATTAATATATTATAAATAAATAATTCAAATTTATTATATAATTAAAATATTTAATATAATTATTAAATTATTCTAAATCTATTAAATATAAAATATGATTTATTATCATTATTCAATTATTCTACATTGTGAAATATTAAAATAAATTCACATGAATCTTTAACGTATTGCACACAAAAATCAACAACGACAAGCTCTCGACTGCCAATGCAGTAAAATTTCCTATTTTTCAAAACAACCTAGTGTGTTATCGAGCCATCAGAGAGTAGGTTGAGATAAGTGGTCAACTTTGGACTATATGAACAAAGAAGGTAACTAACATCCATACACCTTTCACCCTCAAATCTCGCATGAATCCATTTGTGTCGACCACTTGAGGAAGACGCGCATTAATGATTTAACACGTGTCCTCACACACAAGGTGAGGGAACGGCTCTGCAAAGAATACACCCTAGAATTTAGGGGAAATTTCCCTATTAAGCCCACTCAAATCTAAGTATTCCAATACCGATCTAAAGTTTTGGGTCAGTAAGATTTGTTTTTAAAGAAAATAATACTTTTACTCAGCAAGGACACATTAAATTGATCAAAAGTGAGAGTTAAGATAATAATATTACAAATCAACATATTAGAATGATTTCTGAAGGATCATGTGACACTGAAGACTGTCATGATGCTGAAAATTCAGCTTTGCATCAGGAATAAATTACATATAAACAAATAAATTATGAACTACCTTTTGTACACTTTTAAGCTCACTATGTGTGTTTTATTGTAAAGGCTTCACATTTAAATACTTAATTAACTAAATAAAAAAACGAATGATCAAACAGGACAAATATGAATTACAGTTGTAAAATTTGACGGTTTTAGCATCAGTATGGATTACAGACAGAGAATTAAATACTTATGGCTTAAGAAGATTCTAAATGTTTTCATTTAATATGAATATTGACAGATTTTGTATATTTTTGATGTGCAACAGCAGCTGCAGACACTCATTTTAGTACATACAATCTTGCTTTAAAATACCAAGCAAAACTCTTAACGTTGCATTTGATCTATTACTTTTTAATTTGAGATTTCTTATCAAACCCCAGCCAGAGAGCATGATCCCAAACAACTCAAGACCTGAACATTTGATTGGCTCCAAAACGAAAGTCATATTACATGTGCTGTGAAACACATTTTCTCTTATGCTTTGACTTTTTGGTATATTTAAAAACAAATGACTCCTAAATATACTTTCATGGTTCTTCAGGTGTCTCTGAGACCCTTGGACGTTCAGGGCTCCGTAGAGGGAATGCTGGAACATTCACTGGCTTCAGAGAGGCGAGGCTCCGTCTCTACAACGAAGAGTCCTTCAAAAACCTCATCAAGGACTATTACAACCTTCAAGATAAGGGTTAGTGCTTTACTTGAGCTTTGCCATTAAGTTAGTACACTTGAGTCTATTTATGAGGTTCTGAGATGGTGCGGTAGTGAAGGGTCATGGCTGGTAATGTTGCTGAACCCAGTGATCTACTGCAGATTGCAGGCAAAAGTGATTAACTGTGTATCGGAGTGGAATCTAGTCTGATCTGACTGTCCACGCGGTTTGAACTCATATGGATTAGTTTTACGATGTCTTCATGAACTTTTTGAAGCGTCAAAGTGGTAGTTGCGTAGCTGTCAATGGAGGGACAGAAAGCTCTCAGATTCCATTATAAAGATCTTCATTTGTGTTCTGAAGATGAATGAAAGTCTTACAGGTTTGGATCAATATGAGGGAGAGTAATTAAAGACAGAGTTTACATTTTTTGGGCGAACTATCCCTTTAAGCCTTGTCTGTGAACCCTGACTATGGCTTGCAGTGTGAATGTAGCCTATGAGCAATTATGTCACAGTCACACCCTTATGTTACTTCAGGGGATTGAACTACTAATAACTTCACTGTGTCATGGAAACAAACTTCATAGGTTGTGTGGTAATAAATTCTGAAATAACAACCGGTGGAAAGAATATCTTGAAAGAGTCAGCCAGAGGACAGATATGAGACTCCGCTAGATCCACAACAACTTGGCAATGGGATCAAAAGTTCCAGTCATGAGTCAATGTGCACATCAATCCAGAAAGTTGCAGCTGATAAACTGCATGCTAAACAGCATTTGTTGGCGTTTCAGGACTGTATAGCAGGAAACCCATCGCGCCCTTGGTGTCGACCGAGCACACGCGGGTCGAGAGCATCGAGCTGGTCCTGCCGCCACACGCTAATCACCATGGAAACACGTTTGGAGGACAGATCATGGCCTGGATGGAGAATGTGGCCACAGTATCAGCCAGGTATACATGCACGTTCACGCTGGATGTTATCATAGGCAACAGTGACAG
>FLSR01000711.1:117191-133530 GCA_900092035.1 Leuciscus waleckii
TGAGCGTGCACACTTCTGGCTGCAGTTTCGCTTGCCGCCAGAGGGGGCATAGTTCTGCAAAAACTCAGAGACTTGCGCAATGCACCTTTAAATATAGGGAATAAATATAGGGGAAAATATAGTTCTGAAAGTGACTGCAATAATATAGTTCCTCTGTGTTATCGTTATAGCTGTGGTGTGGTTTTGTGAGAAAACGCAAAGTTTATTGGGGGAATGCATATTTATACAGTTGTTCCTATAAATAGAATATACCATCACAGAAAACACACTTAATATCCCACTTTTATAGAGTATATTTGTACAAAAGTGTCTTGTAAATAAATGCTGCTTTTCATATTCAAATTCTCTCAATCTTTGATGCTTGTGCATTAAAACACAATCCATAATTAAATCTTCAAATCAGGTACATATGTGATGTCCACAAGTCTCAGGCATCACAAGGCTCTTTTTACAGCAAGTAAATGGCCTCAAAACAGGAAGAGTCACTTTTGTGTGTAAAAACATCCATGGAAAACAGTTCTGGTGAAGACATTAGCGGTTAAATGGTCCATTTCTAGGTTTCCCCCAACAGCTGTTGATCAGAACACCACCACCTTGTCTTTTTTGGGTTGTGCTTTCTTCACAGGCACATGTAGGTCCTCGTGGTCAGCGCTGATTCTATTGGACAGCCGGCCAAGAGTGATAGAATTAGCTGCAAAAAAGAAGTTTGAGCTTAATGTATCGGTTTTCAGTTTGACTTAAACAATAGAAATATTCCAGTGGACTCACTTGAGCTCTGGTGTTCAGGACAATCTTTCTGAAAGTGTTCCACTGAGCCACAAACCCGACAGCAACCGCCTACAGGAACAAAACACCATATACATACATGTTTAAAGATGATTCAGAGATATTATCAGATTCATAAATATTTAATGCTTAACTCTCTAAGTCCTGACATATGAAATAAGTCAGAAAAAACGGATGGAACAGTTTATTGAAGCTTTAGTCATAATATTAAAAGTTTGTATGTGGTAGAAAGGGGTCACTTGCGCTTCAGCCTAGTTGGTGCTCACGGAACAGGACACAAAAATCAAAAGAGGAGACCCAAGGTCTAGCTAGGACCAAGGAGCAGGACCGGAGCACACAACGTTTAACATTCTAATCTGAAAAATGAAGCCTACCCGGAAGTGCGAAAAACTGCAATACATCGAAAATCCGCTAGGGGCAGGTCCCAAAAGGGAGCAAATGTCCATAGCCCCCATGTTAAAATGTCCGTTTTCACAGCATAAATTCATGTTTTTATAGGTTGGTCCCATGGACTTTTATTGTATTTTTCGATAGGTTCCGAGTGCCTGACAACTGTGAGGGGGGTGAATTTTTTTCTAACTCGTTAGTTTAGATCGTATTTAGATATAAAATGTATGACAAATAAGGGCGCGATTGACAGCTTGATTGACAGCTGACAACAGGCATAGGCTGCGCCGAGTGGAATTCCTGAAATTTGACGTCTCGGCCATGATCTGACACAACACATCATACCTGTAAGTTATCCTTTCTGAACATTTGTATTGAAATATGGCGCCGCCCATACCCCCCATAAACGGCCTCAAAACCGTTCTTCAGAAGTCTATGGGTGACGTCACAGACGCTTTGTCCATATTTTTTACAGTCTATGCTTCAAACCCGTTCTTCAGAAAGTCTATGGGTGACGTCACAGACGCTTTGTCCATATTTTTTACAGTCTATGGTTCAGGACAGGGCTCTTATCAAACATGTGAAGTTTGGGGCAGATCGGACATCATACTGCAAGCTGTTTGTGGTTGCCTAGCAACATCGGAACTGCAATCAATATTGACAGAGAACTTATCTGATGATGCAAACTCAAGATCTTCGCAATTTAACGTCACAAAGGCCTTAAGAATACACTCACCAAATTTAAAGATGATCAGATCAAAACTGTAGGAGGAGTTTGTTAAAGTACAACGTCTGGAAATGGCAAAACTGTACAAAATCTGAGAAGTTGTTTAAAATAGCTGACTTCCTGTTATGTTTAGGGCTACGCTCCAAGATACTTTTTTTGTAGGTATTGGGTCATTACATACATGTACCAATTTTCATACCTGTACGTGAAATGTAGAGCCGGGGCAAAATGTAGGGGCAATAATTGAGCCATTTTGCCCCACACAATTCTGAAACCTGTATCACACGTACATTTTCACCACTTCTGAAGCGTGTGCAAAGTTGCATGAGTTTTCGAGCATGTTTAGGCTCTCAAAAAAGCGATTCACTTTGGAGAAGAAGAAGAGCAAAAACAATAGGGTCCTCTCACCATCGGTGCTCGGGCCCTAATAAAGTAAACCTTCAGCCCAAGTGTTCATCTTGAAATATTACTTAAGTATAAAGTTATTCTTAAATTTACTTTATATACAAATCAGTAGATTTCAAAGCAAAAAGACAAGCGTGAAACGACCTGAAGGGGATGCTTAGTGGACTACTTTATATACAAATCAGTAAAAAAAAAAAAGTGGACTTTTTTTTTTTTACAATTATACTTAAAGGCATTTTACTTGCTAAAAATGTTTTTTTAACTATCAATCAGAAGACAGAAGATTGTGTACAACAGTTTCAGTAAACCTCTAAATATGCTAATCAAAAATGATATATTAGGCTTTATAGGGTTAAACGGGTAAATCACTGACCTGCAGCATACAGTCCTTTTGGGTTGTCAGGACAGGCTTTGGACAGATGACCAGTCTGACCACAGATAAAACATTTGGCGTATGGGTAATTACCTAGAAAACAGCAACATTCATATGATAAATCATAGCAGGTTTGATATTTTCATACATTTTAAGTGCGTGACATCTCATTCAACTCGTACCCATGGCAGGATCCACTTTAGCTCGACATCTCTGGATCTCATGTTCAGTGGAACCACAGCGATAACAAATACCGCGACCCATCTCTTCATCGTTATCTGCTTCCGGGCAGTCGGCGAGCCCGTGACCAGGCTTCCTGCAGTTAAAGCAAATCTACAACCAAAATGTGAGAGTATATGTATAAAAGTTTGTTTCTACCACAGAATAAAAGGTATTTATGACATTTTCTCTCACAACTCTGAATTCTGAGTTTTACATCTTGCAAATATAACTTTTTTCCTCAGAATTCTGAGAAAACAGTCAGAATTGTAAGGTGTAAATTCAGAATTCCAAGAAGAAAAAAAAAGACAAAATTGCGAGATGTAAGCTCAGAATATTTTGTTTGTTTCTGCCACAAAAAAAAAAAAAAAGGAATTTGAGCAGATGTTTTATACCATCATCACTGTCCTCCTCAGAGCTAATTTCCCAGTGCTCAACATACCCTCAAAACTATCATTTTTAACATCTTCAAAATCAATATGTTGATCGCTGACAGCTTCTTCACAAGATCCACCATCAAGTGACAGTGACACTATTATTTGATGGCGTTCAGTACTTGCTCTGCAAATTGCTGAGCTATTTCAAGTTTTGCTGATGATACTTCCTATTCTTTTGTTTTGAGTGAAACGTCACTTCATCATTGTGTATCAGACATTGCCACCTTGTAGAATAAAGGTGAATTGCACTTATTCACTCAAAGATTCAATTATTGTGCAGAAAAGAAAAAAAACATTCTTACACTGTTACACACCTGGGGTCATTAGCGACCCTATACAATGAATGGTAAAACAGGCATTCATTTATTTTCTTGTTATGTTGTTTTTAATGAATTGATTGAGGAATACTAAGAAGGATGTATAACTTTAAAAAACTAATGAGGTCACTAAAGACCCAAGGTATGCGTTTAAGGGTTAAATCAAAACGTGGGACGATTTACTAAAACGAGAGAGCAAATTCTTAATTCGTGGACACGAGATATGAATGTAAGAGTGCAGGGCTCCGTAGATATTATTATTTTTTTTAATTCCTTTGGGGAAGCTTCCATACATGAGTCTTTATATGAAATAATCACATATCTACAGTCATGTTACATGCATTTAAATCCTCACCATATTATTCTTTTTAACGTTTTGCCTCTTTATCCGTCTGTGCTCTCGTCGTCCGTCTTTCTTCAGCGCAGTCGCCACGTCTTCTCTCAGGTCCCGGTCTGCCGGAGTCTTTCTCTGCAGCTCCTGACCGGTCTGCTTTAAATACTCCATAAACCCATTTACGTCATCAATGTCATGCTCTACGTTCTTCCTTCTCGGGTGTGGTTTCGTTCGCCTGCTCCTCGCTGGATGTGTCGACCACCGCCGCTAGTTCCTGATTCTCCAGCATTCCTATTCACTTTCAGCTGCTTCCATGGTGTGGCATCGGCTGCTTTGTGTTTATGGACGTTGTTTGCTCTGGCCCACCTCGTCATTTTGAGTTCTGTTAGGATGAGAGAATATGTTCATGATCAGACATTAAAACCCTCATGTTGTGTTCTGGACATTTTGACCCTGAGATCTTCCTTTTTTCCCGAAAATGCTAGTTAATGTTATTGAATTGGAATAAAACTTACCGATTTCGCTCACACAGGGTATAACAACTTCCCGAAGAATTTGACAATTTTTGTGTTTTTGGTTGTTCTCTTGTTATGCCATGTTATCGCCAAATTAAACGGATAGTTGACCCAAAGTGAAAATTGTGTCATCATTTACTCACCCTCAAGTTGTTCCAATCCTGCATGAGTTCCCATTGGCTTCCATAGTATGAAAAATAAATACTATGGAAGTCAATGGGTGCCGTCAACTGTCTGGTTTTCCAACATTCTTCAAAATATCTTCTTTTGTGTTAAGCAAAAGAAAGAAATTCACACAGGTTTGTAACATCTTAAGGGCGAGTAATTTTTTTTAGGTGAACCCTTTAATAAACTTGAATGAACTTTTTCACTCAAAAACTGAGACCAATGTCAATCAATTTCAAAAGGAAATACAAAACCTGTGCTAATGAAAACAAGTTGGCAAAACCACACAAGACATCATATAATATTTACAATAATATATGGTACATTAGTATAAATGAATATAACCATAGTTTCTGCCAAAATACCAGTCACTAACAACATTTTTCAAAATGCACCCTGAGGTCTATAATAGAAATGCCATGGCAATATCCTTTTGTTTACCATGAAAGTGCTTTGAAATTCCATTGTGATTTGTGAAAAATGTAAATATTCAGCACGATGGTATACAACAAAGTCCCAGTCATAACATAAAACGACTCTATTATGATTTACAGTAACAATAACGGCAATTAAATGGTACTTTGTCCGAAACTACTGTCACCATGGTTACATTTTACATGTCGAATTATAAGGGATGTTTCAGATGCCTCACAGAATAGAGTGAATATCATAGGAACTTATTACTCTGTAAGATAACCCTGTTGTTTTACCATAGTAGAACATATTCCGGCAGCTAAAGCATTATAAAACATTCCTGCGCGGAGTAAATATATCTCTTGTAATAAATAAAATAAAATGTACAACTTAATTGTACACGCTCACCGCACAAGAAGATTTTCAGATATCAGCTGTCAGCAACAAAACACCGCTCACGTGTTTATGATTAGTGCGTCCCACCAATAAAAGTATCCGGAATGAAACTACAACGTGAGCGTTATTGGTTCCACCAGTCATTGTGAACGGCGCCACTTGAGTTCATTGAATTAATTGTCAATCATGAGCCTCAGGTGGTTGAATACTTTGCAAATACAGGACGTGTTTGAAAGGACACGTTTGTCTGGTCGTTTCATACGACATTTCCCTCTATCCAAAAGTGAGTAGCTGATAAAAATGCTGTGGTCCCTTTTACTGGTGTCATGGTTTTGTGAAGGTACGTTATTTTTTCCACAAATCCCACAAATCTTTCACGAGTTCTTAAATAATTACACATCTAGTTTACTTTCATGGTTATAGAAATGCGTATACATATCATACATGTCCTGTGAATCCACTGAAAAGGGTCACACTGTCTGATTTCCAGTTTGATGATGGTAAAACTTTTTTTCTTTTCTTTTTTATAAATATATTTAAATATGTATATGACATAGTATATCTTATCTACAGGTAATATCAGTGGACTGCCTCCTCTGGATAGACCAAGTGAAACAGTGCTGGGTAAGACAACTGCATGACCCATAAGAAGCTTTAGTCCTGACATGACGTGTCAATGTCTTTAACAGATTTTGAGGAAGACTACGCTGTACAGGAGGGGGATGTCTTACTACCTGTAAGCCCTAACTATACTTTCATGTTCAGAATGTTGTTCTCTATATAGCCACAGGAGACTAGGACTAGTAGTCATTTGAGTCAAGAGTCAAGTCAAGTCATCTTCATTTATATAGCGCTTTTAACAACAGATTGTTCCAAAGCGGCTTTACGTTGATAATAGGAAAGAAAAGTAACAGAGATTGTTTTGGCTTTATAGCAGCTCTAGAATAAAGTTATTGTCCAGCTAAAGTTAGTTTTGATTGATTCACTTCCGTCGCAGCGATCATTAGCTTAACTCAGGGGCCGCTAACACGACACCGTTTTAACAGAAAACTCTTAAGTTCCTTCTGCGCAAACTTTCAAAAACACGAACCCGTGAGAACGCTGATGGCATGCACGTGTATTACCAGTTTAGTCTATAGGTATGCATGTTTGAATATATGTGCACAAGCGTATAGTCCTTCCCATAAACCAACCCTCAACAAACTACTTGTCTGGCCTTAATTTATAATACAGAATTTGTATCGCTTCTGTGTAGCCACGCGAACCGTAATCATCCCGGCAATGCTCTCTCTGTAGAGAGGTAAAGGGAAGGAGGCTTTCACAGGGGAGAGACTAGCTGACACTTCAGGACTGCGTTGTCGTCGCGTCCAGGCGCAGGTCCTTCATCAGATCTGGATACGGCCTGGATTCGGCGGACTGCGGTAAACTTCGGGATAAACAGAGAGACTAATATTAGCGTAGACGCCATTCTTCTTATGATGTAACAAGTACATCAGGATTTATGGGAAGTGTTCCCGGTTCTGGCTGATCTAATCTATGCAGACTAACATCGAATTATAGAAGTCTATAATGTGTTGTGTATGCTAGGTCAAAGAGATTTGTTTTTAGTCTAGCTTTGAACTGACAGAGTGTGTCTGCTTCCCGGACAATGTTAGGAAGGCTGTTCCAAAGTTTTGGTGCTAAATAGGAAAAGGATCTACTGCCAGCAGTCGATTTTTCGTTATCAACTGGCCGGAATTTTGAGATTGCAATAGATGTGAAGGACTATAATGCGTTAAGAGCTCGCTCAAGTACTGCGGAGCTAAACCTTTAGTGCTTTGTAAGTAATCAGCCATTTTTTAATAGGGAGCCAATGCAGTGTTGACAGAACCGGGCTAATATGGTCATACTTCCTGGTAAGAACTCGAGCTGCTGTGTTTTGGACCAGCTGTAGGGCGACCACCCATAAGAGCATTACAATAATCTAGTCTTGATGTCATGAACGCATGAACTAATTGTTCTGCATTTGTCAATACAGAGTCAAGACACTACAAGTAAAACTTGTTTTTTTACATGCATTATATACCATCTTTCAAACTAGTGGAAAGAAAACATCCATAATACACATTTAAAGGGATAGCTCACCCAAAAATTTAAATTCTGTAATTAATTACTATTAATTACTTTTTTTTTTGCATCTGTAGTTTGTCTTTTAAAGGCTGTTTCTTAAAATTAGTTGGGTTTTTTTCACATGCGCTGAGCAAGAAATCTCCACTTCAGCAGCACGTACATAGACCAAACTTGTTTTATTCCCATCTATATTTGGATGGTTTTTAGATAACATTTTATTCCTAAAATATGGTTTTATTTTTTTTTATCTTTTTTAGGCTGTTGACAGTATTTTCTTATTTATGGAGCGATAAAGAGATCTCACAGGAAAAACCTAACTTTAACAACAAAATGAAATCTGACTTTTGAACCTGGCTCTTGTTCTGAAAATGCATGTAAATTTAGTGCTTGGTGCTTATCCAACATTTCAGAAAACTTGCAATGCAAAAACAATTGTCTTAATGTACTGTGATTAATCAACAGGGGAGGTTTACTGATATCTATTAGTCATCTGTTGCGTCTTGCCTTACGTTTATGTAAAACAACCCTGTCCTGAGAACACAGTTCAGACTCTCTTTTCTTTAGCGTGACCGGAACGCAGTGAAGCAACTGTGGGAGGAGGTGAATGGATACATGTCAGTGCCTTTTGAAATTGTTCCTGCTCTTGGTGAGTCTTCTTGACCCGACATACCAGAGATTTTGATATTGCTTGATGCTGAAAAAGCCTTTGACCGGGTGGAGTGGACTACTGTACCTCTTCTGCACTCTCGGAAGATTTGGATTTGGCCCTAATTTTATATCGTGGGTTAAAACCCTCTATCCCCCCCAATGGCAGTGGTTCATACCAAACGATATTCAATCTGCCCTATTTCCACATAATTCCATTTCTGTTTATCAAATGTTTGTGAAATTTGTTCTGTTTATGTCTGTTGAATCTTGTGTTCTTATAAAAATGTATATGTAAGGAAATTTGCTATGAAAAAAGCTTTTTTGCTGAGCTTTTATGTTTGGTAATATCAGATGGTGTCGAAATATTCAGAGGAATGTTTATTTTCTGTACATGTTTGTGGCCTTCAGAACAAAGGACTGAAGCTATTCTTCAAGCCTTGAATATGATCTCTGAGAAGACCTGCATCGGTTCCATCCACGTACTGATGAAGTTGACTACTTGCACTTTGAGTTAAGCAATGGGTGAGTCAACGAGTTTAGTTTCAAAAAACGTATTTATAAGGACTTTTACTAGTTGCCTGGACACTTTCCTGTATATGAAGTCTGGTATATGAAGTCTGTTTTTTTTTCCATCTAGTGCCGACACTGAACATTTAATCTTGTGCAAATAAACCAGTTATTTGCTGTTTCCTAAAGGTGTGCGTCTTACGTCGGCTGTGTGGGGGGTGAGCAGCCTATTCTGGTTGGGCCACTCTGTTCGGTTGGGAACATCTGCCACGAGATCCTTCATTCACTCGGTTTATTCCACGAGCATTCCCGCAGAGACCGGGATGATTATATCACTATATTTTATGAGAACATTGCCTCTGGTATGCATGCTATTACATTCATTCAGCTTTTCTGTGCTATCTAAAAAAATCCTGAAGGATTGCTGATGGAATTCCTTTCAGAATTTGGAATCCTAAAGGAATCAAAGTACCAAGTACAATCCTACTAATAATCTACTAGATAAACTGAAATTCAAATGGGGAATTTCAGGTTACCGGTAGCCTTTTATTTGATTTTATGATTGTTCCTTTTTTAAATTGGTTTTAATTGTAATTGAGTAATTCCATTAGCAATAATTTTAGGGTCCACCCTATTTTATTTTATGATTATTTAACTGATTTTGGCTTGTATTCATAAATGTATATTTTATAGTTTTATATATGTAATATTTAGTTATACATCACTTAATTCATTTATTTATACTAAAACAAAATAAATGTGTGTGTGTGTATATATAATATAATATAATATAATATAATATATAATATAATATATGAGCAGACAGTAAAGGTGTTAGAGTAATTAATGCATCAGTTATTGGTTGTACTCACTGCTTTGTATTTTACAGGGAAACAGGACAATTTTATGGAGAAGGCAGGGGACACCCTTGGTCTGGGATATGACCTGGATTCAATTTTGCATTATGGAGAGTAGGTGTTCCGTCAAAACGTAACCCTGAAAAAGTTTGAATGGGTTTTTTATGGCAAGCCATTTTAGCTTAAATTGTACCCAGCATTACTCGTCGTAATTGCATTTTTACTAGTAATAATTGAATTGGAGCGCTACAATTCAATTCTTACTAGTAGCAATTACAATTAGAGATCTCTACAAATTAACTTTTACTAGTCATATGTCTCCATTGACTTCCATTCATTTTTAATTACGGAGCTCTACAACTGAATTGTTACTAAGCATGCAGTTACAGAGCTCTCTAATTGAATTTTTACTATTAAAAAAAACGAATTAAAGATATGTATAATTGCAGAGCTCTGCAATTCTCTCTAAAAAGCTCTCTAATTGTAATTGCTACTAGTAAGAATTGAATTGTAGCGCTCTAATTGAATTCTTACTAGTAAAAATGCAATTACGACGAGTAACGCTGGGTACAATTGGGTGCGTAATGTCATATGTGTGTTTGGCTGGCCAAACATTTCATTAGTATTCTGTTTTGCAGCAAGTATTTCTCTTCCAATGGAAAACCTACGATTCGGCCCAAAGAGATCGGGGTAAAGATCGGCCAGAGGACTCACTTGAGTTCTCTGGATGTGCAAAGGCTCTGGAAGCTGTACAATGTGGTACGTCTTAGTATTTGCTTTTACCATACGCTGAGAAATATACAGTATGGATAATAATGCAGGATATTCATTATGGATGAGGAAACGCGCGTGCAGACCTAAAAATGATGTGATGTTAGTGACCTGTCAGTCACTGACCTGGTGAGGAGAGGAAGTGAACTGGACTGATAGCAGTAGCTCTAAAAGCATGATAGGGTTATTTTGTCCTTGCCATTGTACTGGGGTTTTGACTCTGAGAGTTGAAGCTGCTCTTGTATTAATTGGTTTTCTGCATTTCAGACACGAGACAAAAGCAACAAGCGACACCATGATGCCTCCAACTGCTCTGTTTGACTGTCTTGAATGGTCATTTGTTGGTCACAGATATATTCTGAATCTAAGAAGACAATAAAGCTTTGAAAAATCAAAATATGGCTTATTGTGAATGTCAATTATATTGCTATCTGTTTTAAAATTAATTCATTGACCGGTCCTCCAGCTCACAATTCTAAATCTTTAAGGGATAGTTCACCCCAAAATGAAAATTGTCATTCAAGTTGATCCAAGTGTTTGTTTCTTCTGTTGAACACAAAAGAAGATATTTTAAAGAATGTTGGTAATCAAACAGTTGACGGTAGCCATTGACTTCCATTGTGTTTTTTTTCGTGGAAGGCAATGGCTACCGTCAACTGTTAGGTTACCAATATATTTTGTTCAACAGAAGAAACCAACTCTTACAGGGTTGGAACAACTTGAGGGTGAGTAAATGACTAAATAAAAAAAATAAAAAAATTTGGGTGAACTAACATTTCTAAGTTTTGTCCAGTAGGTGGCAGTCACTGTTAATTTTGTTTTGTTTTTAGTAGGAGAATGATGTGAATGTTGCCAAAAAGTATGAGGCACAAATGTACAGACGGTCTGTTTGTGCCTCATACTGCTTTTTGGCAACATTACAGACCATGTCATTAACTGTAATTTATGTGTAATGTTTTTATTGTGTTGTGTGACGTGAATTTAGTTACTTTCACCAGCATATTATCACAATCCCGTTTCATATCTGGAGAGATGAATGTTGCAGTCTGATATATCGTCGTCTTGTTTTTGTTTTTTTGTACAATCAGCTGTAGTGTTTCTAGTAAACTGTATTGTATTCTTTATACCTTTAAAAACGGCCTTGCAAATACCTGAAAGGTTGCAAGTTTTCACTTTCTTTCTTGTTCCGGAGTGAATTGATACTCCATTATGGTGTCATTAAATCATATAAGTCTTGTTTATTTAATTTGCATACATAAAGTAATCTGTAAGCAAGAGCAGGGGGAATAAAATTGCAGAAATGCCTGGCACACTCCACAAATTACTCTTTAGTTCACACAGAACGCGTCTACTCCGCTTCTTTTCCATCGTTTTTCTAAGTAAATATCATAGGGTAATATGCGCAATGCAAATCCTGCCTCGCGTTTCAATCAAATTTAATTTAACTTTATAAGTCTTTGCATTTTTACTTGCTTTTCCCCCAACGTTGTTTCTTTTTTTAAATGCTGCTTCCTTATGAGACACTTGCATGTATCAATGTGAAAAATGATATAACTAAGGTACAGCTTTACATTTTATACTCCTAAGGAGGATTCATTCTCTGACGTGACGTCACGACGAGGTTATCTTCCTGACGTCATGGCGGGGGACACAGAGAGGCGCGCGCTCATTTAGACTCAAGTCAGTTCATTCCAGTGACCGATGCGCAAACTTCTATGAACCTTCAAGAAAACTACATTGATTAATGACTGGAATGGCTTTCTTTTTATTTTATTTTATTTTCTCATCTTTTTCTTGATGAGAAAGTCTATTTTGAAATATTAAAAACAATTATTTAAAGTCTTAAAGACAGGAGCTTTCCTTCGTAGATTTTTTTTCCCCTCTGACATGGAAATGTTTATGCAAAGATCTTAATGTTTGGTATTTGAAGAACTATACTTTTGTGTTGGCTGGTGTGCGTGTTTGAAGATGGTGAGCCTTTTCACGCATAAAGAGACTTTCAGAGCTGTTCGGACAAACATAACCCACGGAACTACCATGTTTGAATCAGTTTTACATTTCTGTATCTTGCAAATTCAGATCCTTCGCTTTTAGTTCCTGAAAAATGTGTGTTTTGTGTTGACGCGCTAGTGTCCGCGCGCATCTCCAAGCGCGTATTTGTTTTAAGTGCGCGCTGCCTCATTTTTGGACTGGAATGAGATCGGCACACGGGACTTGTAGAGTTTTGGTGACTTGCCGTGTCTAAAAGCTGCTTGGCTTATGCTGTGGTAAGTTCATGCCGCGTTTTCTATTTTTCTTATTAATAATGACAAAGTTTTTGTAGTTTTGTTTTGCTTTTTCGCTTTTTTTTTTCTATGTGAAAAGAGTAATTTTGCAGATTTTTGACTGCACGACCCACTTTTAGTGTAAATGCAGTATTTGATTCGTTTTTCTTTTCTCTTGAGATCTGCCAAAGGAAGTACCTGGAGGATGTCATTCTTTGCTATAAAGACACATTTCACTTTTTAACAATTTTCTAAAAGAAAGCAAGCCCTTGGAAGGATTACGCTAGGATACAAGTCCACGTCAAAGACTACTTTGCACTTCTCTGTCTAGCCTGGAACTTAAATATGACATCTCCAAATGTTGAAATTCAAAGTGCCAGTAGCTCTTCAACTACTGGTAATTTGGGAGACAATAGCAGTGCGTGCAATCCCAATTCTTGTTATTCCCCTGAAGCCACAGCCGCATTTGCCACCGCAATGACGCTCATCATGCTCTTCACCATCTTTGGGAACATCCTAGTGATCATCGCTGTCCTGACGTGCCGCTCTTTGCGAGGACCTCAGAACCTTTTCCTGGTGTCCCTGGCAGCGGCAGACATCCTGGTGGCCACCTTGATCATCCCGTTCTCCCTGGCCAATGAGCTAATGGGCTGCTGGTACTTTGAATCTTTTTGGTGCGAGATCATCTTGGCGCTGGATGTGCTCTTCTGCACGTCTTCCATCATGCACCTGTGCGCCATCAGCCTGGACCGCTACGTGTCCATCTCCCGGCCGGTGCAGTACTCACCCAGCGCACCCCTCGCAAGATCAAGGGCGCCATCTTGGTGGTGTGGCTGATTTCCGCGGTCATCTCATTCCCCCCCCTGGTCTCCATGAATAAGACCCAGGAGCAGAACTGCAAACTCAACGATGATTTATGGTACATCCTGTACTCCTCCATCGGGTCATTCTTGGCCCCGTGCCTCATCATGATCCTGGTGTACGTTCGCATCTATCAGATTGCCAAGAAGCACACTCGATATCCTCCAGGAGAGCCTAGAAAAGAGGTCCCGCCGGGAGTAGCGGTGCAGAGCGGCAAATACCAGGGAGGTGTTGACCCTGCGAATGTTCCCAATCTGGCTGCTTCCAGATCTGACGCTGTAAACCAACCTCAGCCTCCAGTAGAAATTCGAAACAGAAGAAACGCTCAAAGAGGTGCAAGGACAACAAGGAGGACAGCTCAAGCTCTGGCTCGGACGTTGAGGTAATAAGGGGACATGATGCCAACGGGACATCCTCCAATGTGGGGGCACTGGAGCCCGGCCACCAGACTAGCTCACCAACCCAAACTTACCAGAACGTCATCGCTACGTCCAAGGGCAGCCAGCTGGCCTCTTCCAACGTGAAGCCAGCGGGAACTCCGAACACCAAGAGGAAAGCCATGATCGTCCGCGAGAAGCGCTTCACCTTCGTCCTTGCGGTCGTCATTGGGGTTTTTGTCGTCTGCTGGTTCCCCTTCTTCTTCACCTACATCTTGCAGGCCATTTGTCAGGCTTGTAAACTGCCGGAAGCGCTTTTTAAGTTCTTTTTCTGGATGGGCTACTGCAACAGCGCCCTGAACCCGCTCATCTACACCATCTTTAACAGGGACTTCCGTAAAGCCTTCAAAAAGATTCTGTTTAAAAAGTGTAAGGGGTGTTGTTTCTGAAAGCGAACACCCCTGAAAAGCAGTTTTATACAGTAAAGTGAAGAGACAAACTGTCCGGGTCATATTTCACCCCAACTGTTTCACCCGATAGATTTCTAGCAATGTGACACACAAATAATGAAATTTTAAAGGTGTTTCCGGACAAATTTAGATTTCTGAAAGTTTTCCTTTGTTATTTTAGTAATTAATTAAATTTAAAATATTATATTTTTTCTTTCATTAAATAAACTTACTGTATTTTAACAATAAATAAAAAAGTTATTTTATTTCTTGTGCAATTTCCTTTTTATTATTCTAAACTTTGTATTGTTCTTATACTATACTTTATTTCTGTACTTTTCTATTTAAATACAAGAAACTGTACGGATGAAATTGTCTCTACTGACATTTCATAGAATTACCACAGATCTAGTTTCTGTAAAGATAATTTGACAATTATTTATTTATTTATTTATTTTCTCTCTTGTTTTCTTGTCAAATAAACTAGCCAATCAGAAATCCTTTTTTTTGTAAATCAATTTACATGTTCATGATTACCTAGAGTCCTTATAAATGTCTTATAAAAGTGAGCTTATGTAATGTTAATTATTTATGTCCTTCAGTTGTCGATGTCATAAAGCAAAAATGCAGGACCTTTAAGAATGATTTAGTATTTAAGCAAAATAGAACTCCTTGTTTCTCTTGATTTTGGGGTGAAATATGACCCTTATATCTGCATCAGCACGCATTCCATTCGTTTTTGCATTTTATCAGCTGAGGTGCCACATCAAACATGAGGAACTCACGCGATTGTGACAGTGTCTCTTTCTGGAAACTCGCTGGCCCTCAGGGTGTTGGTTGTGACCTTTCCAGTGTGCGTTCAAAGACAATGTGGCTCTTTCTTGGAGACACCTCTGGCTCCGCTGCGTTTCAGAGAGCTTCACCTCTCTGGGAAAGTGCCAGAGCTCTTAAAACCCAAGAGAGGCTTCATTCTCTGGGGTGAGAGGAAAATAAAGCAAATGCAGAGCAAGATGTATGGCTTTATCTAGCTTTAACATCTGTAACAATCTGAACATCCGCTGTTTTCATTAAAAGCATGGTCTTGACTTGTATGATGTTTTTGAACGAATGACATGGATTTCCTGGATTAGAGTCGTCTTGGCTCTATCATTGCTTAATTTGATGGATTCTGATTGAAAGTAATGGACGTTGTGTCTGCAGTCTGATGCTCTGGGCTATCAGAATCTCTCCCGGTGTTTTTTTGTGTGTAAAGAAGACATGGACAATTATGTTAATGATTTGTGCACTGATTAATGCCTCCTGATAAGGCTTTTATTATTTTCGTGCTGTGAATAGGAGTTTCCGTTTTCATTTAGCTTCTAAATGATATCAGTGAGTGTGAGTGCAGAGAAGCAGAGCTTGGCATGTTCCAGCATTTCTTTGACAATAAAACTGCTTCTCAAATTTGCTTTTATTAAGCGTCCTGCTGAAATGAGCTGTTCTTGTATATGTATTTGTGAAAATAAATGTACATTTGAGTCGTCTCCATATTTAATAATTTTCGGCGACATGGTGTGCCAGTTGCTAATGTTTCTTTGCAGATTGTGTCCAAAAATTCATGACAGCTGTGTGGGAAGTTTTGCTGGCTGTCTATTGTGTGGCTGGATTGGACCATGACAGCCAGTGATGTTAGGCAGTGAATCTGAGTTTTGTCTTTGATTTACATGGTTATTGTTGTCTATTTCGATTTCTTGGAACCAGCATACGTCATAGTCCATAGTGCCTCTATCACACATACAGTTTATATTTGGCTGTGATTTAATATTGCTCCTTAACTAGGTGAATTATTATTTTATTGAATTTTTTACTCATTGATAGACATGGGACTTATGTTTTTTCAGCTAAATTTATTCAGTTAAATTCATAAATTTAACATATAATTACGTTTTAATATAAATAATTTTATGAATTATAAATGTAACTATACATTTAAATATATATATATATATATATTATTAATATATATACATACACACACAAAC
>FLSR01000711.1:133858-175185 GCA_900092035.1 Leuciscus waleckii
GGGGGATGTTTTCTTGGCACCCTTTAGGCCCCTTAGTGCCAATTGGGCATTGTTTAAATGCCACGGCCTACCTGAGCATTGTTTCTGATCATGTCCATCCCTTTATGACCACCATGTACCCATCCTTTGATGGCTACTTCCAGCAGGATAATGCACCATGTCACAATGCTCGAATCATTTCAAATTGGTTTCTTGACCATGACAATGAGTTCACTGTACTAAAATGGCCCCCACAGTCACCAGATCTCAACCCAATAGAGCATCTTTGGGATGTTGTGGAACGGGAGCTTCGTGCCCTGGATGTGCATCCCACAAATCTCCATCAACTGCGAGATGCTATCCTATCAATATGGGCCAAGATTTCTAAAGAGTGCTTTGAGCACCTTGTTGAATCAATGCCACGTAGAATTAAGGCAGTTCTGAAGGCGAAAGGGGGTCAAACACAGTATTAGTATGGTGTTCCTAATAATCCTTCAGGGGAGTGTATATATACATATTTCTCCCAACTGGATATGAATATAGAAAGGATAGATCAGATGTTTTATCTGGCAATCTTTACTGTTTTTTACATTTAAACATATACGTGTATGGCACATAGAAGGCATTGGGACTGAGAAAACATACTGGGCCTCATTTATCACCAATCCCATCGTACGAATGATTGTACGCTGATAAATGTGGCGGCTCAAAAGAATCATCATTTGAATATGAAAATTCATGGTTTTGAAGCCTCACCGTGACATATTCTTGATATCAAAAATTGCCATTGTTATAGTAGAAATCTAATTCCTGATATCAATAACTATCATTTTAACTAGTAAAAATGTAATTGTTGATATCAAGAATTGTATCCTGGAAATTAATAAAAGTTAAAACGGCTTAATTCCACTGCCCGCGTCTCGCAGTTTTCAAAGCAAAAATGCTTTCTGTGTGAACCATCTCATCCATGTCTTTACGCAGTCATGTTGGAACAGTAAGGGGCCGTCCCCAAACTGTTCCCACAAAGTTGGGAGCATGAAATTGTCCGAAATGTCTTGGTATGCTGAAGCATTAAGAGTTCCCTTCACTGGAACTGAGGGTCCAACCCCTGAAAAACAACCCCACACCATAATCCCCCCTCCACCAAACTTTACACTTGGCACAATGCAGTCAGGCAAGTACCGTTCTCCTGGCAACCGCCAAACCCAGACTCGTCCATCAGATTGCCAGACAGAGAAACGTGATTCGTCACCCAGAGAACACGTCTCCACTGCTCTAGAGTCCAGTAGCGGCGTGCTTTACAACACTGCATCCGACGCTTTGTATTGCACTTGATGTAAGGCTTGGATGCAGTTGCTCGGCCACGGAAACCCATTCCATGAAGCTCTCTATGCCCTGTTCTTGAGCTAAGCTGAAGGCCACATGAAGTTTAGAGGTCTGTAGCTACTGACTTCGCAGAAAGTTGGCGTCTTCTGCACCATGCGCTGACCCCTCTGTGATTTTACATGGCCTACAACTTCATGGCTGAGTAGCTGTTGTTCCCAATTGCTTCCAATTTGTTATAATACCACTAACAGTTGACCGTGGAATATCTAGTAGTGAGGAAATTTCACGAATGGACTTATTGCACCAAAAACGGTACCACGCTTGAATTCACTGAGCTCCGGAGAGCGACCCATTCTTTTACAAATGTTTGTAGAAGCAGTCTACATGCCTGGGTGCTTGCCTACAACTGTGGCCCACTGGCGGAGCTAGGGGGTGGCCACCCTTGGTCTAAGCTTGGCCACCCCTTTGGCCACCCCTCTCACAACTGCTGTTTCTGTCTCTTTTTTTTATTGACAAAATCCCGTTTTTTAAAACGCTGAACCGTCTCTTTAAGACCACAAAAAATTGAGACTTTTCAGACTTCACCTTAGCGCCAGGCGCAAGTCAAACGAGTGCGGAAATGTGCAAGTGCCGAATGAGCTTCAGCAGAACATCAGACAGTGATATGCACATAGTAAATATAGGGCTACTGTTTTTTTATTTATTATTATTGCTTGACACAAATTTTACGAATTCAATTCTTTCATTCTCTTTCACGAATTCAATTCTTGTGATTTTGATTTCGATCTTGATTCAATATTGATTAATTTTGATAAATATTAGGTACAGTAGATACATGTTCATTTTTCTCAAGGAAAAGAAAATCTCATGCAATGCTGTAATCATACAGAGCCCTGTCAGCTATTATTATTAAAGGATAAAAATAACAACTCTAATTAAATATAATGTGTTTTATTATAATAACAACATAATAATATTGTAGTGATATAGGTAAAAATATTATAAATATGTAGGCTAATATAGAGCACATATTTAGCAAAATACTCCTCTCTATAGCTAATTGTTCTAGTAACGTGCTATATATGGTCATTTAATAGCTTTGCTGAGGTAAATGTAGCGTTATGTGACATTGTTCTCCAGCTGTGAAAAGTGAGCGTGTGAAAAGTTGGCAGCCCTATTCCAGGTAAGATAACCATCTTGTGAAACTTAATAAACAAGATACCACACTGAGCAGACACAGTGTAGCCTAATTTGGTCTGTCTGTCATTACCACAGAATTTGACCGCAGTTTGCATAGGGCTATTCATGAGAGCATCTCTTTTTCCTATTCTACATTTTGCCTCAAGATATGCAAGCTGATATTCTGTGGTTATTAGTGCAGTGGGGAAAAAAATGAAGTTCCTTCATGCAGTTTATTACTGCTCACACCTGAGGTCGTCTGAGGAAATCACACACAACCATCTGCATCTTGGTGACTATCTGTGGAAAAAATCTGCTTTTTGCAGCTGTTCATTTTTTCATCCATTCAGTTGCATGTTAATTTTGTGAAACGCTGCTCTCCTCTGCAATCTCAAGTGTCCCTTCGTCTTTTTGAAGCAGCAGCAGAAACAGATGCTGCACAGGCCAAGGTGGGACATATTTGTATACAGATTTCACATGCAGATATGTTGATTAGGAGGGTTGCTGGGTTCAGTTTTATAATGACAACAACAAACCTTTATGAACAAGATTAATTATGCCAATTCCTTTGCATGCATATGTCTGACTACCTTTTGCCAATGATAAGAATTAAGGCACATTTTGCAGAATCATGTATTGTGGGGATTTTTATGAAATCAAATTAGAACATCAAAAGTGGTTGTTTATGGCTTGAAGTGGCATTTCAAATAGTGTTTATGGGGTTCGAGGTTTGTTCAAATCACAAGTATTTAAATTTTTGCATTATCCTGCACATAAACGTTTGTGAAAAGCGCTATACAAATAAACTTGACTTGACATACCTCAAATCATACAGCTTGTGAAATAGAGGTGTGCTATTATTTTTCAAAGTGATCAGACATAAACTTTTTGCTAGGTGCATGATAAAACATTTATAAAACGTATTGTCTGTGGTTTTGAATTTGTATGCCACTCTTATTAACCCTTTCATGCATGAATTATGGTAACCAAAGTGAGGATTTAAAAAAAAAAAACATATTTTACAAAGAAATTTCCAGATGTCTATTTGAGTGGACAGTATCCGTTTATGTTTTTAAATGAAAATATACTGTATTAAACACAATAGAGTAATAGCACAGTAATGCTGTGTGTATTTAACAAACCAATTAATACAATTCTATAAAATCACGTGAAAACTATAAAATATATAAAAAAAAATACAATACAGCTTCAGTTAATGCAAACACAATTGAGTTTGTTCCCATTTGACCAGCAGACAGAGAAGAACATCATACAAGCGTAATGTCACATATTTGATATCAGAACATGAAGACGTTATTCCATCAAATAGCTTTACAACCAGTGAAGGTACAACTCTGTGGAAACCCAACCCAGACAAATGCTGACGCTCCCTCAAGTCACCAGAGCATGTCGATTTACTCTTATTTGCTGATAATTTCTGATTATGATCAAAATGGACAAATTTAGCTCTGCTCTCTGAGAAAACCTGAGACTGAAATCTACATTGATCTACTGATGTTTTTAGACAGTGGAAAAAACTATCAATCGGGTGTTTTCAAATCTCATCTGACATTAGCAGTGTTGGAACGCATTACAAGTAACGTGCATTACGTGATCAGCTTACTTTTTTGATGTAACGAGTAAAGTAGCGCATTACAAGTAATGTGCATTACTTAAAGGATTAGTTCACCTCAAAATGAAAATTTCCTGATAATTTACTCACCCCAATGCCATCCAAGATGTCCATGTCTTTCTTTCTTCAGTGGAAAAGAAATTAAGTTCAGGATTTTTCTACACACAATGGACTTCAATGGCAACCAGAATGTTGAAGTTCAAATCAATGCAGTTTCAAAGGGCATTAAAAGTAACGAGTATTGCGTGATCAGATTACTTTTGGATGTAACAAGTAACGCATTACGTAATCAGATTACTTTTTGGTGTAATGAGTTAAGTAATGCATTACAAGTAATGTGCATAACGTGATCAGATTACTGTTTTGCTGTAACAAGTTAAGTAACGCATTACAAGTAATGTGCATTATGTAATCAGATTACTTTTTTGTTGTAACAAGTAAAGCATTACAAGTAATGTGCATTATGTAATCAGATTACTTTTTTGTTGTAACAAGTAAAGCATTACAAGTAATGTGCATTACGTAATCAGATTACTTTTTGTTGTAACAAGTAAAGCATTACAAGCCAAGTAATGTGCATAACGTGATCAGATTACTGTTTTGCTGTAACAAGTTAAGTATATACTTTTTAACCACAATTGTTGGTCTTGTTCTGGTCTGCGACTCACCACGCATTACGTCATCACGTTGGAAAGGTCACGCGTCACGTCATCTTTCTAAGTTATTTGTCTGTGTACTCCAGTTCAAAAAGGTAGGGAAAGGCGGTAAGGAAATTCCGTCTCATTTTCTCTTCCAACTTAATTTATTATTATTTTTATTTTTTTCTGACCTTTCCAATGTGATGACGTAATAAGTGGCGCATCGCAGACCAGCACAAGACGAACAATTGTGGTTAAAAAGTATATAAATTATTTTTTTTAGAAAATGACCGATCATTTCGCCCTTACTTCTTGACTGGGATCGTGCAGAGCCCTTTGAAACGGCATTGATTTGAACTTCAACATTCTGGTTGCCATTGAAGTCCATTGTGTGTAGAAAAATCCTGAAATGTTTTCCTCAAAATACTTAATTTATTTTCCACTGAAGAAAGAAAGACATGAACATCTTGGATGGCATTGGGGTGAGTAAATTATTAGGATTTTTTTATTATTAAATCAGATTACTTTTTTGATGTAACTGGTAAAGTAACGCATTAAAAGTAACGGCATTGCATGATCAGATAACTTTTTGATGTAACAAGTAAAGTAACGCATTACATAATCAGATTACTTTTTGGTGTAACGAGTTAAGTAATGCATTACAAGTACTCAGATTACTGTTTTGCTGTAACAAGTTAAGTAATGCATTACAAGTAACGTGCATTATGTTACTTATTGATGTAACGAGGAAAGTAACGCATTACAAGTAATGTGCATTATGTAATCAGATTACTTTTTTGATGTAACAAGTAAAGTAACTGATTACAAGTAATGTGCATTAAGTAATCAGATAACTTTTTTGATGTAACGAGTAAAGTAACGGATTACAAGTAATGTGCATTACGTGATCAGATTACTTTTTGACGTAACTGCAAATTACAATCTAATAACACAAATACATTTATTTACAGCCAAAAGAATTACTGCAAATAAATGTGAAAGTATTTTCAACAACAACAGTCACAGTAATAGTATGAATTGTAACAGAAATATAGTGATGCCCAATTTAGAGGACAGACGATTCATCAGAATTTCCTTTCATTTAACAATGATACGACTCCTTTAGATGTTACTTGATGTTACCATTTTTTTTGTCTGCAGAAGTCTCCAAGGAGGATAGCATAAATGTATGGATATTTCGGAGCAACTCGCATTTCTGCCTGGCTGTCGGCCATCTTGGTTTGGAGAAAAAATCCCACATAAAAAGGCTTGCCACTTGGTGGCAGTGTATAGGATGATGCACAAGAGTCCACTGTAGTGGTTGATGGGCAACTATACCATCAAAGAAAATGGCTTTTGTGACCTATATGCACGAAAGGGTTAACTACTCAAAACACTGTAGCAGCCATATACTGTAGCAACACTCTAAAGAACATTCAGAGCACCAGCAGCAGCACTATAGAATTGTGGCACCACTCATATTTTCCTCAGAAAATGTGAACGTATCGTTTGTATTCATAATCAGTTTGCTCAGTTCCAATATTCTGAGATTCTTACATTTATGATAATCATTTTGTCCTCCCACTAATGTCTTGTCAATGTCTTATCACTTCAGATTGTCTGGAAGCATCTTGGTGCGAGTTAATTAGGGAGCAGGACTGAGCGAATGCACTCCACAATCACTCTCTCATAGGCCGTGTTTACAGACTGGATCAGAGCCGCTGAGTGAAGCTTTTTGCAAGCGCTATTAAGAGCTGTTAATGCAAGCTATGCATCTGAATTTACTTCCACTGCTCCAGTTATCTAGACTGGCTTCAGCATATTCAGTCTAGGTCTGTCCCATAATTCATTCATGTAAACACGTTGGGTTCATTGTTACATGCATCATTTGTTAAAGAGCTGCTGGCTGCTTGGCAAGAAATTGCTATTGGCGTTAACACATGCCAAGCGAAGGGAATAACCAGCGATACAGAACAGGATGTTGAAATGCTGCTCTCACTGATATGAGGTACTTCACATCAGTTTCTTAAAAAAATTGTGGTTTGTGGCCAGAGGTTTGTGATGTATATCAGTGAAACTGAAAATGACATAAAGCTGTGTCCCAAAATGACACACTATACACTATGCACTTACACACTATGTACTCAACCGTGCAGTATATGAATTGTTGAAGTATATGAAGGTTAAAATTGTAAAATTCATAAAACACTCAACATTTTTTGTTACCATTTTTTTTTTCTGCAAAAGTCTCCAAGGAGGATAGCATAAATGCATGGATATTTCGTAGCAACTACGCATTTCTGCCTAGCTGTCGGCCATCTTGGTTTGGAGAAAAAATCCCAAATAAAAAGGCTTGCCACTTGGTGGCAGTGTATAGGATGATGCACAAGAGTCCACTGTAGTGGTTGACGGGCAACTATGCCATCAAAGAAAATGGCTTTTGTGAATTACAATTACATTTACAATTACAATTACAATTAAAGCTGCAAGCAGCATTTAGTGGGGCCAAGCACAATCAGATGACAAGACATGCCAACATTGCTGAAAGTGTCAGACCAGCTGCAACAATGAGCAATTAAAGACATTAAAGAGGATTTTAGGCAAAATGCCTGAAAATTCATAGAAACAGTAAATAAAAATGTGATGTAATGCATTATCAATTTCTACCAATAGGTGGCGCAGTTACAAAACCGATGTGATGTGGTCAGAGTGAAGTGACAATGACACATACAAAGTTTGGTGTCAATATGTCAAAGCATTGCAGAGATAAAGCCTGAATAATGCTTTTAGCATCATGCCTCAAATTTGCTGCTGCGCTATACGAAAACGGTTTCGTCAATCGACACGAAATCCATAAGTTTTAGAAGGCACAGTCTGGAGATAATATGATTCGATTTTGGTGAAAATCGGACAAACGGTGTAGGAGGAATTCGAAAAAGTAGGTTTTGAGTGAAAATAGCATTTTATTTCACAAAACTGTATTGAAGTCAATGGGAATTTCATGTTTTATTCTATTATAGCGCCACCAAGAGGCTCAGTCACACCATTTTTTTTATGCGTCCTCAGAGTGAGCCCATACATATGTGTGTCAATCTTGGTGTAAATATCTCAAGTCGCTTCGGAGTTATAGACATTTATATGAAAAAACACGTAAAAAATGACTGACACATGACTTTGATTAGATTTTACTACCCCTTACTATCAATATTTTCGCATTTGGGCATTAGCGTATAGCTATCGACCTATGTTTCCAAACTTCTAACGGTGGTTGCGTATAGATCAGACTAGCGGTACCGCAGCTGTAGCCGAATGTTTTTTAAGCGCTGAATCACAACGCTACACAAACCGTAAGGCGAAACCTAGCATGTTTGGTATCGTAGGACTCGGCAAGCATTCAGGAGTCTAACTAGATGAGTTTCGTGAAAATATGTCGACCACACCCAAAGTTATAAGCATTTGAATAAAAAGATTAACCACTAGGTGGCGCTGTATCGAAACTTCTCAGGCTCCTTCAGGACATCGTGCTGAGGACCCATACCAAGTTTCGTAACAATCCGTTCACGCGTTCTTAAAATACAGCATTTTAGCACAAAATTCAAAATGGCCGACAGCCAAAATGGCCGATATGGTAAAATTGAATATCAGTCGACTCGGCATGTTGCCCTGAATCTAACGAGACCAATTAGATGATTTTTGGGTAAACTGTATGGTGGGTCTCAGGGTTTCTAGGTCTTTTAGGCCTGGAGTTCTGGATCTTGCAGGTCTGGAAATCTCTGTATTCTGTTCTTTTTCTTGAGAAAATCCCCTGGCTCCACTTCCTTCTCGTCCTTCAAACGACTAGATCATCTTTCTCCAGGAGGTTACACGTTTCAGACAAACATTTTGATGCTTATATCTGAAACTATAATCAAAAAGAAGAGGTTGCCCCCCTTTTCCCCACAATAATCTTTTCACATTCAAAACATTAAAGTCACAGGTTTCATCAAATGAACATCAAACATCAGTAATGTCTTAAAAATTCATTTGAAAATGAATGTCATTAAAAAATGTATTATAAATTACAACTACATAGCAATCTAATAAAACATCTTTCATAAAGAATCACCCCCCTTTTGATAGTAACACTTTTTCTAAAATGTGTTACTATCGTAAAACCAATTCTAATTTGCATCAGCATTTGCTTTTGACTGAGCTACAGTCATGTTGCTGGTGTAGTGATATGTTTAACAAGGTGTAAATGGCTTCTTCTTTATTTCCTTTCAACAATGCCAACTGGGTTTCTAAATTACCTATTTTCTTAAGCAAATCACGATATACTCTATCTTTCTTTTGTGTGAAAAGTGACACTGTCTTGCCTTGTGTCCCATCTTTCCACAAGCAAAACAATCAACTTCCTGATCTTTTCTTCTTTCCTTATCATTTCACTAGCCTGGTAGTTATTATAATTATAATTATTTTATTTACCCAAAAACTGAGATGCTCATTTTCAGCCTCTAACTCATCTACTCTCCTCCTAATTACTATACGAAGCACAAACAGCTTGAAGCGCATTAGCGTTTTTTCCTTTTTTGTTCCTAGGCATTTTGGGATAATTTTCAAACTTAGAGATAGCCCACTTGTACGGTTTATCAACAATATTCTCTATTCCATCAAACATTTCCTGAGAACCATGTTTAGCTATGTATTTCACAATAATTTCTTCCATTTTCAAAAGTCTTATCGGGTTTAAAAGTACCTTGTGATCTAATAGTTGTTCGCAACGTCTGATTTAAATGACTACACATTTTCTAGTTGCCTTAAAGGTATAGCGGAGGATCTTTCCAAATTTTAGATAAGACCCGCCCTCTCCACTTTTTGAAAAGTTTGATTGATTCACCAGAATGATTGACAATTAGGAGGACCAATAGTATAGGTTACCCACCAGGAAGTAAAACATCCTCTGCTATACCTTTAAGATATCCATTAGTCTAATTATTCACAGCTCCAATAGCCTACTTCAGACGCAAATGAACAAAATAGCCACACTACAGAGGCTTCTAAACATAACCACGGCCACAATCCTTTCGACCTAAAATTTTGACTACTCAGGGCTGCGTTCCCAAAAGCATCGTAAGCCTAAGTTGATCGTAAAAACGATCGTACGACTGATCTTAATATTACGGTCTGTTTCCCAAAAGCATCGTAGCTTAAGTAGCACTTGAAAATCTTCGTAGAACTACGAGTGCTCTGGAGTAATCGTACATCCCCAAGTGCATCGTAAGAAGACAGATTTATGAGGACACCTGCAGGACAACCGGCAGATTACACTTTTATCTAGATTTAACAGATTACACTGCAAAGTGAGTACAAATATAAGGTTTTGATTGTACTTTTTTATTGTACACTTTATTGTACTTTTTTTTTAATGAATGTATAAATTAAATAATAAAAAAGGGAAGAAAAAATACACATCTAAATTAAATTAATGAACAAAATAAAATCATAAAAGAACGAAGCAATGTGGGAAATATACTTCAAAGACTGGGCAAAATATGGATGAATAATAAATAAAAAAATCGGTCAATGACTTGCTGACGTGCACGAAAACCAGCCATGTATTGGGCATTTCTTGCGGACCTCCTTCCTTGATCTTTGAACACCCCGGGTTGCAGTTAGTTTGCAATGTCCACCCAGATGTTTTGTTTTTCCTTATTTGTATGGTGTCCTTTAAATCTGTTAAAAATAACATCTTTGTTTCGCCTCTAAAATTAGGCCTACATTAATTTAATCTTTTTTGAAAGGTATCTTTTCTTGTTTGTCTTTTTGTTCATACATTTTGTCAGTAGGCTATCTCTGCCTGAATGTAGACTTTAGACTTGTCTTGATTACTAATCCACAGATGATGATTATTAGGTTAAACCTAATAATTAAGGCTAAACGTTCAGAATACGATTCCATATAAGGTTGTATTTCAGCACTTCGCGAATGGACAGCGACTATTAAGTAGCACGTAAAACGCGTTCTCGCGCGTTCATGTTAAGCGCATTTTTGGGAAACGCTCGTGGAATTGCTGCGAGCGTTCGGAACCTTGCACGTAGAGAGCGCTCTTAAGAGCTAAGATACATCGTTATCGGGAAACCCGGCCCTGGATGAGTGTGATTGGCCTAATATTGTGTCCCAGACCGGCATTAAATAATTTTTGGACATTCCCAGAGGCAATGGTATAATGTACCTTTATTATCCAAGCATTTAGAACAACATCTGGAATATTACAGGACATTTGATGAAGTTTGACAGGTGTTATATAGGTTCTCATTAAGCATTTATATTGAAGTAATTTAAACCTTGTATTTATTGTCTGTGTTTGTGCTTTAAGACATGCATATTTCCAGTCTACTTCATCTATATCTTCCTTTATATCCATTTTCCAGGCTTTTAATTTGTCCAATGTTGATTCAGTGCTGTGTTTGACCATTAAATTATAGTACACAGATAAATGACCTTTGCCTTCTAAATTTCCAAGAGTTATTTCTTCTAATTTTGATAAAGATGGCATACAGAGTATCTGTTCTTCTTTTGATAACATGTAACTTTTCAACTGCAAATACTTGAAAAAATGTTTTTTAGGGATTGTATATTTCTGGCACAGCTGATCAAATGAAAGTAAAACCCCATCTTCATATAAATCCATCATTTTCTGAATGCCTCTTATATTCCATAACTTAAATCCACCATCTTTATTACCAGGTATAAATTGTTCATTACCCCAGATAGGAGTAAACTGGGATAATCTCGGCATATCCCCAATATGCTTATGTGCAGCGTGCCAGATAGAAACAGTATTTTTAAGGAAAGGATTTTTTGTTTTCTTCTTCAATGACTTAATATCTGAGGAGTATAGATACATCTCAATGGCATATCTGGGATGGACTCTTGTTCAATGTCTACCCAAGCTGGGGGTGTTGTTGTGCAGAAATAATTTAATGCTGAAGTCAGCTGGGCAGCCATATAGTACCATCTAAAATTCGGAAGTTGAAGCCCTCCCCTTTCATAGGGCAGGTGTAATAGTTTAAGGCGAAGTCTAGCTTTCCTATCATTCCAAATAAAAAGAGCAATTAGTTTGTTAAGTTTATTAAAAAACATGTTTGGTAATGGCAATGGGAGTGTTTGAAAAAAGTATAAGAATTTGGGTAAAATAGACATTTTAATTATGTTAATTCGTCCGATCATGGATATTGGTAAATTTGACCATTTTTTCAATGTTTCAGTGGTTCTTTCCACCAGGGGATCGTAGTTTATTGAGAGGATTTCACTAAGGTCGGGAGTAATTTTGACACCTAAATACCTAAAGCCTTCTGTAGTTGTCATAAAGGGGGTATTTATTATGGGTCTATGTCTTTCTTCCTTATTAAGAAATAATAATACTGATTTAGAGTTGTTAATTTTATATCCAGAAAACGCTCCAAAGTTTTCGATTAATCTCATCAAATTGGAAATACTACTTTTCACATTAGTGAGAAAAAATATAATGTCATCAGCAAATAAAGAGATACGATGATCCTTCTCCCCAATTATAATGCCTGATATTCCTGTATGTGCTCTCACTGCCATAGCTAGGGGTTCGATTGCCAACACGAACAACAGCGGGGACAGAGGACACCCCTGACGTGTGGATCGCTGTAGATTGAAAGATCTTGAGATGGTGTTATTGGTTAATATCTCAACAGCTGGGTCCGTATATAACAGTCGAATCCACTTCAGAAAAGTTTCACCTAATCCAAATCTTGGAAGAACATCAAAGAGATAGTCCCATTCTATTCTGTCGAATGCTTGGCATGCATCTATTGATAACATTGCGGTGTCTTTTTCATTGTGTCTCTCATGTAGGACATTCAAGACTCTTCTGATATTATGATAACCTTGTCTTTTTTGTACAAAGCCTTGTTGATCGTCACTAATTAATTGGGGAAGGTGTTTGTCTAATTTTCTAGCAAGTGCTTTACAAAGTATTTTTGTATCACATCCCATTAAACTAATCGGTCTGTATGATGAGCATTCAGTTGGGGGTTTATTTGGTTTTAGTATTATAGTTATTATAGCCAGTCTTAATGAACCTGGGAGCCTTCCAGTAATAAATGATTCCTCAAACATGTCAAGTAATGGTCTTATAAGCTGTCTTTTAAATATTTTTAGAATTCTACTGGAATCCTATCTAGCCCTGCGCTTTACCGCTATTGATATCCCCTATAGATTCACTAAGATATTCTACTGTTAATGGACTATCTAATGTGGTTTTCTCATCTTCTGAGGCCATCTTTTATTTAAGTTGTGTATATCTGTTGCAACCAAGTGTGATTCTTGTAGAAAGACTATTTTAGATTTGAGATATTTTACCCTGTTCAATATTTGCTTCAGTTTGGTCAATTTTCTCATTCCACGGACATTCCAACTTGTAATTTTAATGTCCAGACTGTTTTTTAGTTTTGTTTTCTCCATTAATTATCAAGGCATATTTTGAAATATAAATGGAAGTAGATGAAAGAGAGAAAAAAAAAAAGAAAAAAGAAAGAAAAAAAAAAGAAAAAAGAAAAAAAAGGAAAAAAGAAAGAAATAAATGAAAAAGAGAAAAAAAAAAAGAAAAAAGAAAGAAAAAAAAAAGAAAAAAGAAAAAAAAGAAAAAAGAAAAAAAGGATGCAAGTGTACACGAACCTCCCCACCCTACAGGCACACACCCACACTCAGAACATCGAACTGTTCGAGTTTTAACCCCGGTACTTCCAACTGAAGTACCTACCCCCCCTCCCCTTAAATAAGAATCTGAGGGACGCTGATCCACAATATTTGAGGAGCAACTAGTCAGCGTAACTCAGACCAAGATCCCAACAAAACAGTCAGTGCCCGAGTGCCAACCAAGCACATTCAATTCAGAATAATCTCCCCCTTTTAACTATAAGAATAGCCCATGTAACTTGACCATTTCAAAACAATACTTCTTTATCTAATACACATAACATACGAAGTTACGAACTATATAGAACAAAGTTAACATAGTTGTACCCAACGCGTCGCGCTGAAAGTGATTGCAATATGATACTTAAAAACTTAGCACACTCCAACTGAAGCATACTTTGAGTTATTTAAACTCACTACCGCTGTACACCTCGATTGTCCGTCTTATCAACAGCTGCTTAAACATTTTACCTCTTGGTTTAATACCTAACTGTAGATTCTACGTTGACTGTGAGATGCTTTTATAGAATTTTTCAGCTTCTTGCGGCGTTGAGAAGAGATGGATCTTGCCATTGTGTAACACTCGAAGCTTGCAAGGGTTATGCTGAAATCCACGGAAGGCGTTGATATCCACAAACAATTTCGTGACTGGATTAAATCCCAGTCGAATCCGTACGTCTCCGCTGAGAGATCCTGTGCAAAGGATATTTTGACTCCGTCATACGTGATGTCTCGTCGCCTTGATTCACGGTAGACAAATTCTTTCTCCTGAAACTTTAAGAAGCGGATGAGTATTGCTCTGTTTTGGTTGGGCTTCCCAGATGCGAGTGTGCGATGAACTCGCTCTAGGGTGAATGATTTGTCTGGTCCCAGCCATTGTGTCAACCTCTCGCTTATAAATTCGAGGAGCGTTTTCTGACCCTCGGCGCCCTCTCGAATACCATAGAGCCGGAGGTTCTTCCTTCTGCCCCGGTTCTCCAAGTCATCAGTCTTTGATTCGAGGTAAACAACTCGTTTGATGACTGAGTCGAGTGCCGCTTCTGTTTTCTCAAGTGTCTTTTCTGCATCGTGTATGCGGCCTTCGGCCTCCTCAATGCGGGCTGCATTAGAAGAAACATTTCGTTTTACATCGGACACTTTGCTTTCCAGCGAGGTCATTGAGTTCGCCATATCAGTCAGACGGGTATCTATGTTATCCAACTTCGTTCCGATCTCTGATCGAAGTAATTTCAGTTCGTTTAAAACTTCGGCTACGCTATCCATGTTAGCTTCCACTTTACCTGGTGAGCTCGACGAAGTTGTTTTAACGCTGCTCTTGCGTGCTCGAGTAAAAATTTCACACTGTTTAGTTACTGGAGGTTTTGACATATCAACGCTGATACTTCCTCGAATGTTGGCCGTGTTTATAAGGGGTTTTATTTTAAATTGTGCACGGTTTCTCGGAGCCTCTCCGCTAAGCTGCCATCCAGGTCCTGGCCACGTGACCCCCCCACCAACACTAAGTTTCAGTTACTTTAGAAACTTTAAACTTAAGCACTTTGTTTCAGTTACTTTAGAAACAACAATTCCAATACAACTCTGCCACCACACTGCTTCGGGCTGATTCAGTTCCGTTAGAATCTTAAACAAAATCGTACGAAATAGGCTTAACAACTTCTCCCGCTAATACTGAATAAACCAAATTCTCTTCTGTCCTAATTTTCCTTTCTAGATTTTTTTTAAATGAGTGGGTTTCCAGACAAAAAACAGCATAAATGAAAGAAAACAGCTTCTTACCTTTCCTCACTTTTTGTTGGAAATTCATCGATGGGTGGCTTGCCAATATAAGGAAAAATTATGTGGATGTCGAAGATCTCAAAAATGAAGTTTATTACAGCATAGCAGTGGCAAGGTGCACAAAGCACCTTGGGTTCACTGGCGTCAGAATGAACCCAGAACATCCAAATCTTAAACCTTTTACAAGATGTAAAATAAGTCTCTGATGTCCCCAGAGTGTGTATGTAAAGTTTTAGCTCAAAATACCCCACAGATATTTTTTTATAGCATGTTAAAATTGTCACTTTTTGAGGGTTAGCAGTAAAATACTTTTTCAAAACTTAACTTTGCAGATGTTGTTTATGCTCAAACAGCAACATTACACACTAACTAAAGTTAGCCAACACAGTCTTGGTTCGGGGGCCCTGTGACCGCGGGTGCGGGTAGCGTTTAGCCGTTCGTGAGCGCCGCTGGGTATCAGCCGCAGGGCGGAGCTGAGAAACACGAGGTGCTGACTTTGCTAGCTGAGGAGGCGGCGTTCTTCTGGGTCGGCTAGAAGCAGAACTGGAGAGTTTTGGCAGGAAGTGTCGCATAGCTTGTGATGACTTCTGTGCCTCGGTGAAACACTCCGCAAACCCCTTTACAGCTGGGCCGAAGAGGCCAGTGCTGGAGACCTTGTGAGTTGAGGAACGCCATTCTGTCCGCCTCCCTGATGTCGGTGAGGTTTAGACAAAGATGGCGCTCGAGCACGATCAGGTTAGCCATACCTCTGCCTATAGCTTGAGCAGTAGCCTTCGTTGCACCTAGTGCTAAGTCTGTGGTGCTTCGAAGGTCTCTGAACGACTCAGGATCCGGGCAAGACTTGTCCATAGCCTGGAGGAGTTTGGCCTGGAAAACCTGCAACACCGCCATGGTGTGCAGGGCCGAAGCAGCCTGGCCGGAAGCGGAGAACGCGCGTCCAGCGAGGGCTGAGGTGTTTCGGCAGGGTTTGGATGGATGAACTGCTCTAGCTCTCCATCCAGCAGCAGTGAGCGGGCAGAGATGAGCGGCCACCGCTTCTTCGAGGGGAGGCAGTGTCTCATCTCCCTTTTCCGCAGCGCCGTCAACCGAGGAGAGCGTTGCGGAAGTAGAAGAGCTTGTGCGTGCCGAGTAAGGGGCGCGCCATGACTTCGTCAGCTCTTCGTGCACCTCAGAAAAAAATGGCACTGGTTTGAGACGGGCAGCCTGCCGACGCCCTGGAAGAAACCAACAACCCAATCTGCTTTTATCAGGCTACTCGGGTACGGCCCACTAAAGCCTGAGATCCGCCACCGCCGCGGTGAGGATTCGAAGCATCTCCGCGTCAGAGTTCATCCTGGCACTAGCACTGGACTGTGAGAAAGGTCCGTCTGAGCTGCCTCGCCATAGGATTTGCAGTTGCCTCAGCACAGCCAATGGGCGAGCTAGTAGCTCGGTTGGTATTACTTTGCAGCTGCACTGCATATTAAAATATAAGCTTCAATATTCTCAAGGAAAGGAGTTTCCCCACTGCGTATTAGCTACACAATACGAAGTGACCGTTCTCGAAAGGGAACTCATTCTCTTCGGCAATAATCTGCCAAGTGTCGTCTTTGAAAAGAGAAACTTAAGTCTGTGCTCTAAAGAATTCAAAATTTAACACAGTTTAAGTTGGTAATTTATTTTCAGGTCTATGCTCAAGAGTGAATAAATGGATGATAAATACAGTGTAAATATTATGAAGTAAAAGTTATGCTCAAACAGCAACATTACACACTAACTAAAGTTAGCCAACACAGTCTTGGTTTAGGGGCCCTGTGACCGTGGGTGCGGGTAGCGTTTAGCCGTTCGTCAGCGCCACTGGGTATCAGCCGCAGGGCAGGGCTGAGAAACCCGAGGCGCTGACTTCGCTAGCTGAGGAGGCGGCGTTCTTCTGGGTCGGCTAGAAGCAGAACTGGAGAGTTTTGGCAGGAAGTGTCGCATAGCTTGTGATGTCTTCTGTGCCTCGGTGAAACCCCTTTACAGCTGGGCCGAAGAGGCCAGTGCTGGAGACCTGGTGAGTTGAGGAACGCCATTCTGTCCGCCTCCCTGATGTCGGTGAGGTTTAGACAAAGATGGCGCTCGAGCACGATCAGGTTAGCCATACCACTGCCGATAGCTTGAGAAGTAGCCTTCGTCGCGCGCAGTGCTAAGTCCGTGGTGCTTCGAAGGTCTCTGAACGACTCAGGATCCGGGCCAGACTCGTCCATAGCCTGGAGGAGTGTGGTCTGGAAAACCTGCAACACCACCATGGTGTGCAGGGCCGAAGTAGCCTGGCTGGAAGCGGAGAACGCGCGTCCAGCGAGGGCTGAGGTGTTTCGGCTGGGTTTGGATGGATGAACTGCTCTAGCTCTCCATCCAGCAGCAGTGGGGGGCAGAGATGAGCGGCGACCGCTTCTTCGAGGGGAGGCAGTGTCTCATATCCTTTTTCTGCAGCGCCGTCAACCGAGGAGAGCGTTGCGGAAGTAGAAGAGCTTGTGTGCGCCGAGTAAGGGGCGCACCATGACTTCGTCAGCTCTTCGTGCACCTCAGAAAAAAATGGCGCTGGTTTGTGACGGGCAGCCTGTCGACGCCCTGGGAGAAACCAACCATCCAATCTGCTTTTAGCAGGCTACTCGGGTACGGCCCACTCAAGCCTGAGATCCGCCACCGCCACGGTGAGGATTCGAAGCATCTCCGCGTCGAGTTCATCCTGGCGCTAGCACTGGACTTTTAACAGCTTGAATTTTGAAGGTTATGAAGGCCCATACATACATACATACATACTGTTCATACATTCTGCATGGTATTTTTCCACCTGTTTTTTCAAGTAACCACTTGAAGTAAAAGCAACAAACAACACAATCTGAGGTATCTTATATTTCTAGCCCAAACAACGCGGGACAAGTAAAGACTAAATTTTAATGCACAGACTTAGTGGTTTGTTTAAAAAGTAGTATGCTAACATTTGCAGACACCACTAATAAATTACATTGATTGGCATCGCCCACGCAGGCTATTACTGCTAGTAAAAAGCTTAGACCAGGGTGTATCTTCTGATACATGATTTGCATAAGTCACCTCAGTAAAAGAATGAGATAAAACTGTCGTAGCTCAATCACAATGATCAGTGTTTTTGTACATGCATTAGATGATTGAAGCAGCCAGTCGGTTTGATGGTGATGGTGCCACATGTTGGCCTCATGAGTCAATCATCCCACACTAGTTCTGTTCACGGTGTCCATTAGAAAGAAAACAGAACACTATTAATCAAAAGCAGAGGTTGCTTATTTGAACATAATGTACCTTTTAACAGCTGTTATACAACAATTCATCATCTCAAAGGCCTCGGTGAACCAAACAACACAAGAATGCTTTAGATGGTCGACTTCTTGTGAAGAAGGTTGTTGAACTTTGTACTTTCATGTGTGATCATGAGACAACGTAAAAATACTTTATGTTTGAAAATGTTACGTATAATAGGCATTTTATTGCTCGGAGGTTGAATTTTTCATAGCTCAGGAGACCTCATGGAAATCTCGGTTTTGTTTTGAAAATCCTGAGGAGAAATATACACTGGCATTCAAATGTTTGGAATAATAAATATTTTTTAATGTTTTTGTAAAAGGTCTCATATGCTCACCAAGGCTGCATTTATTTGATCAAACATACAGTAAAACCATAATCTTGTGAAATATTACTATAATTTAAAATAGCTGTTTTGTTTTGAATATATTTTAAAATGTAATTTCAGAAATCATTCTAATAAAATGAGTATAAACATAAACATTTATTATTATTATCAATGTTAACTGAAAACTTTTGCTGCTTCATATTTTTGCGGAAACCGTAATACGCTACCATTTAAAAATGTGATGCAAGTAATATATATATATATATATATATATATATATATAAAATCATTTTATTCAGCATGGATGCATTACATTTTGATAAAGTGACCGCAGCGATATTTATATTGTTACAATACATTTCTATTTCAAACTATTCATCAATGAATCTTTCAAAACACAAGAATGTTAAGCAGCAAAAAACTGTTTTCAACATTTATAACAAGAATCATTAATAATTGAGCATCAGTAATAATTCAAAATCATTGAGCTCTTAATCATTCGAATGATTTCTGAAAGATCATGTGACACTGAAGACTGGAGTAAATTAAATTACATATTAAAATATATGAATACAGAAAAGCTAAAAATACAATTTCACAATATTACAGTATTTTTGGTCAAATAAATGCAGCCTTGGTGAGCACAAGAGACTTCTTTCAAAAACATTTAACAAATCAAAATTATTCCAAACTTCTGACCACCAGTTTATAGTTGACCAATCAATTGAAAATTTACATAAAAAAAATAAAATAAAATAAATGCTGTCTGCCATACTTATATGTCCTGGATGATAAAATATGAATCATAACCTTGAGTAAATCTCACCAGATGCTCAGCTAGGATTAAAATCCACAACATTTTAACCAAGCTAAATGCAATTTAATGAAAATATAATTAAGAATGAGGTTGCAGTCATGTTCGATTTTATTTTAGCACTAACTAAAGCTATTTAATATGCACAATTATGCATTTGTCCAGTGCAATTATACTTTTAAAAAGCACCAATGTTCCCTCTGTTTGCATATTCACAAATGAAAGGTTTTCACCTTCATGGAGTCATTAAAACGAGTAAATGAATTTAAAATACAGTGTTGTGTTTGATCAGTTCTGGATGTTCCTAAAGATTATCCAGCCATAGAGATAATGTCATCTGCTGAATGAGGGTTCGCCATGGTGGCTCTTCATTTAATTAATTTTTGATTTAATTGAATAATTATAACCTTTTCAGGCGATGTGCTCAATGATCCATCATGGCACGCTAGAATGTCACAGCAAAACTGTGCATAAAACTTTAAAAGAGGAAATAATAAAGGAAATCACTGTTATGTCTCCTAGTCCTAGATGGCAATAGATTAAATTGAGCCTTTTGGACTGTAAAATTTTATATGAGAGTTATGTGTTTTTACATTGCTTTAACTCAAAATCAGTACTCAACTTTTTTTTATGTTATACAATATTCAACTCATTTTTTTAAAGTCAGTTAAATGTAATTTAAGTTGAAATTACATACTGTAAACATCCAAGTTGATTTTACTTCATTTAAGGTAGCAACTTTTTTTTTCAGTTTCAGAAGCCATTTGCAATGACAAGTCAGAGATTTCACTATTATAATATACTCAAGTCAATAACTGAAGTATTTCTCATTAAATTCTCTCAAAAACAGATTATCTGAGATGTGTTATCTGCATTATTTTAATAACACTAAGTTACTGTTTTTATTTCTCCAGGGGCTTTTAATGAAACAGCATCTGCTGAGCTTTCCTTTGGGCCCATGGCACTTTTTGGTGTGTATTATGTTACGTGTTTGTGTATTGTTTTTGTTTGACGCTTTGCATAGAGCATGCACTGCATAATTATTTTAACCTCTCCTCCTAGTGAATTAGTTTCATTTATTCAACTGATCGCTTATGCGTGATAATCTCCCATCTCATTAAATATGTTCCCGTATGAATAATGTAGATGATCACGTTATCATTGTTTACCCGACAGTGAATGTGTCTCGTGCTTTAGCCCTGGGTTGTTAGTATGTTCTGTAGTGACATTGTGGGAACAAAAAGTGAGGTGGCGTAAGAAGGACAAACTAAAATGTTATTCCCATGTTGACTAAAAAAATGTTTTATGCAGTATTTACTTTAGAGAATCCTGGGGCATAATTATATGAAGGTTATGAGGCTCATTTAGTACATTTAGTTTTTTTTCCTCACATAAATCTTGCAAGAAAGTGCATCTTTGTGACAGTTAGTTTAGAATCATTAAAGTCACCATGCATGAAATCAAAATCGACCATTCTTATTTTTATAATTATTTATTATAACTTATTTATCTGTAACTTAAAATATCTTTCTCCGCCTCATTGCAGCGACATCTCTTTTTTTCTCTGATGACTTACTAGTGTGAGGGCGGGGCAACCTGTCACTCACATGAGCTCGACCAATAGCAAACCACAACCATCCAATCAATTCCTGATGGACAAAATCAAGCCCCGCCCTACATTTTTTTCTGTTCAAGAAGCCGCTTCACTCATATTACATCACAATAGGGATAAAAAGACTATCTGACTTTCATTTAATGTGTTTGGAGAGTAAAAAATTGCAGAATTTAAATTTTGGTTACAATTAGCCTGTTAAAATTGCAAAGCAGTATGACTTTTTTATTCATTCTTTTATATTTGAAGATTTTAAAATCCATTTTCTAATTAAAATATTTGATGTATTTTTTACAACAGATACTTTCCAGAAAATAACACTGCCTAAAGTTCTCAATCATAAATCCTTTGACATAAAAATGTGTGTGCTAATATTGTTGGCTTATTATGGGGATATTTTATATTTCTGTATGGGGGCTTGAAAAAACTGAAGGGAAGAACCACTGATCTACGATTTAGCGAGGGACGATTCCTTCCACATTTACCCTTGTGTGATTTCAACACAAGCTGAGCAAACCAGCAGAGGTTGTTAAAACAGCATGATATGCACACCGTAACCTCATTCATTTAGCATGCATATGTCTTTGCTGCTTTATTATTTTACATCTAACGGACAAAGAATGAGCCAAGACACATGAACATGACAATTCAGTCAAACTAGATTAGATTATGTGGAAGCAGAAAGAGATAAACTTGCAAGCCCAGAAAGTTTCCAGACCAGGAAAACAATTTCTGGATCTTGTACAAATGTAATTTGTTGTGTGTGTGTGTGTGTGTGTGTGTGTGTGTGTGTGCCCCCAGACATTAGCTAAATATAACATGTTTTTCATTCTAAAAATAGGTTTTCTTTTAGGTTCAGGGTTAATTGGTAGCAATTATAATTAACTTTATATATAAAAACAATAGAAGTCAATGGTGCAGTTAAGTATGTCCTCATGCCAAGTAAATGTGCAGAAACGGCTCTTGTTTACACCTTTGCACACCTTTAGGTATAGTAAGGTTTGACCTTTGACCTTTCCTTTAGTAGCCTTTGCAAATAATAAACCCTGAAATGTGACTATTATTATCAGTTGTACTACTTTTTTAAATGAAATCTGATAGCTTTTCCAAATTTTTACAGAAGCAAATTTTCCTCGCGCAATATGAGAGTGCTAGAGGAATATGTGAAGTGTGTTCTGGCATCACCGCACAAAGCTTCATGCATTTGTCTTAGTTTGCATTCATTATTCTTATGGGTGCGTAGGAAATGGATGTGGATTTTTTCCCTCTGGTATAATAAAAAACGCGTTGGCTGTAATCATCATAAATGACCAGACAGCACAGTGATCGCAATGCTTTCTTTACTTTAGCTTTTTTTAGCAGGCAAATATTTTTTTGCCATGCATGGTTGCTTTTGTGATACTAACGATTCTAAATCACAGTTTTTTTTTTTTATTATGTTGCAGAATGTGTGATTTAGCCAAATGGAGAAATTATGTTGCGAATGTGTGATTTAGCCAAATGGAGAAAAATAGAAAATTATATCCTCTTTGATAATTTTTTTTTTAAATAGGTTGGAAATGCAGGAATTTTGAAGTTGACTGGATTGAATTGCAATAGCATTGAACAGAACATGAACAAATCAGTTCAAGACAAAAAAAATATATATATAGAAGAAGGTAAAGGTTAAAAAAGGAAACAACTTAGGAGGGGACAAACCTGACAAAAATAATGTCCCAAAAACAGATTTTCTACCTCAAGAAATATTAGAGGAGCATTTGAATGAAATTATATGCTAATGGAGGAGTAAGCATGTAATGATAGAACCCATTAGTTGATACACTCAGGCACAGTGTCAACTCATTAGTGAAATGAGGATTTGTTACAAATGGCATAAGCTTTTCCCTGTTCCCAGTGCAGTTTGGCAGTTTGGCTTTTTAGCTGCGATTCCCTTCACTACATTTATAAGCCATTCAATACATCAATTAAGCATTAAGAAATGAGAGGAAGTGTTAGCCTATATTTTGATTACAAATTGGATTAAAATAAGTGACTATAAAAACATATAAAATATTTTTTGCTTGTATAACATTACATTATAAAACTTTATTAAGATATTTAATTTAATATGCCTATTCAATGTCTGTAAATAAGAAAGCTATAAAAACATCTAGAATTTGTGCCATGTTTAATATTCTTTTATAATATGCTTTTATTCATTTTTGTGGCTCCTCTTGCATATATTTTTTTCTCTCTTTTCTTTCTTTTACATCTCTTGGCAAATCATTTTTAATAGGTAAATTAGGGTTCTTTATATATTTTTTCTTGTTGACTATTAAACTATAACTTGTTTATTGTCTGAAAGTTTGTCTGTCTTTGTATCGTATGTTTGTTAAAATTTGCAATTAAAAAAACAACAACAACTAATTATGAATCCCGCCAGTAGTTATCCGGGTGCTTTTTGCCTTCTCTTTATGAGGACTGTGAATTCGGACATACTTCTCTTGTCAAATACTGTTTTTAGCCGACTATATAGTATGGAAGTATGCGATTTTTGTCTTAGTCTTTTAAAATGTGTAACTTCTTTTTGCTTTCAAACATGACTTGCAAAAAGTCTCAGATTACAGGATCATATATATTTTTTTACATTTATAAAAAAAACTGTAAAATGAAATTTATTATACACATAGACCTACCTGATTTAAATGTGATTTAAAGGGATAGTTCACCCAAAAATGAACATTCTGACAGATGACGACACCCATTGACTTCTATAGTATTTATTTTTCCTAGTATGGAAGTCAATGGGGTCCATTAACACTCTGGTCACCAACATTCTTCAAAATATCTTATTTTGTGTTCAACCGAAGAAAGAAACTCTTACAGGTTTGGAACAACATGAGGGTGAGTTTTTTATACTTCATTACTTCATTTTATAAGTAACGTTAATGACATAATTAGCATTTTTGGGTGAACTATCCCTTTAAATAAAAGTCCTAATCTTAAAACGGCACTGTTACAGCGATGGTATCAGAAGGGAATACCATGGTACTGAATGATTACAGTATACATTTACCATGGTATATAAAATTTGTGAATTTAAACGTAGCATAAACAGATAAAAGCCCAAAACTGGTAAATACATTGTCACTCGTAATTACACATGCAAGCGATCATTACGATTTACCACATGCAATGTTTTTAAAAATATAAATAATCTTAAACCTTACCTCTTAATAATAATAATAATAAAGCTTTATGGTGTCACTTTAAAGAGTAAAAACATTATTCCGAGTAAACAGCGTGAAATGTCTCCAAGCATCCGGAATTACAGACGGTTACTATTGGTTACAAAGGCGGAGACTCGTGTGATTGACAGACCGCACAGCCAATCCTCGCGTTGTTTAGTGGTAGCCCCGCCCCCTTCACCTGTTGACTCGCTGCTGCTTGCTGGCACTGAGCGCGTCTGAAACACAACGCGGTTCATTTCGGTGGAATTCGCTTTTAATTCGAATTGATTTCAGATTTTGATCGACTTTATGGAAGTTATCTCAGAATAAAGACATAAATGTGCTCATCTCTCGCCGCTTGAGAACTAATTGACGCCGTTGCCATCTGCTGTAATTGGTGAGTGACTGATGAAATTATGATTTATTGAGCTAATTCTGCTTAAAATACTGTGAACAGCTGCATTTGGTTTGATTTTAGCATGAAATGCTTTGATTTCCAGACCTCTGCTCCGTTTAAACGGCGATAAAACACATCAGGTCGTTATTGAAGCCCATTTTCACCAAATAAGAAAAAAATATATATAATTACATAAAAAGTCGAAATTATGATATACTAAGACTTAGTATGTCAAATTTTAGTTAGTGTACCATAATATTTACTTAGTATGTCATAATTATGACTTTTTATGGGGTATGGGTCACAGGTATGATGAGGTCACATGACGAGTGTCAACTCCTGAATATTTGGTTCATGTTGTTTCATAAGGCATTATGTCTGTTTTTACATGTTACCAAAAAAAAACTCTCCTAAAGTAAAAAATATCACCTCCAGGAAGCAAATAGTCATTCATGCTGGAAGCCATGTCAGATGACGAGTGTCACGTGACTCAGTCAGACTCAGGAATGTGGATCAATTAATCAACTTAGGTAAAGTTGATTTTATATTCGTATTCACACATTCGCGGACTTCCGCGTTCAATAACTCGTGAACTAAACGTTGTTGCTACACAAAACACCTATCACATATAACTACAGATTAAACACCAGAAGCTACAACATAATTTTCCTCAAAACGATCTTTCCTTCGCACTGGACAAAATACATTATCTCTATGCGCAGGCTGCTAAGAAGGGACCATCTGCAAAGTGCAAACCCGAAGGAAAGCTCGTTATGAGGAAGATTTAAATATTAAAACAATGTTATTTGTGTAGTAACAATATTCAGCTCACGAGATATTGAACGCGGAACCATGGAACAGAGAGAGAGAGAGAGAGAGAGAGAGAGAGAGAGAGAGAGAGAGAGAGAGAGACACACTAAAGGCTGTTATAAGTATCTCTTACTCTGGGTCTGGCCTGTGTGAGCGACTCGTCCTCGATCTCCTGTTCACTGCCCAGAGAGATCCATGGATGAGACTCGGGAGTCTCCGGCTCGATCACGTCCTCCTCTTCATCCTCCATCAGCTCCTCATCATCAGCAGCCTGTGCTGGAGAAGACTACACACACAACATAGCTCAAACAACTATCTCAAAATCTCAAAATCCATCCATCCATCGCTCCATCCATCCATCCATCGTTCACCTTCATCATGTTCTCTTTGGTCTCTACTGTGAGCACCAGATAGAAGCACTGTCCGTATGTGAAGTCTCTGTCAACACCAGCAGGAGTTCATCTTCAGGGTATTCCTGCAGAAAAACAACAAGTATTGTCCTTGTTACACATGTTACATGTACTTACAGTAAATAGAGTTGCTCTGAGGGTCTGAAGCTTCTGAACCAGACTGTTAAATCAGCTTGATCTGCTGAGGTTCGTGTCGTCTTCAGCTCGTGAACCGGTTCAGAATGTGTTTGTGAATCTCACCAGCACGATCTGTTTGACGGGGCTGAAGTCGGACACGGCCGCTCTGGTCTTCATGTCTTGTACAATCTCTTTCTTTCTCAGCAGCTTGTAAGGATTTTCTCCGGTTACATCCTCATCTGCCCGGCAACCAAACATCTCCTGAGTGACAGAGGTCAGGACCAGCGGGAAGATGTGTTCGGGATGACCTGTGGGGGAAGGAGTCACTGAGATCAGGTTTATAGAAATAATACTGAACCGGATTATGAAATAGAATTTCAGCAGTTTTATTGCAAAATTGGCTGTATTATATGTCAGTCAAGGCAAACTAAAAGCTTGTGAAGTTAAAGCTGGTTCATCTCAGTGAGGTTTATCAGAGTGCAAATACAGTCACAGCTATAAAAGCAGATGTGTGTCGCATTCATCAGTAAATCCGGAGATATTTGCTCAGATCCAGGAACAGTGAACGTCAGTAAACACGGCTCATCTTAATGACAGTGTGGATGAAGCTCATCGCCTCTTCACAGGGACACAAGCCCCTCAGAACACGTCTATACAAACACCCTCCTCAAAGTGCCCGCTTTTCTGTCAAGTCAAGTCAAGTCCTTAGATGCACTTTTATGATGGACAGATGCACTTTTATGATGGATAGATGCACTTATGATGGATAGATGCACTTATGATGGATAGATGCACTTTGATGGATAGATGCACTTTTATGGACTTCAAAACAGAAACAACCATTCACTGCCATTATAAAGCTTGGAAGAGCCAGGACATATTTTATTATAACTCTGATTGTATTCGTCTGAAAGAAGAATGTCATATACACCGAGGAGGGGGCGAAGATGACGCACGAGCTCAGTCTGCAGGTACGTGGCGAAATAGCCTAAGCCTACTAATACAAGTGGGGAATCCTTATTTACCTTTTGAATGTTGAGCGTTATTAACTTTTGAATAAATGCTGACGCGGGACAAAATGCACGATTTCCCAACACGTTGAACTGAGCAACGTTTCTTAATGTTAAATCTGCATCAATGTTTCTCAGAAACCGCATTTTGTTTTTCTCTCTGCTCTGCAAAAGAATAATGTCTCTAAAACTAACGTTGACTGCTGTTGCTGCAGTGTATATGTGTCTTTCTGTGTTTTATTGAGTTTTATTGAGCACCACACGTGCACGGTTCTCAATGAGATTAATAAAACCACTTCTAAGAAAAGTACAGGGAATAATACAAACCACTCTACACTCCCAAACCAATACACATGCAGTGCAGGAAATCTCACGCCACATGCAGTGAAGGGAAAAGCCCAGACGACCCCAGAGAAAGGCACTCCCACACAGGCTGGCTCCTAAGACAAAAAGGGATATAGATTAAAACTCATTTACGTCAAACCAAACTCAAATGGTAAAAACAATTTACAAAAATAAATCATAAACAAAACAGCAGGGCCTAGACATCAGAGGTCCACATGTATAGGACTCCAAACAGAAAGATCTCTGATAAAATCCAAAAGTGAAATATAAACTGGGTATTACAGCTCGTTGCTATGGGTTAAACACGGCATCCAGCGCTCGACACTAACCCCATTCAAACGCCCACGTGCTCTCACTCTTGCATCAAGGACTTCCTCCCCCATTCAAACGCCCACGTGCTCTCACTCTTGCATCAAGGACTTTCTACACCTCGCTATGGCGCTTCGGGGTCACAATACCGGAAGGAGACGGAAAAGGTCAGAACGTCAGGAGGTTGTCCCGTCTACTGACTGTTGCGCTATTTATAGTGAAATAAACACACGCCCACCCCGTACAGAATCCTCATTCACTAGGTCACACATGCTGGGAGTTTTCAGTTCTCATAATGGGTCAATTCAGGCAGATCAATAATATTGTACAAAATGAAATAAAAAATGCCTCCCTGGCCTATAATATCCATTAATCCATTTCCATTTTTTAGAAATGTCCATTTCAGCTGTCTAGATGCATATTATTGATGAATGTGATGTTTATGTTTTGACCCTGCTTGAAGAATTCATCAGCAGGTCAGCTGAGAGAAGGCCCACTTTTGGAAAAGTGTGAAAGCCCTTAGGAGCGCAAAACTGTTCTTTTTCTGAATGCTGTATGATATAGCCTAGTGTTAGCCTATGTAATAAATGCTTGATTTATTCATTTATTTCGTTTCATTTTCTTAAAAATTAAGATGCTGCATGTGTTTATCCAGTCTAATCGAAGTGTGCGTCTCTCCCCCGACTTTCCCAAAAAAAATCCCGCCCCCTCTCAGAAAATACATAAAACTGACATTACTGAGCTATATGCGTTTAAAAGTAGCCTATTAAAATGGTACAATGGCGTTGCTCAGTTCAACGTGTTGGGAAATCGGGCATTTTGTCCCGCATCAGCATTTATTCAAAAGTTAATAACGCTCAACATTCAAAAGGTAAGTCAAAATTTCACCTGTAGTAAGTCAGTCTGGTCATTAGGAAAGTACTACAACCTTTGGGATATATAAAACAAAACACTATAGGTAATTTACAGTTTATTTCATAAACATATGTAATAAACATATGTAATAATATGCTCAGTACATAAACATGTTTGATAATTGTACAGTAAGGGAGGTATTGTCAATTTCACCTGTAGTAAGTCAGTCTGGTCACTAGGAAAGCACTACAGCCTTTGGAACACGAAAAAATACTTAGGGTGAATTACAGTAATTTTTAAAAAACATATGTCAACTGTAGGTACAGTAAGGGACTTTTTGTCAAAATTTCACCTGTAGTAAGTCAGTCTGGTCCGTAGGAAAACACTACAGCCTTTGGAACAAGAAAAAATACTTAGGGTGAATTACAGTAATTTAAAAAAAAAAACATATTTGTCAACTGTACGTACAGTAAGGGAGTTTTAGTAAAAATTTCACCTGTAGTAAGTCAGTGTGGTCACTAGGAACATGCTACAACCTTCGGATAGTAAAAAATCCCTTTGGTGAATTAATGTAATTTTATTCTAAAAATATTAATGTACATTATGTACAGTGAGGCAGGTTTCCTAAATACAATCATTATAATGCACTTTTTATTGTTGCTAAAGTACAATCAATAGCATTAGAACACATAATGTGAGAGAGATTTGCTGGTACATTTGTACTTTGCAAAAATGTAGTTGTCTGTTTGCACACAATGGAAAAAAAAATAACTTTTTAGACGGTCCCTATCTTTTTTACCACACACATTGAATGTTCAACTGAATTTGTTTGCCATTAAAACAATATTTGCCCATTTTGATCGATTGTGGAGAGTGTTGTAGTTCACCATCTTTGTCCTAAAGATCATGTAGCTGCTTTTATTTTGCAAAAATGTGCTTTATTGCGCTTGTTATTGAGACAGTTTTTAAGCAAAAAAGTGCAAATGTGCGAATATAAAACCAACTTTACCTAAGTAATTAATCAGAAGGTGAGCTGGATTGTCCATCAGTCTTTGAGAAGTTGAAGAGCAACATTACTGCACGTCTACACCGTATTTGTATTAATACTGTCAAGAACTTCTCTCTTCCGGGGTGGAATGGGGCCTTTTGAGTTTATATCCACGTTAATATGATCATGTGAAGTTTTAGTGGTGTTTTACAAAGCTCATATATGTTCTCTCTGCTAGATTTATATATGCTGATATACGCCGGCTAGATATCACTGGTTTCCAGCATGAATGACTATTTGCTTCCTAGAGGTGATCTTTTTACTTTATGAGAGTTTTTTTGCCATAATATTTTTGTTATAATGCCATATGTAACAACATGAACCAAATATTCATTGTAACAGCATATACCATGACAACAATAAGTGTAATTTGGTGTAAAAATGCCCCAAATATTATATATATCGTGATTAATCGGATCTAACATAAAAGTTTGTGTGTGTGTGTATATATATATATATGTATATATATATATACACACACACACACACAAACTTTTTGTTAGATCCGATTAATTGATTTGACCGCATAAAAAAAAAAAAAAAATATATATATACATATATAATATTTTATTGAACAATAACACCAAAAACTGATTATTAAAAGGTACTATTTTTTTTATCTAACCAACTATAATATACATTTTGTGTCATACATTTGTTTTGTTTTTATGAGTGTAATCAGTACATTTAAAATAATTATCATTCTGGCCAATTATGTTTTTTGTTTTGTTTTTTTAATAAAACAAATTTAAATGAATATGACCTATAAAAGCACATTAAATACAAAAGCTGCTGTAAATAATGCACAGAATATCATCATCATAACACTATAAATGATCTGCTAGAATACACACAAGCAAAGGAATGAAATAGACTTATCCTATATCCATAGTTCATCCTGAATCCGATCTTGGATCCTACATAAGCAACTTGGCATTTTATCGTATGTCCTTTAGGTAAGAAAAGAAAGAAATGTGAATGCTGTTCTCCATGATGATGATTGCACTGGTGTTTCAGACATGGACGACTCCAGCGAGGCTTATTTATGCATTAATGATCCCAACGGAAACTGTTCCGAATCCCACGCTGTCCTGGATCCGGTGGAGGAGGAGGAGGAGGAGAAGTTCAGGAGGAAGCTGAAGTATTTCTTCATGAACCCCTGTGACAAATACACCGCTCGCAGAAGAAAACCCTGGAAACTGATCCTGCAGGTCCTTAAAATCGCTGTGGTCACCATTCAGGTACTGTAGGAGAGTCACACTCAGGTACTGTAGGAGAGTCACACTCAGGTACTGTAGGAGAGTCACACTCAGGTACTGTAGGAGAGTCACACTCAGGTACTGTAGGAGAGTCACACTCAGGTACTGTAGGAGAGTCACACTCAGGTACTGTAGGAGAGTCACACTCAGGTACTGTAGGAGAGTCACACTCAGGTACTGTAGGAGAGTCACACTCAGGTACTGTAGGAGAGTCACACTCAGGTACTGTAGGAGAGTCACACTCAGGTACTGTAGGAGAGTCACACTCAGGTACTGTAGGAGAGTCACACTCAGGTACTGTAGGAGAGTCACACTCAGGTACTGTAGGAGAGTCACACTCAGGTACTGTAGGAGAGTCACACTCAGGTACTGTAGGAGAGTCACACTCAGGTACTGTAGGGTCTCAGTAATCAGATGGTGGTTCAGTTTAAGGAGGAGAACCTCATGACGTTCAGGCATCTGTTCCTGAAGAACTTCAGCAGGAGCAGCGCGAACACACACGCCGTTTACACACAGCACGACGTCTACACACACATCACGTACACCGTGGAGCAGGTGAGAATATACAAATGTTTATGTTTAGAAGTTGCCAAAAGAAAAAGATGCAAAAATGTGTTTTTTTTTATATACATTTATACTTCAATGTTGCCAAAAGATGGGAAAAAATGTATTTTAAATTGCATGCCATATAGTGTATAAATATTTATATTTTAAAGTGTACAAAAGATTAGATAAAATTGCGCAGATGTATTTAAATTGCATGACGTATATAAATATTAATATTTCAAATTGCACAAACCAAACAAAAATTTATTTTAAATTGCATGCCATACATTATATTCATATTTATATTTAGAAGTTGCAAAAGAAAAAGCAAAATATTATTTTTAGAGTTGCCAAAAGATGCATAAGTGTTTTTTAAATTGCATGCCATATAAGTGTATAAATATTGAAATATAAGATTAAATAAAAATTACACAGATGTATTTCAATTACATGCCGTATAAAATATTTATACTTAAATGTTGCCAAAAGATGGAAAATAATGTATTTTAAATTGCATGCCATACATTATATAAATATTTATATTTAGAAGTTGCAAAAGAAAAAGAAGCAAAAACGTATTTTAAATTGCATGCCATATATAAGTATTTTTTTTGAGTTGCCAAAAGATGCAAAAAATAGATTATAAATGTATATGTAGCCTAAATATAAGTTATATTTTAAAGTGCATTTAAAAAGATTAGATTAAATTGCAAAAAATGCATTTTAAATTGGATTCCATGTAAATATTATTATTATATATATATATATATAATTATTTGTGTGTGTAGATCCTTGATATCAAGTCAAGCTTAAACAAATGCATCTTTCACACTGGCCTCAAGTTCAAGATTCTCCAAAAAAAAATCATAAAATCATATTTGGTAAATTTTCCCCCCTTGCAGTTTCTAATGTTGCCGAGCATAACAGTGGGCAACCATGAGTATGAGAAGAGCGGTGAGGTCTACACTCCTCTCAGCATCTGTCAGCAGTTCTACCACAACGGCAGCCTCTCTCCAGCCAACGAGAGCTTCCACATCGACACTCATGTGGATGAAGGTGTGTGTGTGTGTGTGTGTGTGTGTGTGTCGTGACGAGAAGGTGCTCAAACACCTTCACATGTACAGAACCAATCCTGCGTCTTCTGTTGGTTTCTTCCAGAGTGTTCTCTGATTTACCCACGACAGCCCCTCTAAACTCTCACCGCAAACCCACTCAACTTCACTCTGCACTTCGAGAGGTATCGCCTCTAGAGAAAACATGTCGAATGCAGGGTTGTTGTTATTAACTGAAACCAAAACTAAACCAAAATAAATATATATATATATACTGTATATATTTTCAGTATTTGAAATAAAATACAATAAACTTCTTTTATTTCCACTAGCTGCCAAGGCAACATCTCTATTTTTTGTTTAAAATAACTAAAACTTAATAAAAACTTATTAAATATCAAAATATTTACAAACTATAATAGTATATCAGTGATACTTTGTGATTTTGTAGTGTACTAGTATATTGTATATCTTGTATATTATATTTTGAATATTGTATGTTCAGTTTATTGTTTTAATGTTTTTTTTAGTACGTTTAATGTTTAATTTTTAATGTTATTTTTATGCATTTACTTTTTACTTTTACATCGTATCCTTTTCTGTGTAATGCACTTTTAGAAGTAACATTTAAGGGCGCTATATAAAATAGTTTACATTTACAATTGTATTACATCAAATATGTATGTAAATATTACCCATACTTTTGTACAGATCTTTAGAAAAAGCCCAAATGTAAGTTTGTTGAGTCAGTGTGTGTGTTTTTGCATTCATCAGGTTGTTGGCAGTGACTGTAAAGTTCACTCTGAAATCCATTAACCAGGTGTTCCTAATAATCCTTTAGGTGAGTGTATATATATAATTATTTGTGTGTGTAGATCCTTGATGGATGTCAAGTCAAGCTTAAACAAATGCATCTTTCACACTGGTTAAAGGTCTTAAAAGGTCATTTTTCCCCCCTTGCAGTTTCTAATGTTGCCGAGCATAACGGTGGGCAACCATGAGTATGAGAAGAGCGGTGAGGTCTACACTCCTCTCAGCATCTGTCAGCAGTTCTACCACAACGGCAGCCTCTCACCAGCCAACGAGAGCTTCCACATCGACACTCATGTGGATGAAGGTGTGTGTGTGTGTGTGTGTGTGTGTGTGTCGTGACGAGAAGGTGCTCAAACACCTTCACATGTACAGAACCAATCCTGCGTCTTCTGTTGGTTTCTTCCAGAGTGTTCTCTGATTTACCCACGACAGCCCTTCTCAACTCTCACAGCAAACCCACTCAACTTCACTCTGCACTTCGAGAGGTATCGCCTCTAGAGAAAACATGTCGAATGCAGGGTTGTTGTTATTAACTGAAACCAAAACTAAACCAAAATAAATATATATATATATACTGTATATATTTTCAGTATTTGAAATAAAATACAATAAACTTCTTTTATTTCCACTAGCTGCCAAGGCAACATCTCTATTTTTTGTTTAAAATAACTAAAACTTAATAAAAACTTATTAAATATCAAAATATTTACAAACTATAATAGTATATCAGTGATACTTTGTGATTTTGTAGTGTACTAGTATATTGTATATCTTGTATATTATATTTTGAATATTGTATGTTCAGTTTATTGTTTTAATGTTTTTTTTAGTACGTTTAATGTTTAATTTTTAATGTTATTTTTATGCATTTACTTTTTACTTTTACATCGTATCCTTTTCTGTGTAATGCACTTTAGAAGTAACATTTAAGGGCGCTATATAAAATAGTTTACATTTACAATTGTATTACATCAAATATGTATGTAAATATTACCCATACTTTTGTACAGATCTTTAGAAAAAGCCAAATGTAAGTTTGTTGAGTCAGTGTGTGTGTTTTTGCATTCATCAGGTTGTTGGCAGTGACTGTAAAGTTCACTCTGAAATCCATTAACCTGGAGACGGTTCAGTATCACGAGCTTCCAGACTGTTACGTCTTCAACATTGTGGTATGTCACATGACCTTTCAGTTATTATGACATTATTGCTCATCTTCGAGGCACAGTCAGCAAGTGTTTATCAAAGTGCTGTACACACACATATCTATGGAAGCTTGTTTCCGCCACAGAGTGAAAAATAAAAAAGGTAATTGCGACTTTTTAATCTCACAATTCTGACTTTTTCTCTCAGAAATGCGTGATATAAAGTCGCAATTGCAGGTTATAAAGTCAGAATTACGTGATATAAAGTTGCAATTGTGTGTTATAAAGTCAGAATTATGAGATATAAACTCGCAATTGCGAGAAATATACTTGAAATTCGGACTTTTTCGGACTGAATTGCATGTTTATATCTCGCAATTCTGACTTTATAATACGCAATTGCGTGTTATAAAGTCAGAATTGTGAGATAGAAACTATTCTGAGGTAAAAAAAAAAAAAAGTCCATCTTTTTTCCCCCTTAGAATTGGACTTTAATTCTGAGAAAAGATGTCAGATATAATAGATGCGAGATATAAACTCGCAATTATGTGTTATAAAGTCAGAATTGTGAGATATAAAGTCAGAATTGCGTGAAATAAAGTCAGAATTGCGTGAAATAAAGTCGCTATTGCGAGAAGAAAAGTCAGAATTCTGACTTTATATCTCGCAATTCTGACTTTATATCTCAAAATTCTGACTTTATAAGATGCAATTGCGACTTTATTTAACGCAATTCTGACTTTATATCTCGCAATTCTGACTTTATTTCTCATAAATGACTATAAACTCGTAATTGTGAGATATAAAGTCGCAATTATCTTTTAAAATGTTTAATTGTGTGGCGGAAACAAGCTTCCATAGAAAACAGCTGTTTTACAGTGTAATAGAATTTCTTGATCGCTTAAACACATTTCTTGAAATTATGACTCCTTTTCTCGAACCTCTAAACACAAATCCATAACTTCTCACCCATTTCCCCATACTTCCTATTTTCTCTATCTACTCAAAACCAAACTTTGCCCTCAAACACACACACACACACACACACACACACTACAACACAGTCGTACACACTAGCGAGATCAATTCAAAACACTGTAATAAAAACCTCCGTTTGTCAATCAGGAATCATTCTACAGCTCAGTGTCTAATACAGTATACAACATCAAAACAGCGGTGCAGATACAGGGAAATTCAACAATAAGCTTTAAGAAAAGTGTATTATCATGACACTACTGTAAAGAGATCTTGCTAGTAGATGAAAAGTACTAGAAAAGTTCAAATACCAAATTATTGAACATGAACTTGGTTTGCAATACAATAGAGTATACTGTAAATTACAGTACAGTAAAAAATAAATAGATAAATTCAGCATCCTCGGCCAGATTGTATTACAGTACTGATAATGATCATATTTGCCATAGAATAACAGTTTTTAGTCTTCTGAAAAGTAGTCGTCTCTCAGTTCTGCAGATCTACAGTAGTCGTCTCTCAGTTCTGCAGATCTACAGTCGCCCTCCCTCAGTGCGGCAGATCTACAGTAGTCGTCTCTCAGTTCTGCAGATCTACAGTAGTCGTCTCTCAGTTCTGCAGATCTACAGTAGTCGTCTCTCAGTTCTGCAGATCTACAGTAGTCGTCTCTCAGTTCTGCAGATCTACAGTAGTCGTCTCTCAGTTCTGCAGATCTACAGTAGTCCTCTCTCAGTTCTGCAGATCTACAGTAGTCGTCTCTCAGTTCTGCAGATCTACAGTAGTCGTCTCTCAGTTCTGCAGATCTACAGTAGTCGTCTCTCAGTTCTGCAGATATACAGTACGTGTAAGAAGTTCTTGGCTGCAAATCAGTTTGGCAATTATGAGTTGTAGAGAGTACAACATGTGTTATTACTGTACACCGAAGAGTGAAAGTTCTCTCATCTAAATACTGTAATTATACTGTATGTGTAAGTAAACCCTGTAGATCAACTTCCCTCATGTCATTCCTGCACAAGAACATTGTCAACTATAATGCTTTGTATTTCATCAGGAACAAATGCCCTTTGACCCTGTCCCCGTCCCCGTCCCCTTCGTTTTTCTTTTCCCCTCCTCTTGCTCTTTCTCTCCCACCTGTATTCATTTTCTAAAGCACATAATCATATTTGGCCCTATTTATAATAATCTGAGATTCTGATTGGTTTGTCATTTAGTTTTTCTACTTAATGTTTAAATGTGTGCTCTTAGAGTTCACATTGTGACACTTGAGTTCACATGGGTCAATTTTTTTAAATTGAGATCTATACATCACATGAAAGCTGAATAAATAAGCTTTCCATTGATGTATGGTTTGTTAGGATAGGACAATATTTGGCTGAGATACACCTATTGAACATCTGGAATCTGAGGGGGCAAACAAATCGAAACACTGAGAAAATCTCCTTTAAAGTTGTTCATTTATGTTCATGATTTTGCTGCATTCACTCACACAAATACATGTTTTATATATTTACATTTACAATATAAACATTCATTAATATTAACAGATGCAACTTAGTAAATGTTAATATTAACGTTAAGATTAATAAATGCTTCAGAAGTATTGATCATTGTTATTTTAACCGTACTGTAAAGTGCTATTAAATGTAAATATTCACCACTAATTGCTCTTAACAAAAAACTACAAACTACACAAGGTAAAAATCAACTAAAATAAAACGTAATGGGTAATTTGTGTAGATTTAACTCCTTAACTGCTGAAGACGCTGGCGTTCTTAGAACACGTCACAAGATTAAGTCTTCGTAACATTACAACTTAAGTGTTTTTACTACTCAAAAGCCCAATTACAGTCATTTAAATATGATCTCAGCAGGAGATGATGCCATTTTTCTTAATAATATACAATACTACGATAGATTTCAATACAGCGCTCATGTTGCAAGAAGCAGAAATGTGACCCTGGACCACAAAACCAGTCACATGGGTCAGTTCTCTGAAACTGAGATTTCTACATCATCTGAAAGCTGAATAAATAATCTTTCCAGTGATGTGTGGTTTGTTAGGATATGATAATATTTGGCTGAGATACAACTATTGAACATCTGGCACAAAAATTGAAACATTGAGAAAATCTCCTTTAAAGTTGTTCATTTATGTTCTCGATTGTGCAGCATTCACTCACACACATACATGTTTTATATATTTACAGTAGGAAAAAATATCTTCATGGAACATGATCTTAATATCCTAATGATTTTTGGCATAAAAGAAAAATGGATAATTTTGACCCATATAATGTATTGTTGGCTATTGCCACAGATATTCCCGTGCGACTCGAGACTGGAGACGTGATCCAGGGTCACACATTTTGTGTTTGTGTTTTCTGAATGAGAATCTGTGCAAAATGAGGACATTTTTGTGTAGAGTTTTGCAGAAAAATGGGAACGTGTGTGAAAATAGGTGAAACGTCTTGAAAAACATGTCTTTGTTTTGGAGAACTGAATGAACGGTTTGGGAAATTGGGCCAACTACACCAGTTATAGTGTGTTAGCAATCGAGAAAAACTGTAATATTTCACAGTATTTCTGTTTTTGACTGTAATATTTTTAATCGAAAGCAGCTTTGTTGAGCATAACAGACTTCTTTTAAAAACTTAAATTCTTAATGATTCCGATCGTTTGAACTCTAGTATAAATAAAAATAAAGCGCTATAAACGTCTGGTTTTTTTGTGTGTGTGTGTGTGTGTGTGTTTTCTTTTTTTAATGAGCAGATCACCTTTGACAACAAGCCTCACAGTGGGAGAATCGGGATTGAGCTGGACAACGATGTGCAGATCAATGAATGCAGTGACTGGACCGTGACTGGTGCATGTGAGTCTTTCCCATGATTCTCCACTGTTTACAAAGATTCATTTCTGTTGTGCAAAACACTTAAACTCATTTATTAAAAGGAAAAGTTTGTATTTAGCATTTAAGAAAGTATTCCTATGAAACGTAGAGCAGACTTTGAGAAAATGTGATTTGGACAGTCTCAGACACTTCAGCTTTAATAATCACTTGATTATTTTGACACAGTGATTAAAAGATTAACCGGATGGAAAAAGTTAAAGATGATGTTGGGCTGGAATGTTTTCATGAAAAATGAACATTCGCTCCAACCAATCAAGTTTAATGTAAAATTCCTTCGATTTTGATAAAAGAAATCTACCTAAGATATTGTCATCTTTAAGACTCCACATATGAATAGATTGAATATAATAAAGAGATATCATCATATTCCCCAGTTTATTGATTATTGCATTAAGATTTACAAACTTTTTTGTATTACAAGTTTTCTGAAATGTTTAAATGTGCAAATGATGCATTAACTAGTGAAATATGCACTAAATGCATACATTTCCAGAACATTAATCTGAACATTGGATCAAAATTCTTGTTTGATTTTGTTGACATATTAGAGTTAAAGGATTTTACTGAGGGGATTTTGGATATCTTTTTTTATCACTCCATAAATCCGAAAATACTGTCAACAAACAAAAAAAGAAACATTTTCACCATGTTTTAGGAATAAAATGTTACATAAATCAGTGTGAGTGATATATGAACAAACCCCTCAGTAAAAACCTTCAGAATATAGACAGGAATAAACCTGTAAATGTTGGTGTGTGTAACTGCAGCTGAAGTGGAGGACAAACTCTTTAAAGATGTGTAGCGTAATCGAAATCTACAGATATAAATAGAAAAAGTGCAATAAATTAAACACTTAAATGTGTATTTTGGATGTTTTCTGTCCACTGGTCTGAAACACCACGATATGAAGAGTGTTTACGCACTTCAGACTGATTTTAATGGATGTTTTTGTCTGTAGCCGCGAGGGACATGTACATTATGGTTCTGTTTGACGTAATGGTGATTCTGATTCTGCTACTGTCGCTGCTTCTCTGCACACGCTCGGTGAAAGCTGGAGTCCTGCTGCAGTTCGTGAGTTACAACCAAACCACTTACCATCAAACACACCAAACACATGCTTTTCTTACTCAGGGTTTCTGTCTTGTTTCCAGTCCAAATATCAGACATTTCTTAAATCAAGATGCATTTACTAAAGTAGTGAAATAACATTAGATATTATGTCCTGTTTTCTGGGGGAATAAATAAAATTAAGTGAGTTTTTGCTTAAAACAAGCAAAATGATCTGCCAATGGGGTCAGAAAAATATATTTCTGTTTGAATTAAGATAATTTTTCTGACCCCATTGGCAGATCATTTTGCTTTTTTTAAGCATCAACTCACTTAATTTTGATTAATTCCCCAGAAAACCGGACATAATATCTTATATCATTTTACATATCTAGTAAATGCATCTTGATTTAAGAGTTTTTAGATATTTGGACTGGAAACAAGACAAGAATACTAGTATTGCAGTGTGTGTGTCTGAATGTCTGAGCTGCTGTTTTCTGTGCAATGAAAGTGGAGAAGTTTTATATGGTCAAGCTCTAAAAAGGACAAAAACTCTCCATAAAGTGTCATAAAAGTTTATATTCCTAGTCATGCTATGTTTTCTCTGAGGGACTCTGAATATAGGGCACACACAAAAAAAAATGATGATGCGTATTTGTCAATCATACATGAATGATTTCTGTAATAGCACTAATAAACTGAAAGTGTTTTAAATCCACTAAAAGCAGTGTATTTATCATCACTAAATCCAGTTTATTTCAATCTCATACATTTCAACTACTTAAATGTTGCTTGAATATCCACACATTGTGAAAACAATTACTTTTATTTATCCTGGATAAATAGAATTTTCTCAATTACTAGATTTATGCAGATTTCTAAGCCATTTGAAAATATGATTTAAATAGAATCAAATATATGTAAATAATAAACTATGGCATGATTTGTTTGAGTGTTGAAATGGTACTGGTTTCATTTATAAAAAATGCATCTCATTAAATTTGTTTATTTTAAAACTCCAAATGAATGGAATTATTATTATTATTATTATTATATGCATTTCAAATTAATTGTAATTCTAGGTCTTAATATTTTTTTGAGGCCATGGAGAACTTTTATGATCATTTTTATTTGTAGAGCATCCAAATTCGGACAGTAATGGCATGTTGATCTGTTCTTCAGGAATACGCAGCGTTCTTCTCCCGTCGTCACAGCAAGGCGTGTCCTTCTCCGAGCGTATGGAGTTCATTAGCGGCTGGTATATCCTCATCATCATTAGTGAGTCCTCACCATCACAGGCTCTCTGCTGAAGATCATCATCCAGCTCAAGGTGAGAAACCATCCCGAACGGCCTTTTGTGTTAAAGAAACATGTCTAAACGGGCAGATTTGGGGTCAGTAAGATTTTGTTTTAAAGAAATTAATACTTTTATTCAGCAAGGATGCATTAAATTGAGCAAAAGTGACAGTAAAGACGTTTATAAAGTTCTACAAGATTTCCATTTTAAATAAACGCTGTTCTTTTGAACTTTATATTCATCAAAGAATCCAGGAAAATAAAATGCATCACGGTTTCCACCAAAAATATGAGCTGTTTTCAACACTGATAATAATCATAAATGTTTCTTGAGCATCAAATCATCATATTAGAGTGATTTGTGAAGGATCATGTGACACTGAAGACTGGAGTAATGATGCTGAAAATTCAGCTTTGATCACAGGAATAAATTACACTTTACTAGATATTCACATAGAAAACAGATGATTTACATTATAATAATATTT
>FLSR01000711.1:177329-197953 GCA_900092035.1 Leuciscus waleckii
GCTTGCAGAGACTCCGCCCACACTCTCTTCTGATTGGCTGTGATTTTGGATTGATTTGTTTATGAGTGCAGTGAGCTTGTAGAGAGACTCCGCCCACACTCTCTTCTGATTGGCTGTGATTTTGGATTGATTTGGTTGTAAGTGTAGTGTGCTTGCAGAGAGACTCCGCCCACACTCTTTTCTGATTGGCTGTGATTTTTGGATTGATTCAGTTTCGAGTGCAGTGCGTTTGCAGAGACTCCGCCCACTCACTCTTCTGATTGGCTGTACTTTTTTGATTGTTTTTTCGCTGAAATCTTTTATCACATCGCATGCTTTATGCAAATGAGCTCAGTTGTGATTGGTTTAAATGCTTTCTTACTATATTATGCTATTTCATGTTTTTTGAGTCCAAACTGAACGTGCGACTGATTGTTCAGTAATTTGTGTTTAGCATCAGGGTTTGGACGGAGAGCCCGTGTCAGATCTTCAGGCGTTCATCATGCAGTGTAAAGATCTTCCAGAATCAGGACGCTTCAGTGTGAACGAGACCAGGTTCCTGATGTGCTGCTGCTCACACAGGTGAACACACACACACATCGTCTATCCACATGGGAAATAGTTTGAAATTATGATTGACAATTGTTTGCAAAAGTCATCATTAACATCATTACCCTCATCCTTCCCTCGCGGGTCAAAATGACCCGAAGCCCTAAAATTATACTTACATTTTTTTTTTTTTTTGCAGAAAGATTATTTTATTTCATTTTGATTTTATTAAAAACAAATTAATGCACATTTTTTGGGAGATTTTTTTGTTTGTTATTTTATTTACTTTTAAATGACTAGATTTTATCAATAAATAAATCGTAATTTAAGCACATTCCTCACACTCTTTCAACTTAAATTCAAAATAACTCACAATTTCATGCATAACCCTTTTAATCCAGCTCAAAATATCTTACATTGTGTGTCTTTGTCGACCTCTTGTGGAAGAATAATAATATAAGATGATATTTCATGACTCTAGATGTGCTTATAGCTCTATATGAGTAAATGAGCTGTTCCGCTGGGTCCTAAAGTCAGTTTCTTCAGTCTGCATTCAGATACACATCTAGACATTATACAATCATTTTTTGGTAAAGTTTTAGTTTGAATTTTGAGCATTTTTATGTTTTTCTATGTAAACTGAAGCGTCCTTCGGATGAGACGTAAAACCGAGGTCCTGACTCTCTGTGGTCATTAAAAATCCCATGGCACTTCTCGTAAAGAGTAGGGGTGTAACCCCGGTGTCCTGGCCACATTCCACCCATTGGCCCTTACCAATCATGGACTCCTAATAATCCCCTTCCATTGAATTGGCTCCATCACTCTCTCTCCACCTATAGCTGGTGTGTGGTGAGCGCACTGGCGCCGTTGTACTGTGGCTGCCGTCGCATCATCCAAGTGGATGCTGCACACTGGTGGTGGTTGAGGAGAGATCCCCAGATATGATTGTAAAGCGCTTTGGGTGTACAGTAGTACATATGAAAGCGCTATATAAATGCCTCATTCATTCATTCATTCATTCATTCATTCATTCATTCATTCATTCATTCATTCATTCATTCATTCATTCATTCATTCATTCATTCATTCATTCATTCATTCATTCATTCATTCATTCATTCATTCATTCATTCATTCATTCATTCATTCATTCATTCATTCATTCATTCATTCATTCATTCATTCATTCATTCATTCATTCATTCATTCATTCATTCATTCATTCATTCATTCATTCATTCATTCATTCAACAAATTTGCAGCTTTGAACAAGTCGTGAGAGTCAATGATTCAATGGCCCATTCATAAATACAACCACTTATGACTCACTCATAAAGACAGTGTCTTACCGCCACAGAGAAAGAGAAAGTAAAAATAAGTTTACATAGTTTACATACGCTTGATTTTTAAAAAGAGCATAACATAACAAGCATCTTAAACAAGAATTTTCATGTATTAATCGCTTTTTTATTGCCAGTGTGTGAACAGCTTGTAACGAAAATTAAAAAACGAGACCTTCCTGTACAAAGCCTGTATTCTGATTTGTATATTAAGGACTCATCAGGAAAATCAAAAGCATGTGTCGTGTACGCTCCTGAGAGGCTCTCTACCGTTCAGTGACACATGAAACTAATGCTTATACAATGTCAGGATAAGAGCCGTTCTGTGCTGTAATGTCAATGTGTCGCGCAAAGAAAAGAGATTCATTCAAACTATAATCTAACATAGTCAGATCTATATAGTTTATAGTCTCAAATATACTTTATAATCAAACTATCATAACAGTGTGATTTTAATGAGCTCATCTGTCGACGGTGAATCTCAGAGCTGCTGAATATATATATATTATAAATGATTTATCGGTGCACATCATTATTGTGTTAAATTCATGTTCCTGGTAATCTTGAATTGGAATAACAGTGACATCTCTTCTCTTCTCTGATGATGTGGGCGGGGCAACCTGTCACTCATATGATATCCACCAATGGCAAACCACAACCATTCAATCAATTCTCAACAGACAAAATCAAGCCCCACCCACATTTGTTCTTGTTCCAAAAAAAAACTTAAGTCCCAAAAATAGTCTTCATTTTCTTGAAGTAATATATTTTTTATTTTGTTTTGGGGTGAATGTTTTCATGAGACTTGTACAAGTTCACACACACCTCAGCGTATTCAGCAGGGCAGGGGCAAGTGCTGTCGGCTTTCCCCGAAATCAGCTCCGGCAGCGTAGGACACCAGCCACACTCCAGAGAGCCGTCATCCACCTGACACACACACACAAACACACACAGACACACACACACACACACACGTTATTTGTCAATAGCTGGGATCAGACGATCAGTCAATAATCAGACAGACGTTTACACACATGCTCACCGGCACAGGATCATTCCGGGTCGCAATCTCCAATAAGATTATTGAATAGCTACAAATGAAAACATTGAAAATCTGTTATGATACTGTGTGTGTGAGTTTAAAGGATGTGTGTTAGTGTGTGTTTACCTGAACACGTCTCCGGCCAGCGTGGGCTCCTGGCTGCCGCTCTGGGCTTCAGGTGGAGTGTAAACCTCCTTCAGTCTCTGCTGGTACGTGGTGAGCGGCTCAGCGCAGTCCTCGCGCCGGAAAACCCACAGACAGTAATCTGCTCAAAGCACAGGTGAGTACAGACAGCACAGGTGAGTTACAGGTCGGCACAAGTGTTACAGACGGCACAGGTGAGTTACAGACGGCACAGGTGAGTTACAGACGGCACAGGTGAGTTACAGACGGCACAGGTGAGTTACAGACGGCACAGGTGAGTTACAGACGGCACAGGTGAGTTACAGACGGCACAGGTGAGTTACAGACGGCACAGGTGAGTTACAGACGGCACAGGTGAGTTACAGACGGCACAGGTGAGTTACAGACGGCACAGGTGAGTTACAGACGGCACAGGTGAGTTACAGACGGCACAGGTAAGTTACAGACGGCACAGGTGAGTTACAGACGGCACAGGTGAGTTACAGACGGCGCATGCGCCGTACCTGTAATCTTACAGACCCAGCGGTCGTCGATCACGCAGTTTGCTGATTTCAGCCGCCCGTGGCAGATCTTAAACTGATGCAGGTACGACATGCCACGAGCGATGTCTGTCGCAAAGGAGAACCTGCAAACACACACAGACTTACATTTGTTATTTTATATATGTGTTGTTTTGTGTGTGTGAGTGCGTGGACGTGTGCGTGCGTGTGTGTGAGTGAGTGTGTGTGTACCTGAAGCCCCAGTTTAAAGGAATCTCGTCGTTCAGCAGGACGTCGTTCAGGCTTCCTTTAGGGCAATACTCTGTTATTATGACGATGTTGGGAAGCTCCACACAACCTCCAAAGAACTTACAGAGGTTCGGATGGTCCAGTTCCCTGAAGACAAACACACACACCTGGATCACACTGATGACCGTAACGAGGAGGACGATCATGATGTGGTGTAGGGTCATTCTCACCTGACTTGCTTCACCTCTTGACGAATCGTCTTCGAGAGAGAAAATGTTTTTGTTTTTATTTTCTTGATGGCAACGGTTCGTCCATCACTGAAAAGATTAACAGAATTAATAACATTATGTATTTCAAAAGTTTCAGTTTGTTTTTAAGGAATTAACACTTATTCAGCAAGGACGCATAAAATTGGTCAAATGTGACATTTAAATGTTACAAAAGGTTATGTTTCAAATAATTGTTCTATTCATCAAAGAATCCTGAAAAATAAAATGTATCACAATTTCCACACAAATATGAAGCGCATTCAGCTTTGATCACAGGAATAAATTAAACTTTACTATATGTTCACATAGAAAACAGCTGATTTACTGTATTTTTGATCAAATAAATGCAGCCTTGGAGAGCAGAAGTGACTATTTCAAAAACATCTTAGAGACTATTTCAAAAACATTAAAAATCTCACAGAGCCCAAACTTGCATACGTTATGTGTGTGTATGAACTCACTAGATGCCGGTGTGTGTGTAGAGCTGTTTGCGTGTTGTGGGGACGCCGGTGTAGGAGCTCAGGCCCGTCACACAGCTCGCGTTAGAGTCGCTGTTCGCCGCCGGGACGCTCATGATGCTGCCCATGGTCGCCCGGGCAACGTAATCTGAACACACACACACACACACACACAGTCACACATTAGACACTGAAACAAACATGCACACAAACCTACACACACTTAAACAAATGCACAGACATACACACACAGACACACAAACTCACACACATTTACAGACTCACACACACATTTACAGACACACTCACACACATTTACAGACACATACTCACACACACATTTACAGACACACACTCACACAGACACACATTTGCACTCACACACACATTTACGGACACACACACACACTTTACAGACACATACTCGCAGACTCACACATATACAGACACACACTCACTCACACACACACACTTGGATTCTCACTCACCTTGTTTAATGTGATTGAAGTCGAGATCCAGCTCTCATCCCACAAGAGTTTCTGTTTCTGATATTTAAACCACTGCACACACACACACACACACACGTCATCATTATCATACTAGCAGTAAATGTTTCAAACCAGACAAAGCCGCATATAAGATTCTGTGTATATATATATGTGTGTGTGAGTGTGTGTATGCAATATATATTATGAGAAAATTCAAGTGTTGAAAGTGATGCACCGATCATGATTTTTCATGGCTGATTCAGATTTTTTTTTTTACTAGCAAATCGGCCAATTCTGATACCAGTTGCCGATTCTTTCTTTGTTTAAGCAATTTTATTTGTTGTTAGTTTGCTCTAATACAGGAAAACTGGCCTTAAACATATCTGCAGCCATTTGAAATTAGAGGCAACCACTGCATTCACTACATAACACACACCTGCGCCAAACTACAACAGCATGTGGACTGAATGTCTGGTACAGTGTTTGTTCCACTGCCTGCGTTAAGGCCCTGTTTACAGACTTCATAACACAAATGGCATTTTGGGAAATGATTGCAATGCAGTTTATGTATAAGTCCAGCATAGAGATCGGCCAAAATAAATCTAAAAAACGATTGCCGATTACTTGGGTGTTGCAATGCGGTTTCTAGGGTACTCTGGGTTGTTGCTAGGGTGTTGCTATGCTGTTTCTAAAGTACATGGGGTGGTTGCTAGGGTGTCGCTATGTGGTTGCTATGGTACTTGTGGTTGCTATGCGGTTGCTCGGGTATTCTGAGTGGTTGCTAGGGGTTTGCTATGCGGTTGCTAGGGTACTCTGGGTGGTTGTTATGGTGTTCTGGGTGGTTGCTACGTGGCTATGAGATAGATAGATACATAGATAGATAGATAGATAGATAGATAGATAGATAGATAGATTGAACTGAATATTTTGAGCGTCAAACTTTGTGTTAAATCTTTGTACAGTTTCTCTGCATGTATTCTATGCTCTTTATGTGTGTGTGTGCACACACCATGGCACTGGTGACGAAGCTGATGATGATGAAGGTGACGGTGAGGCCGATGGAAGCTCGTACAGCAGAACTCAGAGGACAGTCGCCACAGTCAGCGGGACACGTCGAGCAGCTCTCCTCTTCCTCACACACACCGTCACCACACACTGAAACACACACACACATCAGAGATCAGGCTCTACATGGACATTAAAGGCTCTGCCAAAGAACCTTTCAAAGATCAGTTCTTCTTAGTGTGAAGAATGATAAAAAAATCTAAAGAAACACTCAATCACACACACTCACTCACTCACTCTCTCACACACACACACACACACACACACACAGATACAGTACTGATGGCGGGCAGGACGGTGCTCTTGGCCTCCAGCGCGACCTGCATGTTTCCCACACGGATGTGAGCGATCAGAGACGTCAATCCCTCGTGGAACAGCACCACCTGAACACAGCGTTACAGATCACAACGCTTTATTTGTGTGTTTGGTACCATGTATCCCATGGGGCAGGAGTGGATGTTGGCATGATGAATGCAGCAGTTTTCTCCATTTGCATCCTTCCAGTTGCTGGGACACTCGTGCTGCTCACAGAAGCGCCGGGCTTCAGCCGGATCTGTGATGGACCTGATGGCGAACACACACACTGCTAGACAACACTCAATCAACACTATACCAGAGGTTCCCATTCAGTCAGTCCCGCTGAACGTCACGTCGATACTAGGCCTGGGAGCCCAATCATCTTAGAGTGGACCTAAACGAGCAGGGGTGTAACGAGACCCTCACGTCACGATTCGATACATATCACGATACTGAACTCACCATACGATATTATTGCGATACTCCAAGATTTATGATAAAAGATTAACAAAAAAAAATAAACAGTTGATATTCAACATTATATATAGTAGTTCAATGTAGGACTGACACTAAAACTCTGAAAACTTCTCACCCAGAAATGTTTATCTTGGGTGAACTATCCACGACACATATTGTTGCATTTTTGTATTACGATATATTGTGTCACGATATATTGTCACACCCCTATAAACGAGCCAATTGATATTAACCAGTGAGATTTGCATGTCGAACACACACATACGGGTATAAATCCGGCTAACTCGCACTCCCTCGTTCATGCTTTGCTTCAGAGCCGAGCGTTTGTGACAGCGATCGCTCATTCCAGTCGTCCTTCATCCGAGTGGATTCCTATGGCAGAGAAACGGCCATTTTAATTGCTAATTAGAGATTATCCTGTCGGATCGTATCCTGCCTTTCATAAGCTCCCGTTCAAGATGCTCACGCAGAATCGTGTCCTCGCATGCGTTCGCCCTCAAGAGTGGTTTGCAGTGTTTAGCCCTATTCAGATGGGACTAGTGTAACATGGAGAGGAGGGGTAAAGTCATAATCACCAGGGGCCGATTGCACCAGTTATAACCGTAACTGGTTATAATCACCAGTAAGTTATAACTTAGCCTAGTTTTGACGTAAATGGACACGAAGTTACGACTTACGCACTTCTAAATATTTTTGAGTTGCACCATTAAACTTAGTTGAAGCGTAACTCTACGTATAAACTAAATATTTACGGCAGCCTCCGATCAGGAGTAACGGTGGGAATAAAATATCAGACAGACTGAACTGCATCAATAAGCTCTTCTTTTACCTGACAGATTTAAATTCTTTAGACATATATGATTATGCTGACATTTACACTCGCTTACATTTTAAAAGAGAGAACATTATGTGAAAAGATTAACGTTACTTTGTTAGCGGCTCTTTAACACGAACCCGAATAAATACCTTTCCAGTACCTATTCAATGCACCAGTTCCAGGAATGAACATGAAACTGTGAATTTTTTTTCTCATAATGTTATTTACCCCTAAGACTCTGTAATCTGTTTACATGGCTTTTAACTCAGTGCCTTTGGAAAGTGCTGTTTTAGTACACTCACTGGGAGTTTATCTCTACCTCTCCGCTATGAATATATTTATTTATAAAATTGTGCATGAGAATCTCACTGCTCTTGCCCTGTTTCTGGGAAACAAAAGAAACCACAAAACAGTCATTTATTCATATTTGTATTTTTTTTAATGTAGCCGTACATCAGTGTAAAAAAAAATAAAAATAAATCAGACCCATGATAAAACATTATGCAAGTCCATGCAAGAGTTGATATATAATCATGTTGTCACGAACATTCAGTTATTTTGATCTTCATGGACTTTTAGTTTGTTTTCTCAGTCACATGTTTTCCTCTGTCTTAGTTTCCCGCCAATCATTAGTTTCTATGGACACTGATTAATCGTCAAAGCTGCTAATCATTTAGTTCATTATCTTTGTCCATTTAAGTTCCTCGTTTTGTATCACTCATTGTCCGGTCACGTTTACGCATAGCGGTTGGTTTCATTGCTTATCTTGTTGGTATTTCCTTCTGAGTGAATTATTAAATGCGTTTTACCTGATCTTCATTTTCATTGTGTGTTCCTTGCAACCGTTAGTGACACATGTACTCATGTACAAAGTGACGGCGAAGTAATTAGGGCATATTTGAATTAAATGAAAATTGTGTAATAATTAATTATTTCAAAACTTCTATTCAGTCATTACTGCTGGAAAAAAAACTGAAATCAAGAACATATACTGGATATTTATTTATAAATCTGCATTTTTGTTTTGTTTTTCCTTCTGTTGGTTTAGAACAGAAAATCAATGTATTGCTAAAAATTCAGAGAAATAATAAAATAAACTAGAATAGGAGAGTTTGTCGAGACAAACTCTGAAAGTTACTTAAATGACAGGGAGGTTTATGTTTGCAGGCTAGCCTGAATGTATACTGTAAGTCTTGTGCAATTTGAATGCTGGGCAGTTTTTATGTGATTTAAAGATTAGAAGGTAAGGTTATTTGCTGTTAGTATATACATTGAGTGGTTCCTATGTTACTAGGAGGTCGCTGAGCAGTTACTAAGGTGTTATGGATGGTTACAAGGAGGTTAAGAGCCAATGAGTGGTGGTTAGGTAGTTGCTAAGGTGTTTTAGGAGGTTGCTATGAAGTTGCCAGGTCGGGAGCCACAGTAGGTAATTGCTGAGGTATTGAAAGTGTCAAGGTCTGTGCGTAGGACATTGCTAGGCAGTGAGTGGTGTCTTGGCTACTAGAAAGTTGCCAGGCAGGGAGTGGATTCTAGTTAGTTGCTTAGATGTTTCATGTGGTTACTAGGAAGTTTCCTGACAATGAGAGGTTGCAATGTAGTTACAAGGGTGTTTTTGGTGGTTGCTTGGGAGTTGCCAAAACGTGAATGATTCCTAGTTAGTAGCTAATGTGTTTCAGGGGGTTACTAGGAAGTTTCCAGGCAATAAGAGGTTGCTAGGTCATTGCTAAGGTGTTTTGGGTGGTTGCTAAGAAGTTGCCAGGCAAATAGGGGTTGCTATGTACTATGATGTTACTCGGATATGAGTGGTTGCTAAATAGTTGCTAAGGTGTTTTGATAGGTTACAATGATGTTGACAGGCAGTGGGTGTTTGTTAGGTAGTTGCTAAGGTGTTTCAGGTGGTTACTAGGAAGTTTCCAGACAATGAGAGGTTGCTAGGGTGTTTTGGGTAGTTGCTATAAGTTGCTAGGCCGTGAATGATTCCTAGGTAGTTGCTAAAGTGTTTCAGGAAGTTGTTTGGAAGTTGTTTCACAGACGTACTTAATCCTATCTGAATGCCATTTTTGTGCTTTTCTCACACAACCTCAGTAAAAATTCCAGGACAAATTACTTTCTGTTTTTCGGCAAACTCAGCGGTCCCCTGAGAAATCTAATCCCGTCCAAATGCTAATGTCTGTGATTGCTATGTTGTATTATCCTAATGCTTCTGTGTTTTTTTTTGTGACCTAGCTGTGCTACCGTTTTCATTTCATTTCAAAATGGTTTCCGAAAATTACACCTACCTGAGCTACCATTTGTGCACCAGTCTTTTCCATACGTTCATTTCATTTCATTTCAACATGAATGTATCAGACAAAAACATTTAATTGTAAAATGAATAAATAGAGCCAAATCGTGTAAACTGTGAAGACTGCCCATTTTAATATCAGTGTCAGGAATCAGTGTCTAGATGTCTCTGCTCACTTATGTGGATGTATTCTAAACAGCTTGTATTAAGTTTATTTGAATAGGGTTTTACTAATTAATAAAAGTTACATCAATAAGTAATTAATAAAAAAAATTAATAAAAACTTCTGTAATAAACATGGAGATGTTAGTTCCGTCCGAATCGGTTACATGAAATTACAGACATCGGGTGATAAGAATTGTAACTCAAATTGCATTTAGAACTCTAGTCCCGTCCGAATAGGGCTAAAGAGTTACATATATAAATATTGGTCTTAACCCACATTTGAACAATAGCTTTGTGTCGTCTTTGTCTAGTGAACATAATAAACAATCCCAAACGTTCCCATGGCTCCTTCTCTCTGATTACACCGCCTCTGTCTCTTTACCTTTTTTTTTATTCCTCCACCCCCTCCATCTTCAGGTCACATGACTATAATGCCTTGTTTGTTCTCTTCCGAATATTCTAGGACTATATGTGATTAAATGTACATGTCAGCATAGCCACACTCTGTCTCTTTTTCTGTGGGGGAAAAATCTGAAAATCTAAAGCCTTTTAACACAACAACATCTCAGCACACACAACCTTAAAGAGTGGCTGAAGATGGCCTACACAAAAACTAACAACTACAACACAAAATGAAGCACATCTCAGTCAACCCAATTAATTTAAAAGAACAAACTAAACCAACTAACCTGTTTTTAGCTATTAAACGTGTCTAGGCATTCTGATTTTGTATTGTGTGCAATGGCCCACGCATGGATTCAAGGACATGTGGTCTTAATTAGAAGCGCCAAATTCTCTAAGATGGAGGCAATAAAAAACACATTCTTCCAACATTTAATGTTTTTCTTTTTCTTTTTTTCTGTTTTCAGTTTTAAAATGAGAATTGGAGATTAGGGGTTTCCTGTGACCCTCCCCAACCCACTTGATGAATGAATGAAAGAAGCGATGGAGACAGTTCACCTTCTCTGTGCCGTGTTTCAAGGAGACTTTTGATGATTGTTGTCAACTACAGCTAACCAGATTAAATGACAGCCTGGGTATCAAAGTTAGCTTTTACCCTTTCCAGGGTTCTTGTTTCCCCTTTCTTGCATTATGATTAAGGCTTGCTGATGATGAAGCTGTTGGGAGAGGCTTCCTAGGGCCATGGCAGACGTGCATGGTGAGAGCTTCACTGTCACTCCATCATTGTTTGACAGAAGCGTGACTGGAGTGTGGCGAGCCCCGAAAACACACTCACAAAACACTCACCAGTCACCTTGAGGTCTCCAGCCTGCTGAGAAACTACCAGTCCTTTTTATTTTATTTTGTTTATTTTTTTAAGATGACACTTTCCCAATGATGACACACAGCCAAAAGTATATGGACATGTCCTTCTGATTAATGGGTTTGGCTAGGCCCTCCATTCCATTTAAGACAAACATAATGCTACTCCATGCAATGACATCTTAGAGCAGTTTTCAAACCTTTTGATGGCAAAACTCTTAAATATGATTATGTCCCTTGCGAAGGGACTCCCTTCTTAATGAGGAGGCTATATGTTTTAATCTTTAATCAAGGCTATATGTTGTTAATCAAATCTAACTTGATTATACATTTTGGCAACACTTTAATTTGATGGTCCCTTTTGAACACTGTTCAAAACTGCATGTCAACTAACTCTCGTTAGAGTATTAGTAGACTGTCTGCTTAATATCTGCTAACTCTTTATTTTGATGCTCCTCAACAGACATTCTACTGACTATAAGTACCTTTGGAACTACATGTCAACTTATTCTAACCCTAACCCTGCCAGTCTTTATTCTAACCTCTACTAAGGCCCTTTCACATCTACCTTGTTTGGTCCGAATCAAAATTACAGGTGTGAAACCTCCCATGGACCACGGTCCGGACAAAAAAAAAAAACAGATGAAATTTGGTCCGATGAAAAGAGGTAGTCTCGGTCCGGATCAAACTGAACAAAGGTTTGGTTCGTTTCTAGTGTGAAAGCATTTTCTGTTTGGTTCGGACTTTCAGACCATTTACAGGAAGTTCCGGTGGTTCCCATGTAGCCTAAACAACTGAAGAAGAATATTTATGTGCAGATCTGTCAGTCCTGCCCCCAGCATTTCTTCTAGCTGATTCACACGCACGCACACACACACACACATTTGTCTTGCGTCCTGCTGACGACGATAAAATGTTCGCACAACGAGGACGTTCATTTGGCGAAGTTGAACTAGCCTCGAGTATAGTTGGTGCTGCAGGTAGTAATGCCATAATAATAAAAGTATAGTGGCAAAGATATGCGTCTATTTATTCATTCTTGTCAGAGTTACATGCCGAATTGACAACATTCTGACGTCAGACGCTTGTCCGTTTACAAACCAATTAATGTCAAGATGCAGCCCACATAGATGATGATGACAGGACGCAAGTACATCATGTAAAGTTCTTTAGTCGCTCGCATAATTGCAATGTGAAATTAAACCAAAACTAACCGAATGTATACAATGTATCAAAACATGAACTTTGGTTCGGAACTTTCAGGTGTGAAAACGCCCTAACACTCTAATGCGAGTTAGTTGACATGTAAGTGCAATATCACTTATTGGCAACAGAATGTGTTAAAGGGACCATCAAAATAAAGTGAAACCAAAATGATAAATGTATTATAAAATGATCTGATTGGAATCTGCTTGGCTGAGAGGCCTTCTAGGAGCAGTATCAGCACTGTTTGTATCACTCCACTTGTCTTTCTAAACTGTCAGCAAAACCCACCATCATTTTTAAAATACTACTGTTGTTGTGTTACAGAATCTAGCTTCAGGAGTTTTTCAGGCAAGAATATAGTTGTTTAACTACAAATCTGCTGTTTATTTATAAAGATAGCAACTATTTGAAAATTTGCTCCGCCGGTTTCGGATTTGTGAGATCCAGGCGATTGCCGGACAGTCAACGCTTATGTACACCCGCCGAGAACAGCCTTATCTCGGCAAGTCCTTCTGACATTTGCTGCTGGCTTTGATGTCTCTGTACTGTTTAGATATAATTTGTTATGGGTATATCTAACGTCCAATCGTTGGTCTCATGAATCTATTATTTGTTCCCGGGGAAATTGTTTTGATGAGGGCAATATGACTCAGCACAGCTGTTTCTATGGCCACATCACAGCCATGCTGATATAGCATGGCATATCACAATCCTGCTCATGTGATGTATAATTTCATTAATATAACATTTATATTATCATAAAAACAAAATATGATATATATATATACTTATACACTGTATATATGTATATATATATATATATATATATAATAAAAATTCTTCTATTTTTTACAGGCTTATTAAAATCCCCACAGATACATGTTCCAACATATAGCGAAAGTCTTCCTAGAATACCGGAAGATGTTAAGCCCCTATAACAAACTATAACATATATATCTATCCATCTATCTATCCATCTATCCATCTATCATCTATCTATCATGCTCTCAGAACTGCTCTGGGAAATACAAACATCCTTACTTCTCTGACCCTTCCAGACCTGATCTGAACTATGGGAATTTTAGTGCTCCATTGCCCGTGGGAACTATGGCCTTGCTGAGGGCACTGGATGACATCACTCAGGGGACATCTGGTTAATGGGCATGTCCTTGTGCCGGCTGGCAGACTCTTTTTTTTATTTTATTTTTTTGCCATGCTCGCTGCAGTTTGTGTTCTCACACAGTTTATGGTAAATAGGCCACAGGGAAAACGGGCGGGGGAATTTATAAACCCCCAACATGCCATACTTAATTTTCCAAAGGCTGATCCTGACAGAGTGATAATCAAGCGTTGCAGTGATTGGAAATATTTCAGCCCGCAGTAGCATTTAATGCAAACGGCTTTAATTTGCACCGATAGGGACTGTAATTGGATTTTGATTGGACATTAATGAAGATGCACACCCTCTGCGACGGACACAGGCAGTCATCTGTTTTTAGGGATGCTCACAGACACTAACAGAACACCCATACTTTCCGGAACAAGATTTAAATTGCCTATGCAGCAATACATAGTCAGCTATTAAACATAAAACCTTCATCCTTTTCCAGCCAAGCCCCATAGACACCAAAACGACTGGACTAGAATTATAAGTCTCACGGTTTTGTGGTGTGTTTAGTATTATGATTGCTCTCATTAAATAGACCGGGGCTTTTGCTCTTTAAGTAATACCCGGCTATTCATTTGTGGGATTTTGCTTCTAGATATTTTGCTTGTGTGTAAACATCTGAATCTGACATATCTGAGGGATTAATTAAGAAATATGGACATCTTGTTAATGAATCAGTTCCAGGAATAAATTGGTAGAGCTTTCAGATTATGTTATGATTAGTTGTTTTTTTTCCTCCCCTTACTTCAAACTGGCTAAGCTGTTCAGGCTAAGTTGTATAAAACGAGGTCAGATGTGATGATGATAGGGGTGATTTTGTGTGTGTGTGTGTGTCTGTGTGTGAAGGGTGACTTTTTCTCTGCTCTTCTAAATGTAGAGGAATGTTAATGAGAAGCAGGCCGTGGTGAAATGCTCCACTCGTCTCATGCTGCTCTCTATTGAGCTTTGCCCTTGTCGCTGTCCCCTATTCATTTATCTCTCTCTTATTCCCACATGAAGCCTTATGCCTGCCTGACCACAAGCAGACTACCGCCACAGCAGTCTGCTTTCACTCACTTTTTCTGTCTTGTTGCATCTACATGTGCATTTTTACCCATGTGTCTAGGTTTACTTTTGATGTGTATGACATGATCACTCATATACCTTATTTTTCCAGTAACTACTTAGCATTTATTAGTTACTGGGTATCGCTTTTGTATAGTAACTGAGGCTTGGGCTTGATCAGTGGTGTAAGTATATAGTCTAAACACAAAAGAGTTGTAACTAGTTTTAAATTGGATGAAACAGCATCAACATTCCCAACAAGACTGATGACGGAAAACAGCAGAAACATTGTGCCATAGATATAGTTAGGAGACTCTAAATCCCCTATTCACCACCATTACAAACATTTAGCCTACCTTGAATGTTCTGTAGTAATATACCATGGTTTGGGCAGAAATGTGGAATATTTATATTGAATACCATGTTATAGTTATTTATATTGCATTAGATTTATTAGGTGGCTAGAGGAATATACTGTATATTTCATTTTTGTTATGAAATTATGGCAGTTTCTTTGTGAAGGTAGGTGTGTGTGTGTGTGTGTACAGTTTTTACTTGTGTTTAGGCATTTTTTATACATGTAGCCATGCATGGTTTTACCTGTGGTTTCCAAGTCTCACTGTCAGAATATTTTCGTTTAAGGCTATAATTATTATAAATACAATAATTCTTACCAATAGCTAAGAAAAATTGCACACCGCTTTAAATGAGTTATTTATAATGGTCTTATAAATCTTCATACTGTTGAGTACCACATTTCCAAGTAAATACAATATTTTTATTTAGGTTTACTTTGGCTTATTTATTGATACTGTTATGTTTAATAAATAATACATAATGTTTCAATAAATAAGCTAAACCCACCGGCCCGCCTCAACTTTTCGATTTAATAATCCGGCCCTCAAATTAAATTAATTGAATAGCCCTGTTGTAGAGTCAAAACCTAAAAAAAAAAAAATTTCTTGCAATAAACATATTTACATGTGTTAGAAACTGAATAATTAACTCTGGACTGTTAAATTATTAAAAATGAATGTGCCTTATGCACTTCAGAGAAGGTTATTATGATATTGGCATTTTAACCATTGTAACGTAATGGTTCTTTTATGTTATCGCTGGCTCACTGTTTGTATTTACAATTCACATCATTCACTGTGAGACATTCTTTAATCCTGTGACACCAAAACCTGAACTTTTAAGCTATTTATTTTAGTAATGTAGCCAGATGACCTTCAGTCTAATCCCTGGATTAGTGTGCAGTCGCCTGGTGTTGACATTGATCTGTTTTCCTCCGCGCCAGAAATGGTTAAATGATATGCCTTCGTGAGAGAGTGGTCTCCAGTCAGAGCAGACTCTAATAGAAGCAAATACTGCTTTTATCCCAAAGATTGCTGTGCAGCTGCAAACAATTAGGATCTCAAGGAGGACAGGCAGATTACATTTGCATTTGTATAGCTTGTGTCTGTGGCAAATGTCACTATATAGCCGGCTCCAAAACTTGCTCATTATTTGGAGAGGAGATGGGCACACACCTCCATTAAATGCTAATGCTGGAAATATGATCCACAAATTTGTTTTTTAAGTGTAGAGGATCATCAGAAACTGAAATCGGGTCATCCAATTTGAAGTTTGCTGAGAAATGCACATAAATAATATGCATAGAGTAAAGGCTTCTTGCCAAATGAAATCTCCCCACAATACCTCAGAAAAACAGCAGTGGATTACAGTGTGGAAGACACTATTTTGGATGAAGTTCTAGATCATCATGAACGTAATTGTGGTTCTTAATACTTTTAACGAAGGTTCATTGAGAACTTTTCACTTCATTACAGTAGTACCCACCAAAAATGTCTGAGCTGATCTATTTATGTAGTCTACTGAGGACTGTATCACATGAGCAAAATAACTTGTCTTGTCTTTTCCGTAGGGTTTCCGTTAATGAATAGGAAATTTGGATGTGCCTCCTTAAATGCATACAAGCAAAGTGATTTATTATGCCTGAAAGTAGTTTTGTAAATGTGTGTGTAAATTAATAGGTCTGAAAAGCAGGTATTAATCTGATTTGTTTGTGTGCATTGGCTGCTCTCACTGTGGCAAAATGAAGACAGAAGAATATACATAGACAATCTCAATTCTGGGTTGCTGACATGCATTATTTGTGATACAGAAATTGGTTTGTTTTGCAGAACACAAAATCATATCTGAACTTAATATATTGTTGTATAAACAAACACAGCATGGCCTACTATAAATCTTAGCGAGAAAAATACAACAATGCAACTGTATTTCTTTGGGTCCACCTGTGTCTTTTAGTTAAATGAATAATTCCACTATTTGTAGAGACGCCTCTGTTACTAGTGGCTGTTACCATATCAGTGTTTGTCGTGTAGGGGAGCGCGGGGCACAACCTAACGCGGGGCTAGTTGTAACACGCTTGTTTTAAATACTTCCGCACATGCTTGGATGACGAAACTTTGTGTATTTACTAGTTGCCATATCAACACTATATAGAAAAAAAAATTCCGCCAAAATGTTTGTTTTTTTGGAAGATATCCATAGACATTTATTAAACCATAGCAAAAGTACATTTCTTACTTAAGTTAATTTTTCATCTCTATTTATTGTGTTTATTTAAAATAAGACAAATCTGATATTATTTTGATCTCCAAGATGTTATTTAACAGTTGAGATAGTTATTTAATGCTTCACTAACTAGCAGAAGACACTAGCAGAGTTTAAATCCCAGCTTGTGCAGGCGGGGCATGTTGTAACACTGCGTTACAATGAGCCCCTATTAGAAATATGCTATTATATTCTATACTTTTATTAATTTTATTGAGAAAACGTGAGAAAAAGGTGAATAAAGCTGAGAGTCGATGCTCAGAAATTACTAATTATTTATTTGTTTTGAACTATGTTATAGCTGTGTTTTCATGTGTTCATAGTCAAAACTCAAAAATGAGTTTATATTTAATTATTAAAAAATGCCATTATTTTATATGAAAAAGTTTTTTAATTGTATTTTATTTAGAAAATATTTTAGTTTGTTTTGTATATTTTTTTTATTAGATCAGATAACATTTTAAGATGTCATATGTTATGTTACAATGTGCCCCACTCATGTTACAATGTACCCCACCTATGGGGCATGTTGTCACATTTCACTTCCATTCTTTCGGGGTATATCAAGAAAAAAGTATATACTGTATTAATAAAACAAAATCACATAATTGTACTAGACATGTGGGAAATTAAAGTGGAAAAAATAAATACTCTGAACCATAAGTAGATTTACACAAATTGAGAAAGTCAAAAAGCGTTACTTTGTGCCCCGCTCTCCCCTATACCTTACCAAAAGTTTGGGGTCAGTTTCTTTTCTTTTCTTTTTTATAAATACTTTTATTCAGCATGGATGCATTATATATATATATAGTAGGGCTGGGTAAAAAATATCGATTTCTCGATTTTAATCGATTCTCATTTTTACGAACCGATATCGATTCTTAAATCCCAAGAATCGATTAGTCATCCTGTTTTCAGCTGATGAATGAATGTAACATTTAGCACGCATCCCATCCAATAAATCGCAATAATCTTTGTGCTTTGTTACTATTGATATGAAACAAAGTCTCAGATTTCAAATTAAGTCCATTTTCTTACGAAATTCAAAAACATATACCGTTTTGGCGCTGTGGCGTGAGATCGCTCTGGCTCAGCTCAGCTCAAGAGAAGCTGCAGCACATGATCTTCTCTTCCGGCTTAATAATACCAGTTACAGCGCGAAATAAACATGAATGAGCATCTGAAAGTATGTTGAAAGGTAGAGTACAACTTATCGAAATCCGTATCATGTGACATGGAATCGCTCAATCAGTGTTTCAACCGTGGAAGACGTCAGTAAGGGGCAGATCACACCTGACGCCTATTTTCAATTGGTTTCCTATGGCAGCGAGCGTTCTGCGCGCTGGTTCTGCGCCTGCTGCGCCTCGCGTTTTTGAAAAAAAAAAAAAAAGCACCTCCGAGCGAAAAAAAACCCCCGACGTCATCGCAACTCCGAGCGGAAAAAAACGCCCGACGTCATCGCGTTTTTTTCCACTGTCCAATCGATTGAATGGAGAAGCGGGCCTTCTGTTCTAGTGATGAAAGCTAGTTGCTTGAACGCCCGGAGAGTGCGATGATGGAGGATAAACTCGTGGTGCTCTCGCGGGTTACCAGGAGCTTAACGACTTCACGAACCGTAACTACCACAATGTTAACAGAAAGTAAATAAAGTTAATAAAAGGCTGATTTGACGTTTACTTGACTGTCAGGACAGCGTTTCAGTGGTTGCCTAGCAACATAAAAAACGCAGCGCACTGCTTGTTCTGTGTGATGGTAAGTGCTGTGCACCTCGCGTTTTCGAAACTGAAAAACGCATTAGGTGTGATCGGGGCCTAAATCAGCTTGTAAACAATAGCCGCGTTTCCACTGTCGGGCCAGGGCCGGGCCGTTCTAGTGCGTGCCAGGGCCAGTCGCGTTTCCACTGTCAACGGCCAGGATTTCTGGCCCGTCGAATACCTTGGGCCAAAGCAGGCCAGCTCGGGCTAGATGAGTGGTTACGAACAGAGGTGGAGTTTACCTGAGTCGGGAGACGGCAGCACCGGATGATTCTGTCAGCATTAAAGACTTTTAAAATAATTTAACTCATGTTCATGTTTGCATGCCTTGTGTTTGTGATTCAAAAGACTATGCGCGCTAACCATTACCATAGTAAACATAGTAAACGCTTAAAGATACACATAGTAAAAAAAACATAGTGAACGCTTGAAGAAATCAGACCAATCATAAAGGCTATCACAGTCATGTTTTTATTTTATCTGTCAGTAGCCTACGTTTTGTCTCTTTATACCGGACTATCATAAAATAAAGCAACTTTTTTTTCGGGAGCTTCCTCTGTTTCTCTGACGAAAATATCTGTATGGGAGTCGAGAGAGTGCTAAAGCTCCTCAGGTTGTATTTTTGGTGGCATATATTTGTAGAAATTATCATTCTTCCTAAATGTGATGTAAATATGTCCTGTAACTACCAGATAAACAGTAACAGACGCGACTGAAGAAGTAAGTGTGTCCTCTTTCTTTTATGAAATAGACCTAACGTTAACGGTAATTTATTTCTGTGTGACTAATGTGCAATTTTGACATTTTTTATTCATTATGATCAATTTATCACTTTTTAATGTAAACCTGAATTTTTTTTTTTAATATTCAAGTAAACAACAAAAATGCCAGCAAACGGTCGCTTTTATCATGTTTGTTTTCAACGCTGTTTCCAGTGATTTCTGATTAGTTGTCTGATAAACTTCCATTTGTTGGTGAAATGATGGGTTAGTGTGACGTTGTTCCAGAGAGGCGTGTTACGGGCATGTTTTAGTGAAGTGCTGTGGAGCTTCTGGCCCGACAGTGGAAACGCAGGCTATTAGCCCAGAACGGCCCGTTTAAAGCCCTGGCTCGCACTGGCTCAACAGTGGAAACGCGGCTAATGTCATGTAACGTCACATTTACCTCAGAAAAACCATATCCAGTGACCATAAACTTGTTAGTCAGCTAGAAAAATTAACTCTAGAGAGGAGCATTTTGCTAAATATATGCACCATATTACATATTCATTATCATTTTTAATGTTTTAAAATTTTTAATGCATGTTTGAATAAATCTGGCAGGTTTTTATGCAGCCACCATTTAAATGTTTATATTTCATATAACTTTATTATTATAAAAATAAATAAAAGTGTAATTTAAGTGTTTGTATACAAATCAGTTAATTTTTACCTATAATTAATTTAATGATATATATATATATATA
>FLSR01000711.1:200320-215228 GCA_900092035.1 Leuciscus waleckii
AGCTTTTTACCATTCATAGATATGTGCCAAATGTCTGTCGATTTCGCGCTCCTAACTCTTCTTCTGTTTGTTTTTTCCTAACTCACTGACGGTGCACGAGCTACTAAAAGGTATAGGGAAAACATGACATGGATTTCAGGAGAAATAGGTTTTGTTAATGTATATTGTAAGGTCAGTCGAATGGATTTGGGAAATGGACCGGCCGGGATTTTATATTTTCGGAGCTGGAAAGAAAGACGTATTTCCAATCACATCGATATTGCCCGCATAATCATACAGTACGATCAAATATTGAGGGGGACAAATTGTCCTTCTTTGAATATTGGGGGGGACGTGTCCCCCTGTCCCCCCATAGAATTACGCCTATGAAGTCCCCACTTGGATAGAAAGATAAGCACACACACACACACACACACACACACAACGGGTGAAAAAAAGACAGTAAACGTCTTGACTTCCACAATTAGATCGAATTCAGAGTCTAATGTAATTTGCTTTTATTATTTTCTCAAGACTCTAAGCATCCAACTTATTAGATTCAGGCTTGTAACTGCTTGCCTTTCATGAAAGGTTAAAGAAGGTCTGAGTTGAATTAGAGACATGCAAGATTAATAATACAATTCAAATTCTTCACTTTGTAGGAGGAACAAATTTGTGGGGAACAAAGTTGGTCAACTTTATGTGCGTTCACCAAACTTGCATTGACTCTCTGACTAACAGAAGTCAGTGTGTAAATATAGCATACATAATATGTGTGAGAAAGAGAGAGAAATGGAGAAAGAATTGAAGGGAGGAGGTTTCATTTGCTATTGATTTAAACTCTGGCCTCCTCCCAGGAGAATCTTCTCTCTGTATGAACGCACAGTGGCCAATACAAGTTCAATCAGGAGCATGACTCGTACAATGCTGCTTTTAGATTACGCACAGACTTTTATTGAGTAAAATTATCCTGGCTTTGTTGTCACTACTGTAAAAGCGGAAAGAACCGGAGCAGAGAATGATGCAAGTGGCTAAATAAATAAGCAAAGCGCAGTGATTTAATGGACGCGAGGGCCTATCAATTCACTGTGGTTTCCTTCCCAAACAAAAGCACTCCTTATTCGCCCCATCCCAGCAGTCACATATACTTTTATGGAAGAAAAATGTGCAGGGGTGTCACCAGCAGAAGAGAGGGCTGTGTTTAGGTTTGGTTTTTTTTCTCGCTCTGACTTTGGTATCTTCCTTCTCTTGTAGAGATATACCACATCATTCTGGCTGCATGAGAGAGCGTAGCAAGGCTTCAATCAATGTCCACGGGCTGTTTCCTCTTAAACGACTATTTAGCACCATGCAGGAAATGTGCTCTGCAATCTACGAAACTATTCCACCACAGTATGTGCCACAGGTTTAACAGATGATTTGCCCAAAAGCATCAGCTATTTTGAGGTCTTTACGGGGTTTCTCCACTTTTTAAAAAAAGGTAAACACATACAAACTGTTTATATGGACACATCTGTTGTCTATTTATCCACTGTTTATGCACAGCAAATAATTAAATAACAATCCAGTTGGATTGAATATTACTCTCCACAAACCCTAAAAATCCATGGTGCATTTAGTGAAGGAACAACATTTCAGAGAGCACTACTGTTACTAGCAAAACGTAGCAGTTTAAAGTTTCTTATTACCCTGCACAATAGTAAAACTGGGCCATCTTATTAACTATTTAATAATCTTTTTGTGCGTGTTTGCTCTCCACTTTTACAGCCCCATGTTATACTTTGCAGTCACACTGTTTCGATTTATTCTTTCCATTTCCTTATAAGAGTGAACTCGTGGAACGCTTTTCCACGTTTTAAAGTCCTCTCCATCACTGTGGTGTCTTGTTGTTATTACTTTGTGTTTTTATTGCAGAAGAGAGAAGCTTAAAATGTGTGTTGCGGTGTAAAATCAAATGACATCAGAGTTTCCTTACTTTCTGCACCATTTCTGGGGGTCAGATATGAGAAGGATTATTTTCTTAAAGGAACAGCGCAGCTCTGAGTCAGATGTGTATATTTTCGCAAGCCTGCGTATAGGCCCTGTACACGTGAACTACTCGAAAAGCGGTTGTCCCTTTCATAACCCATCTATAGTGCTTTAGTTTGAATTGTTTGCCCCAATAAACCAATTAACTCTCTAATTGGTTCCACGTGCAGATGCTTTCAAGTCTGGTATCAATCTAGCAGTTTGAATGAATTTGGACGGCAACATTTTTAGTAAACCCTTCTCTTTCTCTTTATGTGGTAATTGCCTTTAACAGCCTGGATCTGGAGTAATTAGCTCCCTTTGAAACATAAATAGAACAGTTGTGATAGAGGAGAGGTGGCATTCTACAACACGAGCCACTGCAACTCTTCTCTCCTCGTTTTTCATGTATCATCTGGCCTATGAGAATACCAGTGCCGCTAATTCCTCCTATTTGGATGCTTTTAAGAGGCCTTGCTTATAAGACTGGGACTGTGGTACACAGTTACTAAAACAGATTTACAGGCTTTAATAAAACACAATTTGTGGTTAAGCTCCGGGAGGGCAGTCCTTTGCTTTTTAACAAGAGGCCAGGATCTTATTTCAGCTGCTCTACAAAAGATGGACAGAAATCACATGGTACAAAGTAAAAAAAAAATATATAAATTGTCTTTGATGTTCACTTGTTGGACAGTGATGTGAGTGCCAGCATGAATAGTTAAAACTGTATGAAGACAGTTGTGTCTCGATAATTTCACTAAACACTCTTAAAAATAAAGTTTTGGTTGGTTACATAAAGAATCTTTAAAATCTATGTCTTTCCAAAAATGTAATTATAGTGGAAAGGGGTTCTTTAGATTACTCAAATCTTATACACACTAAGAAAAAAAGTTTCATTTTCTCTGAAAGTTTCTTCGTGGAACTAAAAATGGTTATTTTATGGCATCATGGTGAAAAGCCCCTTTTGGAACCTTTTATTTTTATGAGTGTTGAAATATTGCTGCTTTAAAAGACACACTGTCTAGACTTGCCACTTCAATCTTGATTCACAAAAAATACTTCAAGTTTCTTATAATATAAATGATAAGGCCTATTTGTTTGATTCACTTGCATTGATATGTCAGATATTTTCTTTCCGCTGCCTTCTCAAACTTTCGCTGCAGCAGAAGTTTATTCCTGCCTTGTAAATGTTTTTGATTTCATGATATTTTTCATAATGATCTCTTAATCTTCGGCAGAGAAGTGTATCAAACAGTATGTTCCACGTGATTGGCTATTCGCTGCATGTGACACACTTTCAGGTGCACACGCTTACTCGCATACTCTGGATCAAATATGACTTGACAGAGAACGTTTATACAGATCACTGTGAGCCCGTTGAACCTGATTTAAATCAAGTTGGATTTGTATGGCTTTGTCAACTCTAAACCTACTCTGAAACTCAGAGTTTTTTCAACTAGCTTCATGCAATAGGCCTCAGAAATAAGTTACCCCTTTACTCCGACACACAGCCTCCCATAACTGCTAGAATTAAATGTAATGTCTTCTCTATATAGCATTAGCTTTGTTTTGTTGCTATGCTCTTATTGAATAGAATATTGAATCATGAATAGATGTGCTTTGATGGACTTCCAAAGACATACAGCCATTCCACTGCCATTATAAAGCTTGTTTTAATATAACTCTGATTGTATTTGTCTGAAAGAAGAATGTCTTATACACCTATGATGGCTTCAGGGTGAGTAAATCATGGGCTAATTTTAATTTTTGGATGAACTATCCCTTCAACACTATACCCCCGGTTTGACAGACAAAGCTTAAGCTTAAGTAGGTTGTACTTATTGCCAGTAGAATGTCTGTTGGGGGAGCATCACAATAAAGTGTTAGCAGATATTAAGCAGTCAAGTCTGTTCTAAAGAGATTAAGTTGTAATGTACTTGCAAAGTTACTTATACTGTAGTTAGTAGAATTTCTAAAGGGGACAATCAAAATAGTGTTACCTTCCAATTCACTAATAAAGCATTAAGATAAGTTTTTTTGAAAAAATAAAACCCTATGATAAAAAACAAAAATATCTTTGAACAGATTTCTTTCAGAGTCAGAGAACAGGCCTATTTACCTTTACGAACAAAACAAGGTTGAATAGATCTCAGCAATGGGATCCAGATGTGTGTGATTAGAGCCAAACACCTGTAATGAGAATCAGGCTGGAGAGAGAGAGTTGCGGTTTAAATTTACTGCATCCTGCTTAGCTGTTTATTGAGCTCATGGCTGCTTCCCTTCAGCTAACACAACTCATGCATCACTAAAAGGGGCTATTAGTCATTTAGATAATTTGAATCCAATGAGAAAATAAGAAAGAGAGGGGGGTGTAGGGGTATATGTAAAAAAGCGTCTGACTGTCCTCTGAGACGTGTGGTGACAGAAACAGAGAGACAATGATATCCTATTACCTAATTAGTGTGAAGAGAGGTATTCAGCGAGGAAGGGGGAGGTGAGAACACGCAGTACTGTAATTCTGAGAGATAAATGCTAGCTTACCAAATGCGTGCAGAATGGCTGGCAACTGCATCTTTGGCATCCATTCAGTGCCACCTACAACTCATCCCATATACCACCTGTGCTGAGACAGTATGTTTGGGTTAAAAAAAAACAAAAACTTTCAAGTATTTCTATTTATTTATTTGTTGTATAATGAGTGAGCAAGCCAAAAAATGACAGTGACGTGAAGAAGACGACAAAAAACAAAAACAAAAAAAAACTCCATTAATAGGAAGAATATATATAATAATTATAATGATGACGTTAAGATGTTAGTAATAAATTAACACAGTTAATATTTAAGTACGGTTTATTATAAGGATAATGAATAATTTGTGTGTTTTTTTTAAGTACATTCCGAAATGACTAGAGATGCGTTAAAGCATCTGGCTAGTATAGACCGTAGCTGTGTATGCTTGAGTTTGTGTCATATGGTGTGATATTATACAAAGAAATGCATGTCATTGATGCATGAAAGCCTTACAGCTGTATGTCGGTGGGTATGATATGAAGATTCTTAGTTTACTTTATGGTAGTCTAAAGACGGAGCAAATATGGTATGACATAAAATATGACAGATCAGTCATACATTAGTATGCAGGTTGTATTTATGATCTGTAACACACATAAAGCAATATTCAAACCAGTTTAATTACAGTACTCTTTATGAAGTTGTCTGCACAATTATAATTTTAATTGAGACTTTTTTTTTTTTTTTTTGCTCTAAAAGTATAAAGTACCTACAGACTATCTCTAAGCCAGATTCAGCATGAGGCAGCTATAAATATGTCAAGTGCAGAGGGAAAAAAAGTGTTAGGGAATGAGGAGGAGATAAATCTCATAGAGGTTATGATCTATTTACTTTGTCTTTCTCTCTATTATTAAGCAGGGGGTGGGAAAGTACAGGACTGTAGATGTGCAATAGGGTCAAACAGTCAGAGACCAATAGTGATAATGCCTCTATACGTATCAGAGCATCTTAAATGGAAATTATTTTCTTTCGTAAATTAAGTTTGCTTTGTCACTTTTACAAATTTGCTTTCATTTGATCACTGGCAAATTACTGGAGTTAATATGTTCTGTTTTATCAAATAATAAGCTCACATAAATAAACACAGACTAATATAATTAATGGTTTAATTAAATGTTTTAATTACTATGAAATGAGTAACATTTATGGGAAAAGCCAATTACATATATTTTTTGAATACAGTTTCCGAGTTTATAAAGATCTTAAATTCTCATGGATTGTTGTTTTTTGTCCTTAAGTTTGCATTCTTAAATGCCAAGCAAGCACAGTATAGGAAACCTGTAAATATTAGTATTATTTTTCTTGTACTTAAAGAGGTTGATGAGTTAAATAAAGAAAGAAAACCACAGTCCATAAATCATTGCGTGGAAAATATTTGTAGGAATTATGTTGGTTTCTTCAATATATAAAAAAAATAAAATTAAAAAAAAGCCTTATCTAAACACAGTCCCAATAAGTCTTTATCTTCACCTCTATTGCAACTCAACCATGGAACATTGGGATTTAAGAGACTAAAATCACTTTGCCGAAAGGACAAACACAGTGGTGGAATGTAACACTCCTGATTGCATTATGAAGACCGGGCAAATACTTTGAATATTGACGATATTCACGTTATAAGATACAGTATCTAAACAAAATAATAATAATAATAATAAAAATGATTCTCTATATCTCAACCAGAGTACAGTGTGGGAGTTTAGGATGCAAAATTAAGAATAAAGATGATATACGGCTGTGATTTACAAATCAGCTTGACTAGCACCTAACAAAACAAGCAGTAGGGCATGAAATTGCCTACTTTATCATATCCTACTGGATAATTGTTTTTGTGATTGCTTTTCTATATTTGCAAAAGGCCAATGATTAATATGAATGTGTGTTAAGGGGCATTATTGGTACTGTTGGCATGAAGCTACAGCTGATGTTTTGGGATCAATCTTGTTCATTGCTTTAGTGTCGTAATCTGAATTGCGCATGAGGGCTTGTGTCTGTTATTTGAGAATGAGACAAAAACCTTGCAAGAAAGAGAACCAGTGCTGGGTAGATTACTTACAAATTGTTGTCCATTATTGATTACAAATTACATAATGAAAATTGTAATCAGTAATGTAATCTAATACTTTACACATCTAAGGTAATATAATCGGACTACTTTTTGATTACTTTTAGATTACTTTTGACTGAACTCCTTGACCACGTTTATCACATTGATTTGAATATGATAATCTTGTACCATATTGATAAAAAAAGCGAAAGAAAATGTATTCCATTCTTTCTTTGCAAGAACATGAAATGTTTTAAACATAACAGTACTTACCACAACAGGTTTGTGAAGGTTTGTAAATTAATGAAAAGCTATTATTTGTTAAATCTCACAAATTTTACATTTACAGTAAAAAATTATATATAAAAAAATAATATATATATATATATATATATATATATATATATATAGCCAGACTAGATAAAAGACTAGATAAGCCAGACTAGATAAAAACTACCACTTTCGTGAATATGAAGTAATTATGTAATCAATAAAAAAGTAACTGTAATCTGATTGAGTATTGAAAAATAATAATCTAATTATAACTATTTCATTTTTGTAATTTGATTACTTAATTCAGAACACATAAATCAGTTGCCACCCAGCACTGAAGAGAACACATGAAGTTTTGGGGGTTTGATGGCAGTTTTCTCTACGATGGAAGCAGAATATCCAAACTACAACGTGACCATTAATAGGGCAATTTCTTGAGCAACAGATGGTAAAGGACATTCTGGGTCAAGGTACTTGCCACACAATCAGCGGCCATAATAACGGCTCGCAACCCCGATGAACCGCAATCGTTATTTTCCCATTCAAGTCAAACTCTATTACACAGAGAGAGAAAAAAAAAACTCTTATTATTTGAATATTTCAAATGTACGAGTGCTTAGAATTTGATGCTTAAAATTATACACGTTCCCATGATTGTAGCCCTTCACAAATTTCCTTTTCTCTTCATTTGAACACAAATGGTGGCTGAAAATAAGTGCAAATATTCCAGTGCAAGACTCCTTTGTTTGCATAGATGTCCTCTAACCTTTTAATACATAGTACCCTGCACATCGTGTTTCATTCTGAATTTTCCATTCTTATGGCTGACACAAAAATGCTTGATTTCGGTGCTGAAGCCCTTTTGAGCACAATGTGGAGCTTTTCTTTTGGCTTTATTTCGGTGTGTTTTTCCCTCCTCAGGAGCGAGAGAGAGAGCCGGGTATCCCTTGCCACAATTTCTGCGCTAACAGTTATATGCCTCATGTCACTCTGCTCTCCATCCAATCCTGTATCTCTCAAGGATTCACTGGTGCAGGTAAATGGAAAATAGCATTTATTCATTCCTCCTGGTCCTCCACGTTGTGTTTACCAACAGCACCGCTCTACTGTGCAGGGCCAACGGACAAAATCTCAGCCCCTCCTCATCCTCATCCTGTCACCCCAGCAGCTGCTTTCTCTTTGACCTTCATCGTCTTATTCTTTAGAAGACGAAAGGCTTGTGTGGAAAAGTTTGCTGCAAATTGATTTGAAACTCTCACAGTGTTTATATGCGGAAAATACACAGATTTGCTCCTGCCAGTCTGAACCTCCTGTGAAGCGGCAGAAGTCTCACTGTGTGTGGAGGATTGACAGGCTCAGTATTTCTAAGCAGAAAAGAGATTCAAGTCTCTGTGTACACCTGATGACTCACTGAAGGTTTATTCTTTTCCTGTCTTACCATACAAAGTGTCTGTGCGTGTGTGTGTGTGTGTGTGTGACTGTGTCTGTTCTTGGTATTCTGAGACCTAATTGGACTACATCACATTTACACAGTGAGACAAGAAGGTCTGCCAAGCTTCTATATTTCCCTGTCTTGCACGCCTATTCTGTCTTGTCTGGGCAGAAAATTAGAAATGACAATTACGCTTTGCACCGCTCACCGCTTGTTTGTGTATTCTGTACGATATTGTTATTTGAAATATTAATGAAGCAGTCATCTCGTTATTTCAGATTATTATTCTCATCATAAAACTCACTGCAAATTCATTCCCGTTCTGATTAGAAATATTAGACACACTTCACGTGAAGTAATTTTTTTCTGAGGTGATGTTGAATAAAGAGGCTTGTTAACAGTCGTGTTGCCAAAGGCAATATATGTACATTTAGCTTAGACTACTGTTGTGACAAATATTCTTATCAAATAAGTAGACTGGTTATGGTTTTCACTTGAATTAAGCCCAAAACTAACCCCAAACTTCAAATTTCCATTTGCCAAATGTCATCTTGTAGTCCTCAGACGTAGATGCCCAACGCTAGTAAACTCGCAGCTGTGCATTTAGCAGTGTGTTTATGGATGGGGCTTTCAGTCCCCGTGTGGTTCCTCTTTTCTTTGTAGGAGCTTGACCGCATGACTGCTGGCAGGCTGAAATGTACTTTTGTGATTTTTTTCTGGAATATGAGAATTGGTTAGCGTGGCGACACAGTCTGTATTTTGGTGTGGAGGAGGTGGAAAGTAATAGACTCCATATGTGCGCATGCCACATCACTGCTCATTGATGTTGGCTTTCTCTTGTGCTTTGAGAATAAGGCTCAGTAAGAAAGCCTGATGCGCTGACATTTTGAGCTACTTTTGTTGTGGTTCAAACAATTCTTCCAACTATTAGAGGTAATCGTGTCAGTCTCTGCCATGAATTTAGCTGAACACCTTGAGCAAAAATGTGCTTACATTATATTTTGTTGTGCTTCTTTGCCCTCCATCTACTTTGTTTACAGTTGGTTTTCAAGTATGGCACATCAAACACATCTGAGGATTTAAATTACTGTTGTGACACATTTCACAAATATACACTTGCCACATGTTTATTAACCCAGAAAATGATATCCAGGATTATCTGTCATGTTAGATGACATGTCACAGGCATTCTTTCAGGTGCAAAGCAATACATGCTCATTTAGACAAAATGTCTAAACATATCTGTCAGATTATTTCTTGTTTATATTATCACGTTTTACATGGACACATTGTCTATTGTAAGTACCAGTGATAGCATTACAATTTTTTTTTTGTGTGATTCCAGAAAATAATAAGAGCTTTAAACTGCTCTAACATTGGTAATCAAAACTAACAAATTAAATATATTTATACTACTGGGCTGTTAAATGCTTGAATCTGATTGGTTTATGAACGTTCTAAGTTGTGGAATTGTTTTCAGGGAAACGCACGGCTAAAGTAGTTCCAGGCAGCTCTTGACCACATTACAGTTCAATATCACTTCATCAAATTATTTCAGTTATTTCAAAGGTCTTAACAGCAAAAGAACCAAAAACCGCAATGACACTGATGACACTCAAGCCAATCAATATGGTAAACAATAGGATAAAAACAGCGAATTATTTCCATGATTTTTGCCACAAAATTACGTTTTATTATATGGACAGAACACTCTCTCTTTCTCCCGCTCTCTCTCACAGAAACGTGTTGTCAAAGCTTCTCTGATGATTTTGTCAGTAAAATATATTAACAACTGAAAAGCTACAAGACATTTCTCACTAGCAATGTAATAACGGCTCTGTTCTTGGAGCAGATAAACTGCAAAATATATAAATAACCAGTTATACTAATGTAGAAATATTATATATATATGATTAGAAATGTTATATGATGTTGATGAATGTTTATAAGTGTAAGAAATTGTTTTACTGTATAGCTGAGCAAAAGAAACTCAAAAACGTAAAAACAACTTACTGCAAACATTTGAAGTGTTAATTCTTTCCTAAATTATTGATTGATTGATTGATTGATTGATTGATTGATTGCAGCTTCTGAGCATCTCAGACATTTGCATCATTGGAAAACAGCATCCACACACTGCAACCCAGTAATCTGTTGAATATGTCATGAATAAATGCAGACTTTTTTCTTTGTTGATGCTGAAAGTATGAAAGCTTCTAGTTTCTAATACAGTACCAAAAAGACTGAAACTTTTCTTATTCATATGACAACTTCACTGGCTTAAAGCTACATCAGACACAATTCAGATGGAAATGTTTGGGAAACCATGAAACCATGCATGTTGTTATTGGTACAGTATTGCAATTAATTGTATTTAATGTGTGTAACATGAAATATACATGAATTAATAATGTAAATGATTAAAGTAAATATTGTTCAAGCTTTTGAAGTCTGTTGCAGTGGATCTGTACTCTGCCTGCTGACTTTTCAAGACTTTCCAAAACACTGGATTATTTGCTTCTTTGTATATGAGCCACTTCAAATTCCTCATTTTAACAGTTACAGTTTTTCTTGCCAGACTTACATCAGACAGATTGTTTGGAAGAACAAAATGCTTTAAAAATGTGTTATGATTAATTCAATATAGGTTGTAGTTGCTGTAAACTTGCTATGATAGATCGTTTCTGTCAGTTTAGCTGTTGCCAGTGCTGTTTCTTCTACTAAAGTTTCTATAAGTTGTATATTTTTTTTCTATTTATTAATTGTATCATAGTTAATATTGTAGATAAGGTGTTATATATTCCAGCTGCACAGTTTAAATAAATACCACAGAAAGAAAGTGATATTGGTTTGTGTAACATGACTCTGATCTTCAACCAGATGGAACTGGAAAACTTTTCTGAATGTTCTGATCCAATCTGACTTCTGACCCATAATGCTGCCTGAATCCGAATCATACATTGTTGGTTCATGGCCAGAAGAGAACTGCCCCCCTGACTGAGTCTGGTTTCTCCCAAGGTTTTTTTGGTTTTTTTTCTCCGTTCTGTCACCTGATGGAGTTTTGGTTCTTTTGGTCACTTTTTTTTGCCTTTTTCGTCTTTGGCTTTTGGCTTGCTTAGTTGGAAACATTGAATTTAATATTCAACAATATTATTGATCTGCCTGCATTGACACCATTATATGAGAACTGAACTGAGCTAGATGATGACATCAAGATTTTATAGTACATGCAATAGTACAGTGGTGTAGTGGTAAAAAAAGAGGTGGGTAAACTATAAATTCTGGTGGACCACAACTTGATCACCCGGTAAGGTGGGCCACTGCTTATGGTGTATGTGTATCCTGATAAATCGCTATAGGCTATCATTTGATGGTACTACCAAGGGTATCACTGGTTGTTCCCTCATCATAGGTCACAGAATCACTATTCAATTCATACATTAATCGAAGTTCTTGTTAAAGAGACTCAAGAAGGAATAATATGGTTGAAATCTATAAAGTTTACTAAATGACAAAACAGAGAGAACAAAAATATTTAAGAGAGATAGAGAGGGAGGCTTATACCCAGGGCTTCCAATGCAATGCACTTGAAAATAATGATAGGGATTTGGTGTTATTTTCCTAGTCGATTAATCTGTTGAATATTTCCTCGATTAATTGATTAGTTGTTTGGTCTATCAGAAAAATGTGGATCAGCAACAATATTATTGATCTGCCTGCATTGACACCATTATATGAGAACTGAACTGAGCTAGATGATGACATCAAGATTTTATAGTACATGAATAGTTATAGTAGCATGCTATTTTAATGCCAAACTCAAATGTTAAAACACAATTTATTTCATGGTAAAAAGAAAAGAAAAACAGAATATACTTCCAGGACTGTGAAGTTGTCGCATGTTCATTCACACCTATGAAACAACAGTGCTCTGGATCCAATTAGAAGTGCCTGAGCATTTCTGTGTGCACAATTACTCATCATCCAAACTGATTCCTATCAGTACGGTGGTACTCTTCTTGTGCAGTCCCAGCCTCCTCAGGGTCACCGCTTCAGTGCTTTAAATATGTGATAATAATCAGTCATTTTATGCTTCCCATCATGCAGAAGTAGAGCTTGATATAAACAGCTGCAAGTGGCTATGAAACCCCTGCATCCAAACATTTGCACTCAAAATGCAGAGAGATGTCACTGCTGGTCTATGTTGATTATGTTGTGCACTACGATAATTACCCATTTCTGTTTTAGCTGACTGTAATCCTGTCAGACAAATTTATAGGAAATAGCCTAACTTAAGTTAAATGATCTTCTCAGTCGCAGCCTTACGGGACCATGCACAGCCATTGTTTTGCAGAGGGACAGTTGAGAAATATTTCCAGAGAACTCACAACAAGTTTACTATAATTGCTACAATAAAAGTACAATAAAGTAATCACTTATAAGCACATCTCTGTCAAAGAGGTCGGTGCAGTGGATGAGGTTTAGGCTGAGGTCTCACAGAAGAATACCTCTTTAACTCTCTTAGCGAGGCCAGGACCTCAGGGCATGACTGACCTGACTTCCTATCAACAGTAGGCTAACACAAGAGGTTAGCAGATTGAATCAGTCCCAGTTTCCCCTCCCAGCTGTACTGTACCTGAGCAGCTCTATCTAATATTGGAGGATGCTGGTGCAGAGGAAAACTTGCTAGAACATTCATACTCTTCAGTGTACAACACAGAATGATAGATGAGAGATGCTGTGTATATATATAAAATTCCGAATTCTGTCTGGTTTGTTCAGCATGAAATGAATTTAAAAAGACTGAAATGGTCTTTAACTCCATTTGTCACCTGACTATTCTTAGAGATACGTTTCTCTCCTTGAACTGCAGATCTTAATTGGCTGTATTAGTGTGTTTTCATTGCATTGGAGGGGTATATCATACATTAACAAATTATCAACGTACTTAACATTTAGAGATGGTCAGTATATAGGCACCTTATCGATTACCAGATGATATTAGAGTTTGTTTTTGTTTTGTGATTTCCAGAGGTTTTTTATTTTATTTTTATTGGTTGATATTAGAGATATACTGGTATTGCTATATATTTACAGTAGCCTACATCTAGTGCAGTAGCTTTGTTGTGATCTAATGCTTAATTAATTGTTAAAAAGTTCATCTTTAAAATCCTAATAATTAAAAAATATATTTAATCTCTATTTATTTTCTCCACACCATTGTACTGGTATACCTACCATTTATTAATATGCATTATTTGCAATCATTTATACAATCATATATACATATATATATATTTTTATATAAGTCTACTATGCTCACCAAGGCTGCATTTGTTTGATCAAAATTAGTGGAACAATACTAATATTGTGAAATATTATTACTAAATTATTGTGACATTTTATTTTATTCCTGTGATGGCAAGGCTGAATTTACCAGTCTTCAGTGCCATGAGTATGATCCTTCAGAAATCATTCTAATATGCTGATTTGGAACGCAAGACACATTTCGTATTATCAGCGTTGAAAACAGCTGATTTGAAGTATTTCTTTAAAAAAAAACTTGACACAAAATTGTAAAAGTGTAACGCAGGGTGAACTCAAGAAACAAAGGGAGAGCTGGATCCACATGCAAAGTAGTTTAATAAGAAAATAAACAAAACCATAACCGAGGCCAGGGAACCGAGAACAGACTGAGACACACCAAACGTACATCATATAGGACAAGACCTGACAAAGAACACAGGAAACACAGGGGTTAAAATACACAGGGGCCAACAAGCTGAACAAGTTAACAACTCACACCTGGGGAACACTAATCAACATGAAAAACTACAAAGAACTACAAAACATGGCACAAGACAGGAAATAACAAAAGGTCCACACAAGACAAGAATCATGACAATAAGGTAGTGTAATGTTTTGATGGGTAGATTCACTTGTAACATTTAAATTTATTTATTTTTATAAGTAAATAATTTTGTTAATTGATGATAATACGTTTTTTTTATTTTTTTTATTTTTTTTTATGTCAATGGCTCACGCGCCTTTCATTGAGGTTTGATGTAAATTACATTACGGATGGTCCTTTCAAGCATATAAAACAAGTTGTCCTCTAGCCCATGGCAATATAATTTGAGTGTGGAGACATGTTGCTACAGTACAGCAATTAAATTCACGCTGACATGAAATCATAAAAGTCTAATTGTCATTCAGTAAGCAGCTTGTCATACATTTTGCAGGCGGGAAGGTGGGAAGGTGAGTGTTACCTCGAACAGATTTGAATTTATCACCCTCCACGGCCAGGACACCTTCCACCTGCTGAAGAATGTGTAAATCACTGGTAAAACATTTTGGATTCCAGATGTGTCAAGTGCAACATAAAATACATTTCAAAATATATTTCATAGCAACAGAAATTGGCTTCAGTCAGAAGGAGCTTTTTATTGCATATAAAGAAATGACTTTCAACCTGAGGTTTGCATCTGAATTGTAATTGTAAACATATTGTTGCATACAGAGAGACTGGTTGTTGTTGCCATCTCTCTTTTTTTTTTTTTTTTTTTTTTTTTTTTTTTTTTTTTTTTTAGAATTTTTT